>JAZKJV010000651.1:1380279-1909243 GCA_037367405.1 Ottelia alismoides | reverse complement strand
TCTAAGAGCGAGTAAGCGGATATGCGGAGGAGTATACGGAAGTATATGCGGTTCTGTAATATTTTAATTTAAAATATTATAAAATAAACAATAAAATGTGATTATATAAAAAAGTGATGATCTAACAAAATCCAAAATCAAAATTTTCAAATAAGATAATGTAATTAATAAGATACATAAAAATTAATTATTTTTTAGTGTGTATTTTGAATTTAATGCATATATATATATACATATTCAAATTTGGATTCAACAGGGAACACATGAATTCTATAAGAAAAAAATTAATGTATATATTAGATCCTATAGATAACAAAAGCGAAAAATAGTCATAGGTATACAAATCATACACCCAAAATTTAGATAAAACATGTCAAAATATAGGGGAAAATTGTACTTTCATATAAAATTCATTAGAAGCACAAAAATGTAAAGTGGCAAACTGTTAGTCAATTATTTCATGTTTTATTAAAGAATTAGATGAATTTCATTAGGTAGGAAATTCAAAAAAACAGTAAACACTTCATTAATAAGTGTTGAGAACAATGGGGAAAATGGATATGAGAAAAAAAATCTAAATTATATTCCCAAATGCAACATATACGAGAATAATGAAAAGATACATCTATGTAAATGATGATATAAGAGTTGTTCGGAAAAAATCAAATTAATGTGTCATCAACATGCCACGGATTAACATGAATTCCTATCAGATATACGGCCGCATATACGGCCGCATATCCCGCATATGTGGACCGCATATGCGTTTTGACCGCATATTGCCATATGTGGCATATGCGCTTCGATCAAGTGACCGAATACGTATATGCGGCCGCATGGACGCATTTCCGAACCCATGCTATATGGGTCCACCCATATAACCCAACAAAATCGTTGAAAATGGGTCAAAATGATTTGGGTCATTCGGGTTTTGGGTCGGGTTGGACCCAAACCATATTCCTTCAATGGGTATGGGTCGGTTTGTGGGTCTAATATCTTTTACCCAACCCACCCAAATAACCCAAACTATTTCTTTGAATGACAAAAGGTTTAATCCCACCCAACCCAACCGATATGTACTTAATATATAATATCAATAATTCTAAACTCATATTTCTTATGTACAACTCGGATTCTCCAATCCAAGTTAACTTGTTAACAACCTTGTCTCACTAAACATTATTTCAGTTGTTGTTACATGTTGTACTCAATATATTTTTTTCTCTATCATCCTTAATATTATTATTACATACTATAAACAACTGAGAGCATGCTTTATTACCGCACAACTATGCTCCAATCCCTATCGACTTCAGGTGACATAGATTATTATTGAAAAATCCCATAATCTTAACTGAACAACTCCATATCAACTTGAACATATCCCAACATTCTTCATCCATGTTGAACATATTCCTCCAACCTTCTTCTTATCAATTAATCTTACTACATGCTTATTTTGACATCTTCTTCATACATCAATGACCCCATCATTACTTGACCTTCAATTAACAAGATTTTTTATATGGGTAATTTGATTTTCACCCAACCCAATCGACCCAAACCGATCACCCAAACATCTCAACCCAATCTAATTTGGTTGGTGGATGGGTTTCATTTTGCAACCCAAATCGAATTCAACTCAAACCGAATAACTCAGGCCCATCCAAACCAGTCAAATACCACCCCCACTTGAGAGGTAGGAACCCCTTCTGGATCATATCTCTGGTATAATGTCAATCTACCTCAATATGCTTAGTTCGCTCATGGAATGCAGGATTGTTTGCAATGAACAAAGCAACTTGATTATCTCATTGTAGCTGCATGGGTAGAGGAACATCTACATGTAAATCTGCTAGTACTCGCTCGAACCCACATCATTTCTGTACTTGCTTGAGCCATAGCTCTATACTCAGATTCGACACTTGATCTAGCTACAACTGTTTGTTTTCTTGCTTTTCCAAGAAACGAGAGAACTACCAACAAGTACCATAAAGCCTGTTGTGGACTTCCTATCCTTAGGACATCCTGCATAGTCAGCATCAACACATGTAGATACCTTGAGACTTGTTCCTTTCTTGAAGATTAAGCCTGCACCTGGAGAAGATTTTAGATATCTCAATATCATGTATACAACATCCATATGTACTTGCCGAGGTTGTTCCATGAACTGACTCGCTCGACTCACTGAAAATGCAATATCCGGTCTGGTAATGGTAACGTAAAGGAGCTTTCCTACAATCTCTCTATATCTCCTCTTATCCACTTCATATGTATCATCATCATATAATTTCATGCTAGGATCCATAGGAGTAGTTGAGGGTCGACACAGAATCATCCTTGTCTCAACAAGCATGTCTGTAACATATTTTCTTTGGGTCATTCCAAGGCCCTGTCCATTTCTAGCAAATTCCAACCCTAAGATGTACCTTAGGGTGCCCAGATCTTTAGTCCCGAATTGATGACCTAGATATTCTTTTATCATCTTTATCCCGTGCATATCATCTCCTGTAACAAGAATATCATCAACATATACCATTATGATAACTGTATCTCTAGGTGTCTTCTGCAATAAAGAGTGAATGATCTGCATTAGACCTCTTGAACCCTTGGTTCTCAATTAAATCCGAGAGCTTTTGAAACCACGCTCTTGGACTTTGCTTAAGACCATATATAGCCTTATGGAGTCTACAGACCTGCGTACACTCCCCCTCAGCAGCAAAACCAGGAGGCTGCTGCATGTAGACTTCCTCCTGTAAATCTCCATATAGAAATGCATTTTTAACATCCATCTGAAATAAAGGCCAATCACGAACCACCGCCACAGAGAGTAGGATACATAGTGTAGAATGACGAGCGACCAGAGAGAAGGTGTCCAAGTAATCCACACCATAGGTCTGAGTGAAGCCACAGGCCACTAACCTTTCCTTGTAGCGATCAAGATTGCCATCTGCGTTATGCTTAACCGTAAACACCCATTTGCAGCTGACCACGGATGCCCCAGGAGGAGCAGATACCAAGCTCCAAGTACCGACGGGATTGCAACACGACCATCTCTTCCTCCATAGCTAAGCGCCAACGACCATCCTTCAATGCTTCTTGAAAATTCTGTGGAATCTCTATGACCGACACGACAACAAAAAATCTCTGAAAGTCCCCTGTTAAACGATGAAAGGAAACCTGAGAAGCAAAGGGGTAAGAGGCACAAGACCGCTTCTGCTTGGGAACTGCAATAGGAAGATCCAAGTCAATAGGAACCTCCTCCAACTGTTGGCTACTTTCCTGCATAGATACATCTCCAAATCCATCATAGAAGTTATGTTATCAAAACAATCCTGGGGCGCTTCATATGACGAACCATGACCATGAGCAGAAACAGGTCGATGAGTATAGAATTTTGGCATATGTGGAACAATGTGTGACTCGGTAGAAGACGGTAGGGTTGAGTAGGTAGTGGTATAGGTGAGGCATCATACACAGGTATAGACAGAGATGGAACTGTGGGAGGAGGAGGTACGTAAACCTCATCATCATAATTGGACGAGTCCAGTCTATCGCATGGAGGAGAGAAATGTCACGGAATCAAAAAAATGTAACCTCAACACTGATATAATATTTCCTGCGCAACGAATCATAACATCGATATCCCTTCTGTGTATGGAGTACCCAACAAAGACACATTTGATTGCCCTAGGAGAGAGCTGGTCAAGACCTGGAGTCGTTTGGTGTACAAATGCAACCGAACCAAAGACACGAGGGGTGAGAGAGAAAAGCTCCTTATCAGGAAAACAATGGAAAAAGGAGACTTCTCTCCCAAGACGGACGAGGGCATGCGATTAACCAGATAGCATGCCGTTAGAACAACATCACCTCAGAACGAATGTGGGGCACGACTCTGAATTAGAAGTGTTCGAGTGATATCAAGTAAATGACGATGCTTTCTCTCTGCCACCCATCCTGCTGAGATTTGTAGGGAACATGTTGTTTGATGAATAATGCCACGAGATGATAAGAAATGGGATAGATGACGAGTGCAGAATTCCAAGGCACTATCAGTCTCACAAATTTAACAGATGAAGAGAAAACATTATGGACTTCATTGATAAAGTTTTTGGTCACATTCCCTGCTTTAATTATATTTTTCAATGAGAAGACCAATGACAAATGAGAGAAATCATCACTGCAACAAGATAAAACCGGTGCCCTAATGATCAGAACACAACTAGGACCCCATATGTCAACATGAAACAATTCAAACGAGGAGCAACTACTTCGACTCTGACGACTAGGAAAGACGAACAATGATGTTTCCCCAACTGACACACCTCGCATTGGAATGTAGATCCTGGAGAAATCTGCGGCAAAATATTACTCATCTTCTGGAGAGGGAGATGACCAAAATGGAGTTGCCAGGTGAAAGGAGAAACTGGTCCTAACGAGATAGAAGACGCGCCAGCATATGGAGTTTCGATTAATCGATAGAGACCACCCTGCTCACAGCCACATCCAAATACTTTGCCCGTAAGAATGTCCTGAAAAACAAGAGATGATGGGTCAAATATAGCTCGACAATGCAGATCCTTAGTAATCTGACTTATAGATAGCAAATTCATAGAAAAATCAGGGGCATGTAGCACATTCTGCAGATGCATTGAGGGAGATAGGGTAATCTCCCCTTGACCTACGATCGGGGAATGGGTCCCACAGGTGCCGCATACAGCCTCACGCATGCGCGCAGATGCAAGCACACGCGTGAAGCTACGCGAGGCCGAAGAACAAGGGGCAGCGCCTAAGAACTGGGCTGTGAGAACCGGGAGCGCGCGATGCCGAGGGGCCGAGGGGCGACGCCTGAGTGCTGGCACGCGGGGCTGCGGAGCCGAGGGGCGACGCGCGAGGGCTGGGAGTTGGGTTAGGGTTAGGGCATAAGAGCTCCGGTCTAGGACCACAGCTCTGATACCATGTTGGGAAAAATATTGAACTTGTTTATTCCAGAAACCCTAGGCTCTCTTATGTAGAGGAGAGACCTATGGGTAAATTACATGAAAGGGACATAAAGAAATAAAAATAGGCGACAAGATACAAAGAAGCATATAAATATCTTTACAGCATGCATAGTGGCGATAAGACCCTTCTGTATCATGTCACAAGTTGTAGTGACAACTCCACCTATATGTGCTTCATCCTCCCATGAAAATCTGGGTTGTTGGTAATGAAAAGAGTAGCCAGATTGTCACATTGGAGGTGCATGGGAAGAGGCACCTCTATAGTCAGGTAAGTAAGAACAGATCTGACCCACATCATCTCTGTGCAAGCATGCGACATGGCCTCGTATTCCGACTCAGCACTCGATCTGACAATCACAGTCTGCTTCTTGCTCTTCCATGAAACTAGAGAATTCCCTATGAACACAACGAATCCTGAGGTAGACATCCTATTCTTTGGACACCCATCATAATCTGCACCTGCACATGCTGTAATTGGAAAGAGATGTGCCTATACTGAAAAGAAGTCCCGTACCTGGTGATGTCTTCAGATACCTCAGAATCATATGGACTCCATCCATATGTGCATGTCTGGGCTGCTCCATAAACTGACTCACTTGCTTACAACAAAGTATATGTCGGGCGTGGTAATAGTCACACATAGTAGCTTGCCAAAAAGCTCCCTGTACATCCTCTTGTCGACCTCCTCATTGTCATCATTATAGATCTTTATGCTCGGGTCAATAGGAGAAGTGGCAAGTCTGTTATCTGCCATGCTGTTTATGAAAGATCTGTAATGTACTTCCTCTGGGTCATCACAAGACCTCGTTGGTTCCTGGCAAACTCCAGTCCAAGTAAGTAATGTAAATGTCCAAGGTCCTTGGTCACAAACTGTTGACCTAGAAGTCCTTGGCACCCTGAATGCTCTCTTTGTCATCCCCTGTAACAATAATGTCATCAAATGCAAACAAAAATGCCAATAGTACCTCTATGGGTCCTGTACACAAACAAGGAGTGATCGAAAGTCTGTCGCATAAACCCCTACTACTCTATCAAGTCCGAGAGCTTCTGGAACCATGCTCTTGGACTCTGCTTAAGGCCATAGATAGCCTTGTGTAGACTGCAAACCTTCTGACACTCCCCCTCACCAGCAAACACAGGTGGCCGCTGCACGTTGACCTCCTCCTGTAGATCACCATAAAGGAATGCATTCTTCTCATCAAGCTGGTAAAGGGGCCAATCTTGTGTCACGACGATAAAAAGTAGAATACACAGAGTTGAATATTTGGCAATTAGAGAGAAAGTTTCCTGATAGTTCACCCCATATGTCTGGGTGAACCACATGCCACAAGTCTTGCCTTATAGTGATCCACACTGTCATACACACAATGTTTCACAGTGAACACCTATTTGCATCACACAACGGATGCACCAGCTAGAAGAAACAAGACTCCACGTACACGTGACTGTAGCACGACCATCTCCTCCTCCATGGCTAACTTCCACTGACCGTCCTGAAGAGCCTCCTGATATGTCTGTGGTATCTCCACGGCTGATAGTGCCAAGGTAAATATCCTGAAATCCTCTGACAGCCTGCTCAAGGAAACCTGGACCACAAGGGGATAAGTAGCACACGTACTTTTCAGCTTACGAATAGCAATAAGCACATCAAGATCATCTGCCAAGTTCAGAACTTGTGAGTTCCCCTCTTGAGAGGGCTCTTGCTCTTCTTGTATTTGCACAAACAAATCAGTATTGCCATCAATAGAAATAATATGCTCATTACATACCTGAGGCGTGCTGGATGATGGGCAAGACATGTGAGAAGGGGGAACCGAGCGAGATCTGTGATAAAAATACATGGCTAAAACTAAGTCACAGTAGGAGGTGGAGCCATAAGAGCAGGTGTAGGTGGTGGTGTAGGAGTAGCGGGAGGTGGTGGTACGACAGCAGGAGGTGGAGGCATGTAGATCTCAGCATCAGAGTCAGACGGAGCTAGTCTGTCACCTTTAGGAGAAAATACATGACAGACTCAAAGGAAGTGACGTCAACACTGACAAAGTACTTTTGCCTGAGCGGATCAAAGAAGCGGTACCCCTTCTGGGTAGGAGCGTAGCCGACAAAAACACACTTGATAGCTTTGGGAGAGAGCTTGTCACGACCTGGAGAGACATCATGAACAAATACAACAGAATTGAACACACAAAGTGTAAGGGAGAAAATATCCTTGTCGGGAAACGCAATCGAGAAAGGAATCTTCTCTCCCAACACAAACAAGAGCATCCGGTTCACCAGATAGCATGCAATGAGGACAACATTGCCCCAGTAAGCGCGAGGAGCATGACTTTGTATCAACATGGTTCTGGTCACCTGTACGAGAGTAGCTGACAAAAAACACACTTGATAGCTTTGGAAGAGAGCTTGTCACAACCTGGAGAGACATCATGAACAAATGCAACAGAACTGAATACACGAGGTGTAAGGGAGAAAATATCCTTCTCGGGAAACGCAATCGAGAAAGGAATCTTCTCTCCCAACACAGACGAGGGCATCCGGTTCACTAGATAGCATGCAATGAGTACAACATCGCCCCAGTAAGTGTGAGGAGCATGACTTTGTATCAACAAGGTTCTGGTCACATCAAGTAAGTGACAGTGTTTGCGCTCGAGAACACCGTTCTACTGGGAATTATAATCACATGAGGTCTGCTGAACAATGCCAAGAGATCTAAGAAACTTAGAAAGCTGTAAAGTGCTGAACTCTACGGCATTATCAGAACAAAGGTATTTGACTTTTGCAGAAAAATTATTCTTTATCTTATTTATAAAATATTTGATCACATATCCAGTCTCAGACTTATTCATCAATAAAAATACTAGAAAAATCATCGACAATAACTAGATAAAAACGATTTCCCTAGTGATCAGGAACACGACTCACGACTCAGATCCCAAATATCTAAATGTAGGAGCTCAAATAATTGAGAAATGCTCCGACTCTAATGGGATGGAAAGGAGGAACGATGACGCTTCCCAAGTTGGCATGTGTCACACTGGAAGGAGGATCTCATAGAGATCTGAGGGAGAACATGACACAACTTCTACAGAGGAAGGTGGCCAAAACGAATATGCCACAGATATGGTGAGACTGGTCCAATAGGTATAGTAGAAACACCAACATGAGGAGGTTGGACCAGTCTGTAAAGTCCCCGCTGCTCACGACCACATCCAATTACCTATCCCGTGAGTATGTCCTGAAACACAAGAGATGAAGGGTCAAAAATAAAACGACAATGCATATCCTTAGTAATATGACTAATGGATTTAAATTCATCTGAAAGTTAGGAGCATATAAAACATTTTGAAGGCGCATGGACGACAAAAACTGCATCTCCCCCTGTCCTGTAACGGGTAAGTGGTCTCCATTGGCAATGACAATCCATCTGCAAGATGGTATGGTCCTATAGGACCTTAGTTGCAATCTGTCTCCACACAGATGGTTTGAAGCACCATAGTCCATAATCTACTCTGTCATATCTGCACCAATACTACCGGTAAAAACATAAGCGATACTTGAGGAGCTCGAAGAGGCTCTGGCAGTGGCTGCGGTATCTATAGTGATGGCTCCTGTAATAGGAGTCATGATCTCTCGAATATGAGATACAATATCACCCGGGGGAGGATCGACCTGGGAAGAAAGTGTATCTGAAGGCTCAATCTGCTCTGCCACGCGACCAGAAGCGGGATATCCATGCTTCTGGTAGCATGTATCCTCTGCATGTCCCAGTCGACAACAGAAGGTGCAAGTGCCACACAGACGTCCCCCGCCTCTACCACGAGGGGCGTATCCTTTAGACTAGGTCGTCCCTCCTCTGCCACGAGAAGCAACCATAGTCGAAGAGGGGGTAGGAGTGGTCATAGAAGGCACGATAATCCGATTGAGACGGTTATAGACCTCCTCCGAAGGTATGGTAGCTCCAGTAAGAAGCTGTGTATGCGCTGCATCATACTCTGTATCAAGACCGACCATGAAAACTCCAACCATTGTGGAGTTCCTATAAGCCTTCTGCTGCTCTAGAGATGTCGTAATATGTATATAGCTATGAGGCTTCTCAAACATGCCACAGAGTGAAGAGTAGTACTCGTGCAGAGGACAACCATTCTGCTTGTCCTTGTGGATATCAAACTGTAGCTGAGGAATTTTGGCCTCATTCTTCGCTTGAGCATAGGTGGAACCCAAAGTGTCCCACATTGCCTTGGCTGTAGGCTGGATCAAAATATCATTGGCTATCTCTGTGGTGAGGGTCTCATATAGCCCAACATGCGCATATGCGTCATCTTGCTTTCAAGAAGCATTTGCCCCAGTCTTATCCGTTGGCTTTTGGATTTGTCAGGATGTGCTCATTGTACTCCATGAGGGTGAGAAACTGCGTGGACCACAACTCATAGTTGGTCTCATCCATCTTAACGATGGGAGTCGGGCCCTCAAAAGCTACGTACGAAAAAAATGTTACCCTTGATCTTTGACATGATGGTAAAACAACTAAACACAGAACTCAACTGGGGTGTAGATCGATGTGAACGAGTCTACTCGAACATACGGAAGATTGGTTGTACGTGTAGACTTACACAATCATCCTCATCAATCTTCGTTGCTTGCTAGGAACGGAAAACATGATTTATATGTTTGAAATCACGTTTTCCAATCAAAATCAGACTGATTCAGACCACAGATCGAACCACAGGGGTGCAAGGAGGTGCGCGGGAGGGCCGAGGCGACGGCAACCTGGAAAGGCCGGGGGGTGGGGTGGGGGCTGGGCTGCGGCCTAAGTCGCTGCCTAAGGGGGGAGGGAAAGGCCGGGGTGAGGTGGGGGTTGTGGTATGAGTCTACACCCCACAACCATCTTCCTATATGTTTATGTAGATATAGTTATTCTTGTTCACAACCCTAGTCTTGAAGATTGTTGTCATCATGTCAGACAACAAAGCAGACGTTCCATCCTTGGGTGTCTTCAATGGTCCAACACCCATCGCGAAGATGGATGGAACGAACTATGAACTGTGGGCCATACAATTCATGAGTCTAATGCAATGTAATGGCAAGAAGCATATTCTCACACCGGAGGAGCTTGTTGAGAAGATTGGGGTTAATGCCTCATGGGAGGCAGACGACGCTTATGCACGCGTATGGCTTTTTGGGATGGTGTCCATGGAGGGAAAGGCCGGGGTGATGTGGGGGTTGTGGTATGAGTCTACACCCCACAACCATCTTCCTATATGTTTATGTAGATATAGTTATTCTAGTTCACAACCCTAGTCTTGAAGATTGTTGTCATCATGTCAGACGACAAAGCAGACGTTCCATCCTTGGGTGTCTTCAAAGGTCCAACACCCATCGCGAAGATGGATGGAACGAACTATTAATTGTGGGCTATACAATTCATGAGTCTAATGCAATGTAATGGCAAGAAGCATATTCTCACACCGGAGGAGCTTGTTGAGAAGACTGGGGTTAATGCCTCATGGGAGGCAGACGACACTTATGCACGGGTATGGCTTTTTGGGATGGTGTCCATGGAGATAGCCAATGATATATTGAATCATCCCATGACCAAGGCTATGTGAGACATTCTCGCTACTACATACTTTTCGGCAAAGAACGAGTCGAAGATTCTGCAACTTCAACACGATATCTTCATGTCTAAGCAGAATGGTCGTCCTCTCCATACCCTTTACACTTCTTTAAGGGGTATGTTTGAGAAGTTACATGGTTACATTCCCTTGACTGCCACACCAAAGCAGCTCAAGGCATATAGGGATTCGGTGATGACATGAGTTTTTCTACGGCACTTGACTCAGAGTATGATGCTGCTAGAGCACAGATTCTTACTGATGCCACTATACCTCCAATGGAGGAGGCATATTGCAGACTGAGCAGGCTCTCCATATCTTCTGGTGGTACTCAGTTGTCTCAGACTTCTTTAGCTATGGCATCATCTCGTGGTAGGGGGAGCCCTACACAGTTTTGTGGCCGAGGTAGCTATGGAAGGGGAGGGGGCAGTCGACCCCCTTGCCAGCCTTGTACTTACTGCCACAGACCAGGTCATTCTGAGGAAGCATGCTATTCTAAGCATGGGTTTCCTGCTTCAGCACATGTGGCAGAACAGATCCAACAGGGTGGCAGTTCTTTAACTGCATCTGATCAGAGATTTGATGAATTAGTAGCGTGGCTCAGGGAGATTATGCCTTCTCCTGGGCTAACTAGCTCTTCGTCAGGATCATCAGAGGTAGCAGCCTCAGCCTCTGCGTCTACATCAAGTATATCATATGCTTTTACTGGATGTTACATGGCAGACTTGTCAGAGTGGATTATGGATTCGGGAGCTTCCTATCATCTCTGTTGTGACAGAGGGCAGTTTAATACCTATAGCCCAACTCAGTCAGGTAGATCAGTTATGATAGCAGATGCGACACACTCTCCCATTACTTGTCAGGGGGAGATGTAATTAACTCCTGCAATGCGGCTTCAAAACATTCTTTACGCTCCTGAATTTTCTATAAATTTACTATCTATTAGTCAAATCACCAAGGATTTACATTGTCGTGCCATATTTAACCCTTCTGCTCTTGTGTTTCAGGACATTCTTATGGACATGGTGATTAGTTTTGGCCGTGAGCAAGGACTGGTGCTATCTCCTTATGCTGGTGCCTCTTCTCTTCGCATCGGACCTGTTTCTCCCTATATGTGGCATCTTCGGTTTGGTCATCTTCCTCTACAGAAGCTGCGCCACGTTTTTCCTCAGATCTCTCCTCGCTCTACTTTTCAGTGCGAGGCTTGCCAGCTTGGGAAACATCATAGGTCCACATTCCAGAGTCGTTAGGGTCAAAGTTGTCATAGTCTTTTTGAGTTGATTCATTTTGATATTTGGGTTCCCAGTTGTGTCCCATATATTCGGGGACATAGGTTTTCTCTTGTTACCATTGACGAGTTCTAGATTGTCGTGGGTATTTCTTCTTAAGAACAAGTCTGGTACTGGTCCTATTATTCGGTCCTTTATTAATGAAATAAGGAACGTGTTTTCAGCAAATGTCAAGTTTATACGTTCTGATAATGTACTTGAATTCTTCGGTATACAATTTTCTCAGTTCCTTAGATCCTACGGCATTGTGCATCCGACATCTTGTGCGTATAGTACTTCTCAACAGAATGGGGTGGCTGAGCGGAAACATCGCCATCTTTTGGATGTTACCAGGACTCTTCTGATTCAGAGCCGTGCTCCCCATTCTTACTGGGGGGACGCGGTTCTCACTGCATGTTATCTGGTGAATCGTATGCCTTCATCGGTTCTGTGGGAGAAGATCTCGTTCTTGATTGCATTTCCCGAGATGGATCTTTTCTCTCTCATGCCTAGTGTTTTTGGATTCGTTGCTTTTGTTCATGTGATTCTCTAGTTCTTGACAAGCTCTCTCTTAGAGCGGTCAAGTGTGTGTTTGTTGGGTGTTCCAAGACCCAAAAAGGTTATCGTTGCTTTGACCTTGTTCGACGAAGGTACTGCATTAGTGCAGATATCACATTCTTTGAGTCCATTATGTATTTCTATCCTACATGTGACAAGCCCATTCCTTCAGAAAGTGGAGAAGAGGCTTATATGCCTCTACCTCCGGTTTCACCTACTCCAGGCGACACTATACAACCACTCCATGTTGCACGTTCTTATTGCCGTTGTTGTGGTACAAGGCGGCCACTTTTCCAATTAGATGCCAAGAATGCTTTCTTGTATGGGGATTTGCAAGAGGAGAAGTGTATATACAGCAACCACCAGGCTTTGCTGTTGAGGGGGAGTCTAGTATGGTATGCAAACTCCACAAGGCCATATATGACCTTAAGCAGAGCCCGAGGGCTTGGTTCCGGAAGCTCTCAGAGTTGATTGAGCAACATGGTTTTCTCAGATCTACTGCAGATCATTCTCTTTTTGTTAAGAGAACTCAGAGAGGTACTATTGCTATTTTGATTTATGCGGATGATATTATTATTACAGGCAGTGATGACCAGGGTATCCAGGCAGCTAAGGATTTCTTGGACAACAGTTTGTGACCAAGGATCTTGGTAAGCTGCGGTATTTTCTTGGCCTGGAATTCTCAAGAAATCAACATGGTAGGGTAATGATGCAAAGGAAATACGTCATTGATCTTCTATCTGAGACGAGCATGACATGATGTTGACCTGCTACTACTCCAATGGATCCCAATGCTAGGCTATATGATGATGACTCTACAGAGGTGGATAAGAGACAATACAGAGAGCTGATAGGGAAGCTATTGTATGTCACTATTACCAGACCTGATATATCGTTTGCTGTCAGCAGGGTCAACCAGTTTATGGGGCAGCCTAGGCATGCTCACATGGAAGCAGTCAACATGATCTTGAGGTATCTGAAGTCTTCTCTAGGTGCAGGACTTCTGTTCAGGAGAGACACATCTCTTGCAATTTCAGGATGTGCAGATGCAGACTATGCTGGGTGTCCCAAGGATAGGAAGTCTACTTCAAGCTTCACTGTGTTTGTGGGCAGCTCATTGGTTTCATGGAAGAGCAAGAAACAGACGGTTGTGGACAGATCCAGTGTTGAATCGGAGTATAGGGCCATTGCCCAAGGAAGCACATAAATGATGTAGGTCATGTTCGTTCTGATTGACTTAATTATTGAGGTGCCATTTCTTATGCACCTCAAATGTGATAATCAAGCTGCTCTATTCGTAGCTAATAATCCAGCCTTCCATGAAAGAACATAGCACATTGAGGTTAACTGCCAACTTCACCCCTGATTTGATTCAAAAGGGGTTTATATTCACTTCTCATGTTGCTTCAGGCGATCAGTTTGCTGACATGTTTGCCAAAGCTCTTGCAAAGGGGCCTTTTCACCGTTACTGTTCCAAGCTGAGCATGATATGTATATTTGCTCCAGCTTGAGGGGGGAGTGTTGACATATTTATATCTCTTTATTATTATCTTATAGTTTTCTATTTCTTTTTTTTTCTTTATGTAATTTTCCCTTAGAGCTTTTCTCCTATATAAGAGAGCTTTAGGGCTACGGTTAATGGATCTCTTTCATTTCAATCCTTTCCATAAGTGTTAATAAATTAAAGTTGCATACATAAACCTAAGCATACGATGTTTAGTTTCGAATAACAATCATTCCAAGTCTGTTCACATTTAGCCCACAATACATCCACCTCATTCAACATCCTTGTCATTCATTTCTCTTTTCTTGTAAATTCAATCATAATAATTGCATGCTTCTGATCTCAAATTTTTTTGCTTAAAGTTTTTTTTGAACATCTTCCAAATTGCTACTCTCATTCCCGATTGATTAATCAATATTCATTATTTTTTCTACAAATATAGAAGTTAACATTCTAGCTGTTTAAAAAAACATTCCAATTTGTTTAACCACATTCCAATTTGCTTTCAAAAAAAATTGCTTTCTAAAATTAGTTCAATTTGTTAGCCACATTCCAATTTGCTTTTAAAAAACATTTGCTTTCTATTCCCTACATCTCACTTTCCCCTCATCCAACCCCCCAACTCTAAAAGCACTCTCACCAACCAATCTCGACCACAATCGCACCGAGCACTCAATAAAACACCAAACCATAACAACAACACTAATTTGATAAACAAAAGACCGAACATAAAATCTATCGAGAACTCACGAAGAAGAGTAGCTTTACAACAACAACCTGGATCAATTGTTGGAGGAGCACATCTTTGACGACAGTGAGAAGCGGCATGAGGTTCTTCTCCTCCTCCTGCCTCGTGTGACGGGGGAGGTGAAGGAGATTGGGTGCGACTGAGAGGGGGGTGAGGGAGGTGAAGGACATGGAGGGAGGTTGGCTATGGCAGAGGGCCGAGGAGGCAAGGGAGGGAGGTTGCAGCTGCCATCGAGGGCAAGGGAGGCGAGGGGGGCGGGGGAGGCGAAGGAGGTTGGTTGCGGCTGCGACGGAGGACGAGGGAGGTGAGGGAGGCTGGCTGCGGCTGCAACGGAGGGTGGGTGAGGTAAGGGAGGGAGGTTGCAGTTGCGGTGGAGGGGGGGGGGAGGCAAGGGAGGTTGGCTGCGGCTGCGACCGTGGGCGGGGGAGGCGAGGGAGGGAGAGGGATGAAGGGGAGGAAGAGGACAACGAGGGAAGAAGAGGGTTGTGAAAAGCAAATTTGAGGGGTTTGATTTGGGGTTTAACCAACCCTAATTAATTAAAAATATTAACTATTTAATACAAATATCCGTATTCATATCCGTAATCGTTTTTTTTGCATTCGTATTCGTTAAATCATGATTCGTATTCGGATTCGTGAAAAAATTATTTGGAAGATTCGTATTCGTATTGTTCCCCTATTTAGAAAAAAACAAGAACCATATCCTCTTAAAAATGAATACAAATACGAATGAATACAAATATAACCACATCCGTTTGCATTTATACTTGGAGGCCATGCATGTATAATAAAAGATGCAATTTAAATTTTAGTGAAGATTTTTTTTGGGAAAGAAAAAGGAAATTTGGATGAGGAGATGAAGAGAAGCATAGCGAGCAACATGAGTGGAAAGAAGAATGTGGATACGTACTGTGAGGGAGGCTGGCTGCTACTACAATGGAGGCGGGGGAGGTGAGGGAGGGAGGTTGCAGTTAGGGGGAGGCAAGGGAGGTTGGCTGCGGCCGAGGGCGGGGGAGGCGAGGGAGGGAGGGGGATGCAACGGAGGAAGAGGACGGTGAGGGATGAAGAGGGAGGAAGATGGTTGTGAAAAGCACATTTGGGGGGTTTGATTTGGGGTTTAACCAATCCTAATTAATTAAAAATATTAAATATTTAATACAAATATCCGTATTCATATCCGTAATCGTATTCATATTGGGGGGTTTGATTTGGGGTTTAACCAATCCTAATTAATTAAAAATATTAAATATTTAATACAAATATCCATATTCATATCCGTAATCGTATTCATATTTGTTAAATCAAGATTCGTATTCGGATTTGTATTCGTGAAAAATTTGTTTGGAAGATTCGTATTCGTATTATTCTCCTGTTTTAGAAAAAAACAAGAACCATATCATCTTAAAAATGAATACAAATACGAATGAATACGAATATAAGTTATAACCACATCCGTTTGCATCCATACTTGGAGGCCATGCATGGATAATAAAAGATGCAATTTATTAGTGAAGATTTTTTTTGGGAAAGTAGAAGGAAATTTGGATGAGGAGATGAAGAGAAGCATAGAGAGGAGCGGAAAGAAGAATGTGGATACATACTGTATTGATGTAACTGTTGTTTTCTATTTTTAGCATCTTCTATATTTAGGAGTCTTGTTATGGATTGCGTTGGATTTTCCACCTTTTGGGTTTTAGGGTTTAACTCTAAATAGAAAATCATACCCCCTTTTATAAAATTATATCATTCCATCTTATTATTTTTGCTCATGGTATCAGGATGACAATCCTAGATCAGAGATATGGACCTCTCTTGCTCTCCCACCAAGCCTACATGATCTCTAGCACTTTTAGCACTGCCTTTTCAAAGTAGGGTACCTTTCCTCATGGTGCATATTTTCATGGTTCCTTTCAAACCCGTACATGTTTCCATGTTGGTGCAGATTTCCACAATGCATCTCATGTATTTTTTAGGGTAGCATCTCATGTCTTGACAGATTTCCATAGTGCAAATTTCTATGATGTAGATTTCCACGTCTACCCATATATTTCCATGGCGTTAACACATCGTCAAATTTCTAGTGTCAACCCAACACTATATCTTGTATTTCATATATTTCTAGTTTCCACGGGATTTCACAAATTTCCACAGGATTTTGACAAGATTTCTGCAGTGCAATGCATCCAGTTCAATGCGTCTTAAGTGCAAATCCATCTCCAATGTAGATCATTCTCCACAGTGCAATGCCTCGTCTACTTGAAGCTTCAGATTTCCTAAGCCAACATCCTGGCAGGCCAGCATAAATCCCTATGCTAACATCCATAGCATGTTCTGCACAATTGTATCTCTTGTCCTCTTCTAATGCTTGAGTAAACCTTCTTTCAATTCCTTTTGTTATATCATCTTCCATCTGTTTGCAATGGTTACTAATTTCATTGAGATAAAGCCTATAACATGCACCTTATCTACTTGCGGTACATGACACTTCTATTCAATTTAAGGGTAAGAATTATGAACATTGGTCTCGAGCTTTATGGTATTTGTTGGCGATTAGAGGAAGTTATATATTCTCTTAAAAGATCGTCTCAAGGTAGAAGACAAGGGTTAGATTCCTAGTTACATGATAACTATCAAGCCATGAGTTGGTTTAACTAATAGCGTAGACCAGTCGATTGCTACCAAACTTTTATACAAGGAGACCACTAAGGAGATGTGGTGGAGAGTTATCTCAGACATTTGCTGAAATCTGATGATTATACTGAATGAGAGAGGAGTCTCCCCTAAGAGATAGACCAAGTCCATCGATAGATTACATGTTCTTATGAGGAACTTGCCATAGCGTAGACCAGTCGATTGCTACCAAACTTTTATACAAGGAGACCACTAAGGAGATGTGGTGGAGAGTTATCTCAGACATTTGCTGAAATCTGATGATTATACTGAATGAGAGAGGAGTCTCCCCTAAGAGATAGACCAAGTCCATCGATAGATTACATGTTCTTATGAGGAACTTGCCATTTTTCAACCAGCTTATTGCACTAAGCATGTGATAGTGATCCGAATGGTTGGCTTACTTGTTTCTTGCAAGTTTGAGCCTTGATACCGGGTAACTAAGGATCGGTTCCTTACTCTAACACTATTCAATCACGTCGTGTGATTTTTGGATGGCTACATCATCTTGACTCTACTCTTGCCCAATCTGGTCAAGTTCACGCATTAGAGCCCTTAGATTTCCTTGCTCTACTTAGACGGGGTGGTTGTTCTAGTTTTCATAATGGTCGAAGTTTTGACTTATTGGACATGGTTGAAGACATTGTTATCCTTTGTGTATGTATTGCCACACCATGGGTTATTTGTCTAATAAGTGTTGGACGAAGTTTAATACACTTCCCCTAGTCAACCAAGCCTCTCTCATGTTTGATGGCTTTTCGATTGTTGTCGAGATGAATACTGATCGGGGATAGATGAGATAGACTGCCCCACTATCCTCTCCGGATTACTCTTGACTCATGCAACTATTGTAGAGTAATTTTGCTAATACTGGTCTGATTTTGCACTTACTGTAGCCAATTCTATTTCTACTTCTGCTTTGGCATGAATCAACTATTCAAGAGCCTTAAGTCATCTGATGGGAAAAGGTAGTTCTTTGACCTCATAGCCCTCTACACATGTGCATGTTCTATTGGTGAATGGTGCTTTTTGTCCTTCTACCTTAATTGTCAGTATAGAGGTTTCTTTCAGACTCAATTATTTTGGAGTTTCTTGTGCTCCTTATTTTGCACATATTATGGTTTTGAGGTTTGCTGTAGAGTAATTTTTAATAAACATTTTTTCTATTTTTAGGACATCCGATGATGCAACTCTTTGGCATTTTTGCATCTTGGTTACCCGTCTTCTATGGATCTCTCTTTGATCTCTAAACTGATCTCACTCAATCCCTTTGAGAGTAAGGCATTTCAGTTTGGCTAACATCACATGTTATTGTTTCTCACAAGATTGAGCCTCGTAGCTCTACCTCTTTTGTTTTAGTCCATTGCGATATTTAGAGACCTTCTTCAATCCAAAATATGGGTGGACACAAGTATTTGCTGTTTTTAATTATTATTGTAAATCATCTTGGGTGTATTTGATCAAGAATATATGAAATATTAGTGGTTAATAATATTGGCCAGCCTTTCTTTGAGTATATATAAGCTTCTTTTTGATTGGGTGAAATATATAGATCACGA
This sequence comes from Ottelia alismoides, assembly GCA_037367405.1. Classification (NCBI taxonomy): domain Eukaryota; kingdom Viridiplantae; phylum Streptophyta; class Magnoliopsida; order Alismatales; family Hydrocharitaceae; genus Ottelia; species Ottelia alismoides. The sequence continues at coordinate 1,890,324 of JAZKJV010000651.1, read as the reverse complement.
TGAACTCTCTACTGCTTTTAGGAGGTGTAGAGGGGCAATGAAGGACAACTCGAGGGGTTGGCCAAAGGTGGAGGGTCGAAATCGGCACCCTCAGTGTTTGTCGGTTGCTGATGCAGGTCAAAAGGAGGGGGTTTCGGCTACGCTTTCGGGGAAGCTGCCTCTGGTGTGAGGGTTGGGGTCACCGCGCAACGGATTGCCTGGACCCGATTAAGTGTTTTTCTTTTGGGATGAGCGACCATCAGAGTTATCGTTGCACAAGTGGTTGTACTCGGGACCTCCGGAAGGCTAGTGCTGCCGTTAGTGGGGTGAGGTCTGAACGACTTCTAGTTGGGGTGTGCAAGAGAGAAGGGCGATGCTTGGCGGATGCGATGGAAGATATTGGTGGCATTGTGGGAAGCAGCTTTGGGGGAGATGTTGTCAAGGTCGAAGGTTAGTTTGTGCATGAGATCTAACCTCGGAGGAGGCCCAAAAGCTCTTTGATTTCTTGCGACGCATAACGGGTTGGGTTCACTAGCGAAACCCCCTGGTACAGGATGGGGTATTTGACCCTCTGTTGAAGGAGAAGAAGGTTTCGATCAGAGGTCTTCCTCTGGTGGGGCGGAATCTGAAGGCGGTTCGCCTGATGCTTTCTCCGGTGCTCCGCGTCACAAGCATCCTCGCCGATGGGCTACACCGAGGACAACCATCTTAGGTGGTAGCGGTTGGGGCGCAAATCGCTCGCCCTTAGCCCTTGCTTCTTGAGGCGAGGTTCATGGGACGCCTCGTACTCTTTGAGGTTCGGGTGGAACTATCAATAGATAATGTATTGGGGAGGAGGCCAAAGATGGTCGGCGTGTCGTCAGAGAAGACTAAAGCAGAAATGAAAAGAACATCTTTTGGAATTTTTGAATAGATGCTACCATTTTCGAAAAGGGGAGACAAAACTTCGGGCATAAGAAATGGCACTAAACCCATGACAAGCTTGAGCGGTTTCTATGATAGAGTCATACATAGAGGTGGTTCCCGTGTTGTCAGGTCCAAATGATGGGGATGGCGGGATTTCGAGTTTTGTAGTCGGATCTGGGGTAGCGGGGCCAACAGTTCCACAGGATGAAATAGCGGATCAACATATGATTTCGGATGGAAACTCGAATGTTCCGGGTGGGCGTGGCGGGCATAACATTTTGTGGGACTCCCAGACGGACCCGAGGAACGCCATCGAGCCAATTCAGATGCATTATCAGGACCCAATTGTGAAATCGGGAGAGTGCGCTTGGAAGAGGGATTCAAAAGTGGCACAACGGAGGGATTCAGACCCAATCATCGGAGAAGACTAAAGCAGAAATGAAAAGAATATCTTTTAGAATTTTTGAACCGATGCTACCTCTTTCGAAAAAGGGAGTCAAAACTTCAGGCACATGAAATGGCGCTAAACCCATGACAAGCTTGTGCGGTTTTCGTGACAGAATCATACATGGTGGCGGTTCCCGTGTTATCAGGTCCAACTGATTTTTTTTTGAAGTTTGCAAGGTAGGGGGAAGCACTCGGTGGTGCCCGCCTCATCAAAATATATTTAAAAAGCAAAAGGTTACAACACACGGTTACAACACCCCAAAACACAAAACAAAAAAAGATCATTACATCATCCACTCATCTACCAGTCTCCTTGTAAAGCACTCGGCATTTTCTTTGTAAAATCTCTGGCCCGAGAAAATCAAATCATTTCTGCCATGCCAAACCGCCCACAGAATAGCCATAGGGAAGAGCCGCTCCCTTCTTGATCTCGCCCTATTCTCATACACCGAATTCCAGAAAGCTTGGAACTCAGCGGTTCGGCACCAAAGAATCCCCGCCTCCTGCCATATTTGCGATATCACAGGGCATGTAAAAAAAAGGTGTTCCACCGATTCGATTGCATTGTCACATATTAAGCATTTGTCTGCAATGATGCCCAGGAGCTTTACGCACCGATCACGTGTCATCAACCTCTTACACCTAAGGAGCCACAAAAATATCCCAACACGCTCAAGAAGATTAAGGGCCCAAATAGAAGCACAGTCCCTGTTTAGCACCTCCGAGATCGCCGGCGGCGGTCTGGAGATGGCACCATAGGTGCCCTTAACCGAGAAGCTCCCCTCCTTCCAGCGCCAGTGATCTCTCCCCCCAATAGGGGCACCCACCTTCCCCACAACGTCAAGCAGCGCCAAGAAATCCTCAAATCTCCGATCCGAGAAGTTAGCGGAGAAAGCATGCCTCCAAGACCCATCAAGCCAGCAGTCCACCACCGAACAGAGCTTATCATCCGCCAATGCAAATAACCGCGGAAAACGAGAGCAAAGTGCTCCCGCCCCCGACCAGTCATCGCCCCAAAAAGCAAAGGAGTCCCCCCTTCCAAGAACCGACATGAAGAGATTAATATTTTTTACAAACGTCTTCACCACGCCCCTCTAGAAAGGCATCATTGCCGCAAGGTTGAGCAGCTGCGACTGGGGCGCGCCCTTCACCTCGTAGATGCTCCGAACCACCAAGCAAACAAGATCATCACCTGGACCCCATACCCTACGAGCCCATTTAAGCAAAAGCGCCTCATTCACCTGCTCAAGAGATCTTAACCCCAAACCCCCCCAATCCTTTCTCCGTACGACATCCTCCCAACCAACTAGATGGACCCCACCGCGCCCACTAGTAACGTTGCCCCATAAAAAAGCGCGCATCTTCCTCTCCAACCTCGCGTGGATCTCCTTTGGTAACTTGCGGCAAGAAAGAAAGTAAATTGGAATGGACGACAACACCGCCTTGATCAAAACCAACCTACCTCCCCTCGAAAGAATAGAGGCCTTCCGCCAATCTCAAATCTACCTTCTCCACCACCCTCAACCAGTCACGAAGCCTCGCTCTCCCCAGACCCAGAGGTATGCCGAGATAGTCCATTGGGAGCGAGGCACACGAAGAAGCCAAACAAACCGCCAACCCATCAGCAACAAATTCCGCCTGCCCGAAAGGGACAAAACTAGACTTACAGTCATTTTTCTTTAATCTAGATAGCTCCGAAAAGATCTCCAAAGTCGTAGCCGTGGCGCTGGCCTCCTCGACCCTTCCCTCAATAAGGAACAGAGTGTCGTCCGCGTATTGTATGATCGGCACTCGCACCTCGCCCCTCGAATAACCTCTGGAAAGACCATGGCTGACCACGCCCGCTACCATGTCAGCCAGAACATCAGCTGCAATGATGAAAAGCAAAGGAGCGAGGGGGCACCCTTGCCGACCCCCTTACGTGGTTGAATCCACCCCCCCTCCGGCCTACCGTTGATCAGAATCGAAAAAGACGCCGTGGTGATACACCGCCTCATCCAAGATATCCACTGATCCGGGAAACATAATCTCCTCAAAACTGACCACAAAAATCTCCAATCTACGCTATCATAAGCCTTGGCAAAATCCACCTTCCCCAGGATACCACTCGTGCTCCTCCTCTGCCAATCAGCAATGATCTCGGAAGCAATCGTCGTGCAATCAGAAATCTGACGTTCCGGAACGAAAGCGGACTACACAGGGGATATCAAGCTCCCGAGGACGCCAACCAACCTCCTCGCCAAAACCTTGGCCGTGATAAGATAGAGGGCGTTTGAGACAGCAATGGGGGCGATAGTCCTCGATGGAGGCCGGCGCCGTACATTTGGGAAGCAGAACAATGAGCGCCCGGTTGATACGGTCAAAGCCCCTATTCTCATTGCAGAACTCCAGTACCACATAGAGCACCTCCTGACCAACAAGGTCCCAAAAATCTTCTGTAGAAGGAAATCGAGAAGCCATCGGGGCCAGGCGCAGCGTCAACGTTTAGGTCCCAAACGACATCCTTAACCTCCTCTAAGGTGACGTCACGAATAAGAGATTCGCAAGCAGGTGCCTCCACCGTCCTAGAATTTCGACCTAACCATCTCCATCGTCGCGAAATCACAGCAGCGGAAACGACCTTGAAGTGACTTGCAATAGCCGAGCCCATGTTTTATTCCCTTCCAACGTAACCCCATCAACAGTGATCGAATGCAAAGCATTAGACCTGCGCCTTCCACTAGCAATACAGTGGAAATACGTAGTATTCGCGTCCCCCTCCTTCAACCAGGTGCTCCTCGATCGCTGCCTCCACTCGGCGACACGCTTCTTGTCCTCCAAAGTAACCGTCCTCTGAGCCCTCATCCGCGAATCCAGCTCAGAAGGCAAGAGAGGCCTCACATCCTCAATTGCGTCCAGGTCTCTAATCACCTCCTCAGCGACCTTTCTAGCCACGCACCTAGCATCCCTCATATCCCTCTTGAACGACGCAAGCCTGCCCCTCAAAGAGTCGAGCTTTTGAACAAATTTGCACGTGGAGGACCCCGAAGGCTTCGACTCAGCCCAGTGCGAAGTCACAATTTCCCTGAAGCCGTCCTCCAGCATCCAACATTTCTCGTATCTAAAAAGTCCCCTGCGATCCGGGGTAATCCCAGAGCACCATAACAGCGGGGAATGGTCGGACCAAGATCTAGGTTTGGCCCCCATCGAAGACAATGGGAAAGTCTCAAACAGTTGATGGGGCTGGCGGGATTTCGGATCTTGTAGTCGGATCTGGGGTAGCGGGGCCAACAGTTTCACAGGATGAGGTGGTGGATCAACGTATGATTTCGGATGGAAACTCGAATGTTCCAGGTGGGCGTGGTGGGAATAACATTTTGTGGGACTCCTAGACGGACCCGAGGAACGCCATCGAGACGATTCGGATGCATTAGCGGGACCCAATTGTTGAATCAGGAGAGTGCGCTTGGAGGAGGGATTCAAAAGTGACAATCAGGAGAGTGCACAGGCGGAGGGAAGATTTGGATGGCGGTACTCCCGTCGAGGGCTGAGGGAGTGAAGGAGGTGGAGGCACATGGAGATCTATCTAAGGTTGGATATGGTTGGAGGGGATGTGACCCTATATGCGTTGAGGCAGCGGGAGACACACTTTTTGGCAGGCACATGGAGGCGACGGAGAAGGACGAGGCGGGGGCTGCATCGAAGCAATGAGGGACTGCGACAAAGGAGGGAATGATTTGAGAGGCATTGGTGGGAGCAGACAAAGGGGGGAACGAGTCAAGGGATGGCAGCAAAAAGGGGGCATGTGTGGAGGGAGGGGAGTGGTTAAGAGCAGCTGGAGGAGGAGGTGCTGGTGTGCCTTGGTTTGGTGCCGTTGAAAGGGGTTTTTATTATGTGTAAATGAATATTATCACTTGGAATGTAAGAGGCCTGGGATGTTGATGGATCAGAGGCAGTTATGGTCATGTTGCAAGAAATAAAAATCTCCCAAGGTTTTGATGTGGTGTGGAAAGAAATTTGGGGCAACAAGCTGACGACCTTCAAAGCAATTGGTTTAGAAGGGGCTTCTGGTGGCTTAATGACGGGGTGGGATGGGGATATTTTTGCTATGGAGGAGGATGAAGTGTGTGGCAGATATTTCCTTACGACACTGCTACGGCGTAAGGTGGATGGGATCAGGGTATTGGCTACGAACGTGTATGGTCCATGTAACGACACTAATACTGCTCACCTGGTGGAGGACCTGTTCATGGCCAGAGTGGCTTTCCTCGATGCGAAGGATCGTCCTCGGGGTTGTGGTGGGAGAGATGGTGGCTCAGCGGACTTTGGCGGGGATGGTGGATGAGCTTGGGCTTCAGGTTGTCGACGCCGCTGGATGTCTCTACACATGGAGGAACTCAAGATCAGGTCCTGCATTGATAGATTTATGATATCTTCTGAGACGCTTGTTACATTCCCTTTAGTTGGGGCCCGAGCCCTGCCGATTGTGCATTCGGATCACACACCATTTCTTTGGTATTCTGGGGAGGATGTTCGCCCTCAGACGTTTTTCCGCAGAGAGGGCTTGTTTGTTGGTGGATGGCTTTCGCGAGGTCATTGTAGAGTTCTGGGATGGATGTAGACCTCGTAGGTCGACAACGAGTAGGCTTGCGAGCAAGTTGGCCTTGCCGAGGAGGCATTTGATAGAGTTTAATAGAGCTAATTTGGTACAACACAAATCTAGAAAGTTGAGGGCACAAGAGGAGGTGTGCAGGATGGACATATTGGAGATGAGAGAGTTCTGATGGCAGAGGAGTTGGCGGAGAGAGGCAATCAACTGGATGTGATTCTTCTAGAAGATAAAAAGGAGGTAACATGGAGGCAGAGATCTTTGAGGGAAGGGGGCATGAATATGAGATTCTTTCATGCCATGGCCAGTGCGAGAAGATGCAGAAATCTAATATATTCAGTCTCCGTTAGCGGTACTGTGGTTAGGGGGATTAGGTTGCGGGAGCGTACTACGATCACATTTTCAGACCTTCAGCAGACGACGCGTATGATCAGGATGGGGCTGGCAGGGGAGAAACGTCTCACAGATCTTTGATTCAGAGGCATGCTCATTGGTGAGGGATTTTTATAGGAAATGTTGTTGCCGATATCTATCTTTTTCTAAATATCTTTTTAATTCTTCCATTTTCAATCATACATACTTGAGCTAGAGACATAAGTCTTTCTTGAGTTATCAAATGATACATAGTGCGATATGGTCAGAACAAGGTATATTAAGGGGTTATGTGCATAATAATAAGTTATAAAAAAGGGATAACATCGATCTTCTCTTTTTCCATCCAATCAGTTTATATTCATTAATATTTCAAAAGTGAAAGTTAAAAATCCTTTATTTTTGCAACCCAAACACTCTTTTGACTTTGAAATTAATTCTTTTTATCAGTATGATGTTTTTTCTACACATCCGTCTGTACTCCATAATAGAAAAATAGTTAGGATTCAAAAAAAGGATGATTTTCTCGTAGAAGAACCCCTTTCCCCATTAGGCACTAATTTATTTTAAACATCTTTATTGAGGCTGAAACCAAGCGGATGCTATTTCAGCTTAATGCAGACGGGGTACTAGTACCGGATGGGCGTTATCTTCTATATGGAATTCTGGGAGGTGGTCAATCAAGATGTGATGGATATGTTGGAGGAATTTCACGAAGGGATCCATGGATTCGAGAGAGTTAATAAGGCTTTTATTTTTCTGCTACCAAAGATGGGCACACTGACTAGGGTGGAAGATTACAAACCTATTGCGATGTCTAATGCTGTATACCTCATTGTTTCAAAAATTCTCATTAATCGCTTAAGGGAGGTTCTACATCAGATCATTTCGCCTGAGCATGCGACATTTGTGCCTGGGAAAGCCATGGCTGACTAGTTGGTGATGGCATCAGAAGTAGTGTCGGATTGGAAAAGAAGCAAGGGCAAAGAAGTACTTTGGAAGAGATGGGCACACCGACTAAGGTAGAAGATTACAGACCTATTGCGATGTCTAATGCTGTATACCTCATTGTTTCGAGAATTCTTACTAATCGCTTAAGGGAGGTCCTACATCGGATCATTTCGCCTGAGCAGACGACATTTGTGCCTGGGAAAGTCATGGCTGACGAGTTGGTGATGGCATTAGTAGTGTCGGATTGGAAGAAGCAAGGGCAAAGAAGTACTTTGGAAGGTTGATTTCTCCAAAGCATATGATTGTGTAGGTTGGAGTTTCATGTGGCATCAATTGAGAATGTGGATTACTTGGATCAAGCAGTGTGTTATAACTGCATCCGATGCTGTGTTGGACAATGGCAAACCGGAGGGGGGAGGGGGGGGTTCTTTCAACCTCAAAGGGGGGAATCGGACAGGGATGCCCTGTGGCCTCACTTCTTTGTGATAGTGGATGATGTGTTAGTGGTAATGATGAGGTAGTCGACAAGTAGGGACTGGTGTTCTGGGTATAGGAAGGAGGAAATATCCATACCACTCTTGCAATATGCCTCAGGTAGTGCTTATGCCTTTACTTCCTGTCATGGATCTGACGTCTCAGAATGGATTATGGATTCCGCGTGTCACATCGTCTTTGCCTAGACAAAGATAAACTTACATCCTACAGGGAGGTTCCACCAGGGAGAACTATAGTGATAGCAGATGGGACCCATTCCCCCATCATTGGACAATGGGAGATCAGTTTAACACCTTCTATGCGTCTACAGAATGTGTTGTATGCTCCAGAATTTTTCGATGAATTTATTATCTATCAGTCAGATTACGAAGGATTTGCGCTGTCGTGCTATTTTTGATCCATCGTCTCTTGTTTTTCAGGGATGCCCTGTGGCCCCACTTCTTTGTGATAGTGGATGATGTGTTAGTGGTAATGATGAGGTAGTCGACAAGTAGGGACTGGCGTTCTGGGTATAGGAAGGAGGAAATATCCATACCACTCTTGCAATATGCCTCAGGTAGTGCTTATGCCTTTACTTCCTGTCATGGATCTAACGTCTCAAAATGGATTATGGATTCCGGCGTGGCACATCGTCTTTGCCTAGACAAAGATAAACTTACATCCTATAGGGAGGTTCCACCAGCGAGAACTATAGTGATAGCAGATGGGACCCATTCCCCCATCATTGGACAATGAGAGATCAGTTTGACACCTTCTATGCATCTACAGAATGTGTTGCATCCTCCAGAATTTTTTGATGAATTTATTATCTATCAGTCAGATTACGAAGGATTTGCGCTGTCGTGCTATTTTTGATCCATCGTCTCTTGTTTTTCAGGACATTCTTATGGGCATGGTGATTGGCTGTAGCTGTGAGCAGGATAGTCTTTATCGTATGGTCCGAACTCCCTATGCTGGCGTATCCTCTCAGTCAAGTGGATCAGTTCTCTCCCTTTACATGGCATCTTTGCTTTGGTCACCTCCCTTCAGTTGCGAAGCGTGTCAGTCGGGAAAGCATCACAGATCTGCTTTCCCTAGTCATCAATTTCGGAGCAGTAGCTCCCCTTATGAATTATTTCATGTTGACATTTGGGGTCCGAGGCGTGTTCCTGATCACCAGGGACACATGTTTTACCTAATTGTTGATGACTTTTCTCGGTTGTCATGAGTATTTTTGTTGAAGAATAAATCTGAAGCAGGGGATGCGATAAAAATTCTTATAAATGAAGTGCAAAATGTTTTTTATTCTACTATGAAATTTGTGCGAGCAGATAATGCTTTGGAATTTTGTACTCGTGCTCTTTCACATTTCTTCTCATCTCGATGTAGTATCCATCAAACAACTTGTGCTTACACGTCTCAACAGAATGGCATTACAGAGAGAAAGCATCGTCATCTTCTTGATATCACTCGGACTCTACTTATCTAGAGTCGTGCTCCCCATTCCTTTTGATATGATGCAGTCCTTACATCATGTTATCTGGTGAATCATATGCCATCCTCTGTCTTAGGTGAGAAAGTTCCTCTTTCCGTTGTTTTTCTTGACAAGGGATTGTTCTCACTTACTCCTCGTGTCTTTGGATCTGTAGCTTTCGTTCACCAGCTGACACAAGCTCTCACCTAGGGCTGTCAAGTGTGTTTGTTGGGTACTCTCGGACTCAGAAGGGTTACCGATGCTATGACCCGTTGAGCAGGAAACGTTACGTCAGTGTTGATGTCACCTTTTTTGAGCATGTGATGTATTTCTCTCCTACAGGTGGCATGTTGGCTTCATCTACATCTGATGAGGTTTATGTCCCTGCGTCCGTCTTCTCCCATACCAGTTCCTGCTGTTCCACTACCACCACCACAACCACCAGTTTCACCTTTACCGAAATTCTATACCCGTGGGCCTGTCCCTTCTCATGGTACTCGTCAATCATCCAGCATGCCTCAAGTTTGTCCAGATAACATTACTAACGATGATTCATATTTGTAGGAGATTAATATACCGACGAGTACTGTTTCCGATGATCTAAATGTGCCTATTGCATTACGGAAGCAGAAGCGTACCTGTGATTCATATTTGCTTGCTTCACAGGTTTCCTTCCACCGTCTCACAGGGGACTTTCAGAGGTTCGCTGTTGCCATATCTACTGTGGACATACCACGGAATTATCAGGACACCTTGAAGGTTAGTTGCTGGCGTTTAACCATGGAGGAGGAAATGGCTGCTCTACAGTCGTGGTGCCTGGAGCTTGATCTCTGCTCCCCCAGGAGCATCTGTTGTCTGCTGTAAATGGGTATTTACTATCAAATATCATGCAGATGGCAACCTTGAGCGTTACAAGGCAAGGCTGGTGGCGCGAGGGTTCACTCAAGCATACAACGCGGATTATATGGACACATTCTCTCCAGTCGTGTGTCATTTGACTCTACATTATTCTCCTTTCAGTTGCTGTGGTACGTGATTGACCCTTGTTTCAACTTGATGTTAAGAATGCCTTTTTGTATGGGGATCTGCAGGAAGAAGTCTACATGCAACGCCTACGGGGTTTGCTGCTGAGGGGGAGAGTCAGATGGTCTATAGACTTCATAAGGCAATATATGACCTTAAGCAAAGCCCGTGGGCATGGTTTCAGAAGCTTTTTGACCTAATTGAAAGGCAAGAGTTCAAAAGATCAAATGCATATCATTCTTTGTTTATACAGAAGACTCTCATAGGTACTGTTGTTATCATGGTTTATGTTGATATACTTGTTACGAGAGATGATATGTATGGGATAAAGATGACAAAAACATTTCTGGGCCATCAGTTTGTTACTAAGGATCTTGGCACCCTATGATATTTTCTAGGGCTAGAGTTTGCTAGGAATGCGCAAGGTCTTGTGATGACCCAGAGGAAGTATATTACATACATGCTTGTTGAGACATGTATGATCGGATGTCGACCCTCGACTACTCCTATGGATCCCAGCATGAAGTTATATGATGATGATACAGATGAGATTGACAGGAGAAGATATAGAGAGATGGTGGGAAAGCTTCTGTATATTACTATCACTAGACCTGATATCTCTTTTGTAGTCAGTCGGGTGAGTCAGTTCATGGAACAACCCAGACAAGTACATACAGATGCGATATACATGATATTGAGATATCTAAAGTCTTCTCCATGTGCAGGACTACTGTTCGGGAAAAAAACAGACATTTCTGTTTCTGCATGTGCTGATGTAGACTATGTAGGATGCCCTAAGGATCAGAAGTCTACTTCAGGTTTTGCAGTGTTTGTTGGTAGTTCTTTAGTTTCTTCGAAAAGCAAGAAACAAACAGTGGTGGCTAGATCTAGTGCAGAATCTGAGTATAGGGCCATGGCACAAGCAAGTACATAAATGATGTGGATTCGAGCTGTGTTAGAAGCTTTGCATATAGATGTACATCTACCCATGCAGTTACAATGTGATAATCAAGCAGCTCTATTCATTGCTAATAATCCTGCATTCTATGAAAGAACAAAGCATATTGAGGTATACTGTCACTATACTAGAGATATGATTCAAAAAGGCTTGATTTCTACTTCCCATGTCAGTTCAGGAGAGCAAACTGCGACATTTTTACCAAGCCATTGCTCATAGGGCCGTTCCAGAAGTATTCTTCCAAGCTGAGCATGATTGACATCTATGCTCCATCTTGAGGGGAAGTGTAGAGATATTTCTATGTTCTATGTACCCTTTATGCTATTTTTATTTTCTTGTATCCATCTTATGTAATTTACATATAGGCCTTCTCTATATAAGAGAGCCTAGGGTTCTCTGGAATAAACAATTTATTCTCTTTTTCCAACAGTTATTTATAGAGATGGCAATACATACATTCTTAAGAGCAAGATCTTTGCACAAAAGTTGTTTGTTATCAAGGACCTGGGTCACTTGCAATACTTGATTGGAATCAAGGCCTTAAATGTCGGTTTCGGTCACCATTTCGGTGACGAACAAAAAAGAATTTCGATGGAATTTCGGTCAAATTTCGATCGAAATTTCGATCATTTCGATCATTTTTTGTACTAGGACCCCCATATTTCGGTCATTTCGGTCATTTCGGTCGAATTTCGATTTCGACTGGATATCGATATTCGACAGAAATTCGACCGAATTTCGCTGAAATTTAAGGCCATGATTGGAATTGAGGTCAATCATGCCTCTGGAGGACTACTTATGTCATAAAAGAAAATGTCTTGACATCTTTGTAGATGCATGTTTGTTTTGTTATATACTATCTTATATTCTAGTTGATTCCTAAATTCACATTGCTTTGTAAATCCCTTCCTTGAGGATACTACACGATATAGAAGCTTAGTGTGCAAGTTTCTGTAACTTATCACTACTAGGGCCGACATTTCACAGATTCAATCAATATATGTTTAATCATGGTATAGTCATTGGCATAATGTTCTTCTCATTCTCAGATAACTGATGAATATGCCATGCAAGGGACTCTTCTATGCTTCTAATGATCACATAGACATTACATCGTATGTATATGTAGACTACACTAGTTCTCATAGGGACCACTCTCGTATCGGCTTTGCCATGCTTGTTGGTAGAAATCTAGCACTTGGCATAGTAGTAAGAAGAAAGTTCAAGATCCCATGCAAAAGCAGTATAGTCATGGCTCCAGCTGCTTGTCAGATTAGTTGTCTTGTCACTTTGCACAGGAACTTACATTGTCCATTTGAACTCCAGTTTTCCTTTATTGTGACAACAAGATTATCACATATACTGTCACTTCTTTTATGAACACATGAAATACATTAAAGTAGACTATCATTTTAGTAGGGATGTTGTGCATGAGGGGAGAATTACCTTTCACATTTCTACATAGCTACAACTTGTGGATATTATCACCAAAGTTTTTTCGATAAAGTGTACTTCACCGTTAAACACAAAGTTGGGCACGATTGATAGAAATGCTTGAACTTGAAGGGTGGTATTGATGTAATTTAGTCGTATTTAATGTTTTCTATTTTTAACGTCTGTAGCATTGCTTTTCCACAGACTAGATTAGAGGGTCAAAGAGGATAAAAATCCAATGGGGAAAATGGATAACAATTTTAGAGGATATCAAACTCATCATTTGTTCATGGCCCTTTCATTACAAATGATGCTTTATATACAGAGCCTCTACCATCCAAAGAGGCACGCCTCTTCAAAAAAGTCTCAAACCCTTCCTTAAAGGACATTTAAAGGATATCGTTTGAGATTACGAAAATAACACATACAAATAGAAATACAATAATTGAAAAAAATTACTTGATAATGAAAATCGAGATGCATCATCAACCTTATTTACAACACCTTTTCAATTAAGAAGAATCTTCCGATGCAACGAGAACCTTACTTCCTTGATTTGAGTTTTGCGATCATGTTGATTTTGTTGTATGTTTCAGGTGGCACAATCATCTAAATCCAACTATAAACAAGCAGTCTTGGACTCAAGAGGAGGAACTGACACTGATTCATGCTCATCATTTATATGGAAACAAATGGGCCGAGTTGACGAAGTACCTTCCTGGCAGGTAGTGAATTTGTGCCATATTATGTATGTAATTACCAAACTATCTTGTATCCGTATTTATTATTTTACCAAATTTCCATATATTACATGCTTCATGAAATGAGTAAATCTAAAATTCTTTTCAATTTTGAAAATTGCTACTGTTTTATGTCTAGACTATATTTTGCTACAGTTAATCTAAATTTCTTGTCAATATGCAATGCGTAGTCGTTAAATCTCATTTTTACTTTAAAATCACTATATGATTCGTGCTTAGAATGTATTTTTGTTATTCTATTCTTCTATACGAAGATTAAATTACTGTTTCTTTTGTCACCAGGACAGACAATGCAATAAAAAATCACTGGAATAGCTCTGTCAAGAAGAAAGTGAGCTCATACGTCCAATCTGGGTTACTTGCACAGTTTCAGGGGCTCCATAACCCCGAAAATCTGGGTCAACTTGTTTCTTTGTCTTCTGGAAACAAAAGGAAAACAGTGAAGATAGCAGCTTCAGGTGTGAAGCAGAAGTTGAATCATCTGAACATATTCAATTCTCAGAGGGCAACAGGCTCTCCCCATTGGGGGGTCATTCACAGTCTGATTTTGCTATGACCAGTCAAATTCCTGAAGGTACTAAATGGGAAGAGTATGATAACGGGAAACTGGTAACGAGTTCTCATTCATTATTGGCTACTGATACTGCTAATTATATGGATGATGCAAAATGTTCTGCTCCAGATATGCCAAACACCTTAAATGTGCCATTGAGCATTTTTAAGGAGAGTGGAGTAGCCTCTGAGGTATCATACATGTCTATGCTTGAAGTTGATCAGAACTCTCCGCCATTAATGAATCAAACAGATAATTCTCCTGGTGGTAATCGAGATGATGGAATAAGCATATTTCCTGATGTCAGATCTGAGAATTTGCATGTTGCCACTAACATAAATACTGATCGTGATTGTCAATGTGAAGAGGATTTACGTCAAATTCACTTCTTTAGTAATGTAGATTTCCCTAGTTTTTCGCAAATCCATCCTATTTCAAGCACAAATAACCCAAATATAGATAACAGAACTGCTTCTGTGCACATATCTGAGACATGTGCACCAAATTGTGAACAATGGGGTCGCTTTACTTCAGATACTCAGACGCATTACCCAGTTTGCCTGATTAATGCCTCAGGTACGTTTCAATAGTTATTCCTTCCCTTATATTTCATATTTGTAATTTAGAATGAGTGAATTCTTCTGACCTGGTGTTATTTGGTTTAAAAACTGCAGCCACCACTAATAACACAAATGATGAACTGGCATTTTCCACTGATACAGTAAATTCTCTATTTGAAGGTGATGTCACCATGGTTTCCAAAAATGCGGAGATAGACCATGAAATGGAAAATTCTGATCAATGTTGCATGACGACGCTTGTCTCAATTCATTCAAAATGTGATATTGATATTGGTTCCAATGCTATTTCTGCTCCACAAAATGACAATATCGAACATGGAGATGGCTTATTTTATGAACCTCCGTCCTTCCCAACTTTAGACATTCCATTTTTCAGCTGCGATCTGGTATCATCCAGTGACGTCCAGATGGATTATAGTCCACTTGGAATTCGGCGATTAATGATGTCTACTTTGGTTTGTTCACCTTTGAGACTTCAGGAATCACCCTCTCATGGAAGTCCGAGCGATTTATTGAAGAATGCTGCAATAACTTTCTCATGTACACCTTCAATTTTGAGAAAGAGACGGCGTCGGTTGGTGTCATCACATTCTTCAGAAAAGAAAGAAATAGATGAGAAGCGAGAACAGACTGTAAATCATGGCTCATTTTCTCCATCTATTAAATTAAATATAGATTTTAGTGATGCTGCAAATGATGAAAACAAACTTAGCATGTCTCTTGATGATTTAGTATTATCTCCTCTTTGTTGCACGAAGAGTTGCTTTGAAGTTTGTTTGGAAAAGAAAGGAAATTCCAATCATGCGTGTCGCGATAGAAAAGCCAATGGTGCACTTCTAGACAAATGTTTGGACATAGCAGCCAGCAGCAACTCCCAAGATAAGCTAGAAACTGGCACAAGGTGCAACCCCACTGGGGGGTATATGAAAAGTGAGGTAGAATCCTCTATTGCACTACTATTATGCTGCTTGTTTTTATAATTGTTAGTTTTTTCAAATGATTTGCTTCATTTTTCATTTTTTACTGTGAAGATTTGAAATAACTATCTTTTATATACATGTATAATGTCTAGGATTGGATAAAATATAAGAAGCCTCCTTGACAAAATAAGAAAATTGAAGAAAAGTCATGAACCAAAAATTAAGTAACAGTACTTCCCTCAAGTGGGAACGTAGATATCAATAATATCTAGCTTGTCTCATGAAAAATTATGATATTTTGAGGGTGAAACAAATCAGTACAAGGAGTTACACAAGGAAACAATCTTTCCTTTAATGACAACGTGGCTAATGGTGTGGCAGACAATCTCAATGTGTTTTGTCCTCTTACATAACTGAAGATTAGATGCAATGTGGGTAGCTGACCATGTCATATACATAGGGGCGACAATAACATGGACATCAAAATGTCTGAGAATATCAGAATATCTTGCTTTGGCCAAGACTACATGTGAGTTATAGCTCGATATTCAACTTCTACATTGTAGCCAACAATTATCGATCACTTCTTGCAAGTAATTAAATTTCCATTTAAGAAATGTGTAAATAGTTGGTAATAGATCTTCTACTTTGTGTCATCAAAAATCAAACTCCAAATATCCCTAATATCAAATAAGCGCTCAACATTACTAGAATTGCAACTCCCACTATCATGCCAACTGTAAATGTTTTTATCTCTATCATTTATAATGGGGTCTTCATTTTCACTAGTATGCCCAATGGGATCAAGACTATACATTGATTTATTTAGCTCACATCCGTGTTCTAACTCCCTGTTAGAGGACATCTTCTACTTTATTAACTAGCGTACGTAGTTTATATTTGTGTAGGTTGAAATCTAGGCTTCTACTATTTTCAAATTATAACCCATAATATGGAATGTCTTTTCTATGTAGTTGCGAGTAAGGCAAACATCATATCAATATCTATGAAAAAACTTTGTTATATGCAAAACTAGCATGACTAGCTACAAAGGTGATGTCACATTTGTTGGAGTATGCGTCACACCTATGTAGATGGGTAAATGGATCTCTCCAAGATCCATTTACCACATCCAGGGTTTAGTCCCACATTTACTAATGGTGGACTTGGAGGGTCTGTGGAGGCTATATAAATATAAGAAGCCCCATACTCCTTGTATCCATTGAGAAAGTGCAATGCATAAATCAGTCCTTTGAGGCGTTCTCCAGTGGTTCCATCCCGCTCCTTAGGGAGTAGGGTTCCACGTTAAAATCTCATGTTCACCATGTTTAACATTCGCTTCCACATTCGTTATTTTCTAACATGGTATCATAGCAGGTTCGATTCTCGGAGATTTGTTCTTGAATATTTTTTTATTTATTGAGATTCGATTTTGATGAAGATTGTTACATGTGAGATTATTCAAGTTCGCGATGAAATCAAGATTTGGTGTACTAGGAATGGAGCCATTTTTGGGGGGCAAACCTGTTATACTAAGAATGTGATTGAACATTGTAGAGCGTTGTGTGCATCATGTAGAGTGTAGCGCTTTGCAACACATAAATTTTCCTTTTTATATATACTTTTTGTGGTGTATTCCAACTTTTGACGCCACCCTCATCCTTCTAAAAAAATCATAGCGATGAATGCTGGTCATGATACCAATGGAGTCTAGATATGATTATAAGTTTAAAATTAACCACTTAATCGATGTAGTAAGTTGGCTTGAGAGTATCTTTAGTGATATAATGCAAATGCTAAATCTTTCATTGTAAATTAAATGTAGTAACTTTTTTAATATATATTCATATATTCTTTTCTGTATCTTTTTACTTACAAATGAGTTCGAATAAATGTCAAACCTTTAATGTAATTATGCTATAATTCCTTATACAATAATATTTAGAAAAGATACTAATCGGACCAGAGTGGTTACATGTATGTATGTAAATATGTATGTATTATATGCATGTATATGTATAATGTATGTACTATGTATATATATAAATACATAGATACATATATACATATATGTATGTATATACATATCGAATCAAATTATTATCGAACGAATTCGTGCTATTCAGATTCGATTCATTTGGGAATCGAATCCACAAGTTAAATTCAAATTTAGTTCATTTGGTTTCGAATCGAACTTTTTTTTGAATTTTTATCGAATGAATCTTAATTAGATTCAAATGATTTTGTTCAATTAGCAACCATAATTCTAGCGTAACAAACAAGGGCCTTAGGTGGAGAAGGGTTTAAAATAGATGAATATGGAGTGAATTTGGATAGCATTCCATATGCATGTTTGCATGTAAATAGGTATGTATTAGGGAGTAGGGTTCCACGTTAAAATCTCATGTTCACCATGTTTAATATTCGCTTCCGCATTCGTTATTTTCTAACATGGTATCATAGCAGGTTCGATTCTCGGAGATTTGTTCTTGAATATTTTTTTATTTTTTGAGATTCGATTTTGATGAAGATTGTTACATGTGAGATTATTCAAGTTTGCGATGAAATCAAGATTTGGTGTACTAGGAATGGAGCCATTTTGGGGGGCAAACCTGTTATACTAAGAATGTGATTGAACATTGTAGAGCGTTGTGTGCATCATGTAGAGTGTAGCGCTTTGCAACACATAAATTTTCCTTTTTATATATACTTTTTGCGGTGTATTCCAACTTTTGACGCCACCTTCATCCTTCTAAAAAAAATCATAGCGATGAACGCTGGTCATGATACCAATGGAGTCTAGATATGATTATAAGTTTAAAATTAACCACTTAATCGATGTAGTAAGTTGGCTTGAGAGTATCTTTAGTGATATAATGCAAATGCTAAATCTTTCATTGTAAATTAAATGTAGTAACTTTTTTAATATATATTCATATATTCTTTTCTGTATCTTTTTACTTACAAATGAGTTCGAATAAATGTCAAACCTTTAATGTAATTATGCTATAATTCCTTATACAATAATATTTAGAAAAGATCCTAATCGGACCAGAGTGGTTACATGTATGTATGTAAATAGGTATGTATTATATGCATGTATATGTATAATGTATGTACTATGTATATATATAAATACATGGATACATATATACATATATGTATGTATATACATATCGAATCAAATTATTATCGAACGAATTCGTGCTATTCAGATTCGATTCATTTGGGAATCGAATCCACAAGCTAAATTCAAATTTAGTTCATTTGGTTTCGAATCGAACTTTTTTTTGAATTTTTATCGAACGAATCTTAATTAGATTCAAATGATTCAGTTCAATTAGCAACCATAATTCCAGCGTAACAAACAAGGGCCTTAGGTGGAGAAGGGTTTAAAATAGATGAATATGGAGTGAATTTGGATAGCACTCCATATGCATGTTTGCATGTAAATAAGTATGAATTATACAAATGTATATGTATAATGTATGTACTATGTATATATAAATACATGGATACATATATACATATATGTATGCATATAAATATCGAATCGAATTATTATCGAATGAATTCACAGATTCGATTCATTTGAGAATCTAATCCACAAGTTAAATTGAAATTCAATTCATTTGGTTTCGAATAGAACTTTTTTCGATTTTTTATTGAACGAATCCTAATCAAATTCGAATGATTTAATTCAATTAGCAGCCATAATTCCATCGTAGCAAACATGGGCTTTAGGCGAAGGAGGGTTTAAAATGATGAATATGGAGTGAGTTTGGATAACATTTTTGTGGATGTTTGGAAGATTGGGATGGAAAGCATCACCAGACTTACAATGTTAATCAACAATATAAACAAGTGAGAAATGGAATCACTGAAAAGAAATACCTTGGTACATCTAATATATTATTAAAAGGCAATCTTGAAAATTTACTTACAAATGAATTCGAATAAATGAATGTCAAACTTTTGATGTAATTATGCTATAATTCCTTATACAAGAATATTTAGAAAAGATCCTAATTGGACCAGAGTGGTTGTTACATGTATGTATGTAAGTAGGTATGTATTATATGCATGTATATGTATAATGTATGTACTATGTATATATATAAATACATTGATACATATATACATACATCTATGTATATACATTTCGAATCAAATTATTATCGAGTGAATTCATGTTAATTCAGATTCGATTCATTTGGGAATGGAATCCACAAGTTAAATTCAAATTTAGTTAATTTGGTTTCGAATCAAACTTTTTTTTGAATTTTTATCAATTGAATCTTAATCAGATTCAACTGATTCAGTTCAATTAGCAACCGTAATCCCAGCGTAACAAACAAGGGCCTTAGATGGAAAAGGGTTTAAAATAGATGAATATGGAGTGAGATTGGGTAGCACTCCATTTGCATGTTTGCATGTAAATAGGTATGTATTATACACATGTATACGTATAATGTATGTACTATGTATATACAAATACATGGATACATATATACATATATGTATGTATATAAATATTGAATCGAATTATTATCGAATGAATTCATGCATTCAATTCATTTGATAATCGAATCCACAAGTTAAATTGAAATTCAGTTCATTTGGTTTCGAATCGAACTTTTATCGATTTTTTATCGAATGAATCCTAATCAAATTCGAATGATTTAATTCAATTAGCAGCCATAATTCCATCGTAACAAATGGGGGCCTTAGGCGAAGAGGGTTTAAAATGATGATTATGGAGTGAGATTGGATAACATTTTTGTGGATGTTTGGAAGATTGGGATGGAAAGCATCACCAGACTTACAATGTTAATAAGCAATATCAACAAGTCAGAAATGAAATCACTGAGAAGTACCCTGGTACATGTCATATATTATTAAAAGGCAATCTTGAAAATGTCAAACTTTTGATGTAATTATGCTATATTTCCTTATACAAGAATATTTAGAAAAGATCCTAATCGGACCAAAGTGGTTGTTACATGTATTTATTTAATTAGGTATGTATTATATGCGTGTATATGTATAATGTATGTACTATGTATATATATAAATACATGGATACATATATACATATATATGTATATACACATCGAATCAAATTATTATCGAACGAATTCATGTGAATTCATATTCGATTCATTTGGGAATCGAATCCACAAGTTAAATTCAAATTTAGTTCATTTGGTTTCGAATCGAACCTTTTTTTTTGAATTTTTTCAAACGAATCTTAATCAGATTCAGATGATTCAGTTCAATTAGCAACCATAATTCCAGCGTAACAAACAAGGGCCTTAGGTGGAGAAGAGTTTAAAATAGATGAATATGGAGTGAGATTGGATAACACATATGCATGTTTGCATGTAAATAGGTATGTATTATACACTTGTATATGTATAATGTATGTACTATGTATATACAAATACATGGATACATATATACATATATGAATGTATATAAATATCGAATTGTTATCCAATGAATTCTGGCTAATTCGAATCCACAAGTTAAATTGAAATTCAGTTCATTTGGTTTCGAATCGAACTTTTATCGATTTTTTATCGAACGAATCCTAATCAAATTCGAATGATTTAACTCAATTAGCAGTCACAATTCCATCGTAACAAATGGGGTCCTTCGGCGAAGGAGGGTTTAAATTGATGAATGTGGAGTGAGA
Organism: Ottelia alismoides; assembly: GCA_037367405.1. Lineage (NCBI taxonomy): Eukaryota > Viridiplantae > Streptophyta > Magnoliopsida > Alismatales > Hydrocharitaceae > Ottelia > Ottelia alismoides. The sequence continues at coordinate 1,869,205 of JAZKJV010000651.1, read as the reverse complement.
TTGGATAACATTTTTGTGGATGTTTGGAAGATGGGGATGGAAAGCATCACCGGACTTACAATGTTAATCAGCAATATCAACAAGTGAGAAATGAAATCACTGAAGAGAAGTACGCTGGTACATGTAATACATTATTAAAAGGCAATCTTGAAAATTTAATTATGGAGGGTTTTCCTTGGTAAACTGGAAGTAAGCTGCCAATGGTCACTGAGGGAGTTAGCAGACTTCTGTAGCCCACCTCTTGGTCGTTTCTGGTGAATATCAATGATTTTAGGTGAAGAATGGTTTAAATTTGATAACATGAGAAATCGATGGTAATCAGGCTGGATGTCATTTCTGCGGATGTTTGGAAGATCTGGTTGGAAGGCATCACTAGGTTTACACCATTATTCAACATTATTTGGTGAAGCATGGAAACATGCTCGGATAAAACTATTCTAAATACACTTAATAAGAATATATGAAACACAAATCGTGCTGAATACAAATATATCATATTGATGAGCTATATAACAATGTTATGGGAGGGGGTAATTGAAAGGTCAAGTTTCAAGGATCTTCATAAGGGGTCCTCCATGAGATTACTTGTGATATTGTACTGTGAAACGTATGATATTGTACTATGAGATTATGCTAAGTTTGAGATTGATGCATATCTACTTGATAATATGTAAATATGTATAAAACAAGGCATGACCTTAACTGTCGATATCGTTGTCCTTTCACCACCACGAAAGAGATTTCCTCAACATATTGCCTATCACTAGAAATCATGGGAATAGCTATAGAAATTTTTTTCATAAAATTAAGGTCTCTAATGTTCTTTAATAAACAAATAAGATAGAAATACATAGTTATTTGCTAAAATATATCCCTAAAGACAAGTTTTCTAGCACTATGGATAGGGTGGAGCATTGGGCTCGACCCGGCCCAACCCGGGAAAGCCCGGCCCGAGCCCATCAATATTTTGTGGGCTTTGGGCCGGGTCGAGGCCCGCTTTTTTTCAGCAAACTAAGGACCCGGACCCGGCCCAAAGCCCACAGGATCGGGCTCGGGCTCGGGTCGGGCTCGGGTCGGGCTCGAGCTCGGATCGGGCTCAACAACCCGTACTTATTTTGATTCCATGAAGTTGCACTTTGATTCCAATTTATTGTTATGTATATAATTCATCCATAACACATGAATATTGGATGTATTGTTACGATATAATATTACTATTGATGGATGAAGGAAATATTGGATGTATTATGACTATAAATCTGTGTCCCCTAATTTAATTCTAATATGATATTTTAAAATATGAGGGCCCGGGCCCGGCCCATTTGTACTTCGGGTTTGGGCCCGGCCCGGCTCGAGTATAATATTTTTGAAAAATGAGGACCCGGGCCCGGCCCATTTGTACATCGGGTTCGGGCCGGGCTCAGGCTTTTGCGGGTCGGGTCAGGGTCGGGTACGGGCTGGCCCGGCTCGGCCCAATGCTCCATCCTAACTATGGACATCATAATCACTCGTACACGATGATATGCAGTACTATGTAACGCATGCGATCATAAGTTCAGTATGAAGAATGCTTAAATGCGTTGAAATAACAAATAACACTCATAATTTACAGTGTATCCAAGCACAATACTTCTCGCATAAATGTGTATGCAACATTTGTCAGAAACAAGAGTGTGTGGCGTTGGATTCAATTGCAATGTTTGTTGTCCTCCCTCTCATATTTTTAATGGACTCTATATTCTACATAATTTTCTCACCCTTATGTATGTGGCTTTGTAGTCCATATATTTGCCTATGTTCAAATAATGATGATAGTCACAACCTTAAATATCAAGTGCTTACTAGGAACCAATATTCATATAGTCCATATTGGTGATCACCTTCGCAAATGCTCACTGTGCGAAATGGGAAAAATGAGTGAGAAATATCATTTATGTTGAGCAAAATAGATTAAAGAAACATGAGGAATATCATTGATATTTCTACAACATATTTTGATGATATCGATGATGATATCATCGACATGCCATAAAATCTGGTAAAAGATATACCACCCTTATTGATATCACCGACTCGATGATACCAACATATTGCTGACATGTCGCATGCCACAAGATCTATGCTTGGTTATGACCAAATATAGATCTATTTCAGGCAAAGAAAGCTTATGCTTTCACTTGAAGTGGAAAATGCTTGGTGGTGGTGGTTTCTCTTCCCCTTGTTAGATGTGGTGGTTGTTGTTTCTCTTCCTCCTTGTTAGATGCTTTGAAGGGAGTAGCCGGGTGAAGGTTCAGAAATATCTTACTACTAGTGTGTTGGGATATTTCATATTTGTTTATCTTTTATTACTATTTACTTATTTTCTATTTCTTTTGTCCTCTTCTTATAATTTGCTCAATAGGTTCCTCTCCTATATAAGAGAACCCCTAGGGCCTCTCATTAATTCAAGTCATTCTTTTCCCTCTTCATGGTATCAAAGCGACGGTCCTAGACCAGAGTTCCTGTATCCCACCAACCGTAACCCTACCCGCGCCAACCCTATTTCCGCCGGCTACCGCCACCCGCCGCCCACTGCGGGACGCCACCCACCGACCGCCGACGACCCCATCCGACCGCCGACCACCATGCCGCCGACACCGGGACTCCAACCCGCCGCCACCGTCGCAGGCCGCCCCCCAAGTCCGTCAGCCGTCGTAGGATGCACCCCAGGTTGCCCCAACTAGGGCCTTGGGTCGTCGCCTTCGGCTACCCGATCACCCAGCCCGCTGACCGTTGCACCCCTCGACTCTCCCGTGCATAGCCCAGCCCGCCACCGGTCATAGCCGACTCTCCTATGCGCCTCCATACGCCCCTATAGCGTGATCTGCCATTTGAGTCGGTCTGATTTTGATCGGAGAACACGATTTCAGACCTATAAATCGTGTTTCCGGCCCTAGAGGAGCAGCAGAGATTGATGAGGATGGTTGTATGAGTCTACACGTACAACCAATCCTCCGTATGATCATAGACTTGTTCATTTCAGTCTACTCCCCAATTGCGTTCTGTTGGTTTGTCGTTTCTCCGTCACGTCAGAGAACAAGAGTGATTTTTTTGTTCGGAGCCTTTAAGGGCCTGGCTCCCATCGTTAAGATGGATGGGACCAACTATGACTTGTGGTCCATGCAGTTTCTCACCCACATGCAGTGCAACAACAAGGAGAACATCGTGGGTATGCATGTATTTGGATTTGTGGGACCCTCACAACTGACATAGCCAATGATATTCTGAATCCACCGCCAAGGCGATGTGGAATAATTTGGTATCCGCCTATGCTCAAACGAAGAATGAGGCCAAGATTCTTGAGCTTTAGTTCGATATCTACAATGCCAAGCAGAATGGTCGTCCTCTGCACACGTACTACTCTTCGCTCCGTGGAATGTTCGAGAAGCTTCATAGCTACATGCCTATCACAACATCTACTGAGTAACAGAAGATGTATAGGAACTCCATGATGGTTGGAATCTTCATGGCTGAACTTGATATAGAGTATGATACTGCGTGTACTTAACTTCTTACCGGAGCTATCATACCTCCCATAGAGGAGGTTTGTAGCCGTCTCAGCCGGATTATCATGCCTTTTAGAGCTTCTTCTCCACCCCTTTCAGCGATGACCGCTTCTCATGGCCGAGGAGGGATGATCTAGTTCAGAGGATGCACACCTCGTGGCAGAAGCGGTGGACGCCAGCGTGGCCTTTGCACTTACTGTTGCCGGCTTGGACATGCATATGATACATGCTACCAGAAGCATGGATTTCCTGTTTCTAGCCACGTAGCAGAATAGATTGCGCCTTCAGAGACTACAGCTTCCCATGACGATTCTCGCCTGGATGATATTATTTCTCGTATTCGAGAGATCATGACTCCTACTGCTGGCACCACCACTACATATACCGCAGCCGCAGTCAGAGTCTCTTCGAGCTCCTCAGGTATATCTTATGCTTTTACTGGTAGTACTGATGCATACATGACAGAATGGATTATGGGATTTGGTGCTTCACACCACCTGTGTGGAGACAGAGCGCAACTGAGGTCCTATAGGATCATTCCACCTGGCAGATGGGTTGTCATTGCTAATGGCGGCCACTTACCTGTTACATGACAAGGGGATGTGCGTTTGATGCCGTCCATGCGCCTTGAGAATGTTTTATATGCTCTTTATTTTCAGATGAATTTACTTTCCATTAGTCGGATTACTAAGGATCTGCATTGTCGTGCCATTTTTGACCCCTCATCTCTTGTGTTTCAGGACATACTCACGAGCAGGGTGATTGGATGTGGCCGTGAGCGTCTGGGGCTTTACAGACTGGTCCAACCTCTTCATGCTAGCGTCTCTATTATACCTATTGGACCAGTCTCACCATATCTGTGGCACCTTTGTTTTGGCCACCTTCCTTTGTAGAAGCTGTGTCATGTTCTTCCTCAGATTTCTACGGGATCCTCTTTCCAGTGTGAGGCATGCCAACTTGATAAGCATCATTGTTCTTCCTTTCCATCCCACCAGAGTTGGAGCAGTTCTCAGTTATTTGAGCTCCTACATTTAAACATTTGGAGTCCAAGTCGTGTTCCTGATCACCAAGGACATCGTTTTTATCTTGTTGCTGTCGATGATTTTTCTAGACTATCCTGGATCTTTTTATTGAAGAATAAGTCAGCGGTTGTCTGTGATCAAATATTTTATTAATGAGATAATGAATATTTTTTCTGTAGAAGTCAAATATCTTCGTTCTGATAATGCTTTAGAGTTCTGCACTTTACAGCTTTATGAGTTTCTTAGATCTCTGGACATTGTTCATCAGACCTCGCGTGCCTATACTTCCCAACAGAATGGTATTGCTGAGCGCAAACACCATCACTTACTTGATGTGACCAGAACCTTGTTGATACAGTGTTGTGCTCCTCACGCTTACTGGTGAGATGCTGTCCTTATTGCATGCTATCTGGTAAACCACATGCCCTCGTCTGTGTTGGAGGAGAAGATTCCTTTCTTGATTGCGTTTCTCGAGAAGGATCTTTTCTCCCTTACTCCTTGTATGTTTAATTCTGTTGCATTTATTCATGATGTCCCTACTGGTCGTGACAAGCTCTCTCCTAGAACTGTCAGGTGTGTTTTTGTCGGCTACTCTTGTACCCAGAAAGGGTATCGTTGCTTTGATCCACTCAGGCGGAAGTACTTTGTCAGTGCTGATCTCGTTTCTTTAAGTCTGTCATGTATTTTTCTCCTATAGGTGATAGACTCCCTTCGTCTGACTCTGATGTTGAGATCTATATGCCTCCACCTCCTACTTTCATACCACCACCACCTCCCCCTCCTCCTCCTCCTCCACCACCACCTCTACTACCGCCACCACCTACACCTGCTCCTGTGTCTCCACCTTCTACTGTGACTCAGTTTTTGCCACGTGTTTTTACTCACGGGTCTCACTTAGTCCCCCTTGTTCACAGGCCTTGCTCGTCATCTAGCACGCCTCAGGTATGTAATGAGCACATTGTTTCTATTGATGGCACTACTGAGTTGTCTGTGCAACAGGATTCCATATAGGATGAGCAGATGCCCTCTCAAGAGGGGAACTCACATGTTACAGACTTGGCAGATGATCTTGATGTGTCAATTGCTCTTCGTAAACCGAAATGTAAATGTGCTACTTATCCTCTTGCAACCCATGTTTCCTTGAGCAGGTTGCTAGAGGATATCAAGAGATTTACCTTGGTACTATCATCCATGGAGATACCACGGTCATATTAAGAGGCTCTTCAGGACATTCAGTGGAGGTTAGCCATGAAAGAGGAGATGATGGCGCTATAGTCACGTGGTACGTAGAGTCTTGTTTATGCTCCAGTTGGTGCATCCGTTGTGGGATGCAAATGGGTGTTCACTGTTAAACACCGTGCGGATGCCAGTGTGGATCACTATAAGGCGAGACTTGTGGCACGTGAGTTCACCCGGACATATGATGTGGACTATCAAGATACTTTCTCTCCAGTTGCCAGACATTCTACTCTGCGTATTTTACTTTCTGTTGCCGTGACGTGAGATTGACCCCTTTACCAACCTGATGTGAAGAATTCCTTCCTCAATGGTGATCTATAGGAGGAGGTATACATGCAACAACCAGATGGGTTTGCTATTGAGGGGGAGTGTCAGAAGGTTTGCAGGCTGCACAAGGCTATTTATAGCCTTAAGCAGCGTCCAAGAGCATGGTTCCAGAAGCTCTCGGACTTGATAGAGCAGTAGGGGTTTGTGCGATCGACTGTTGATCGCTCTTTATTTGTGCAGAGGACCCAGAGAGGTACTATTGTCATTCTTGTTTATGTTGATGACATTATTGTTATATGAGATGACGGCCAGGGCATTCAGGGTGCCATGGACGTTCTAGATCAACAGTTTGTGACCAAGGACCTTGGACATTTACATTACTTCCTTGGACTGGAGTTTGCTAGGAACTAGCGAGTTCTTCTTTCAGAGACAGGGTCGACAGATTACAGACTTGCCACTACTCCTATTGACCCGAGCACGAAGCTCTATGATGATGACGTTGAGGAGGTCGATACGAGGAGGTATATCGAGCTTGTTGGCAAGCTACTATATGTGACTATGGCTTTGCCCGACATATCCTTTGCTGTAAGCAAAGTGAGTTAGTTTATAGAGCAGCCCAAACATGCACATATGGATGCAGTCCACATGATTCTGAGATATCTGAAGACTTCACATGGTACAAGACTTTTTTCAGTAGAGGCACATCTCTTTCAGTTACCGCATGTGCATATGCAGATTATGCTGGGTGTCCAAAGGATAGGAAGTCTACATCTGGCTTTGCTGTATTCATAGGGAATTCCCTGGTTTCATGGTAGAGCAAGAAGTAGACTGTGGTTGCCAGATCGAATGCTGAGTCAGAGTACATGGCCATGGTTCATGCTAGCACAGAAATGATGTGGGTCAGATCTGTTCTTACCGACCTGACTATAGAGATGCCTCTTCGCATGCACCTCCAACGTGACAATCATGCTGCTCCTTTGTTGCGAACAACCCAACCTTTCATGAGAGGACGAAGCACATAGAGGTGGACTGTCACTACACTCGTGACATGATACAGAAGGGTCTTATCGCCACTACGCATGCCATCTCTGGAGATCATGCAACAAATGTTCTTACTAAGACCCTAACTAGAGGGTCTTATGAGTGATGTTGTTCCAAGCTGAGGGCAGATTACATACTTGCCACTACTCCTATTGACCCGAGCATGAAGCTCTATGATGATGACATTGAGGAGGTCGACACGAGGAGGCATATCGAGCTTGTTAGCAAGCTACTATATGTGACTGTTACCTTGCCCGACATACCCTTTGTCGTGAGCAAAGTGAGTCAGTTTATGAAGCAACCCAAACATGCACATATGGATGCAGTCCACATGATTCTGAGATATCTGAAGACTTCACCTAGTACAAGACTTCTTTTCAGCAGAGGCACAACTCTTTCAGTTACCGCATGTGCATATGCAGATTATGCTGGGTGTCCAAAGGATAGGAAGTCTACATCTGGCTTTGCTGTATTCATAGGGAATTCCCTGGTTTCATGTAGAGCAAGAAGTAGACTGTGGTTGCCAGATCAAGTGCTGAGTCAGAGTACATGGCCATGGTGCATGCTATCACAGAGATGATGTGAGTCAGATCTGTTCTTACCGACTGACTATAGAGATGCCTCTTCCCATGCACCTCCAACGTGACAATCATGCTGCTCCCTTTGTTGCGAACAACCCAACCTTTCATGAGAGGACGAAGCACATAGAGGTGGACTGTCACTACACTCGTGACATGATACAGAAGGGGTCTTATCGCCACTACGCAGTCTACGCATGTCATCTCTGGAAACCGGGCAACAAATGTTCTTACTAAGACCCTAGCTAGAGGGCCTTATGAGTGATGTTGTTTGAGTCTGATCGATATGTACACTCCAACTTTTTTTTGTACTAGAAGGGGGATTCAAACCATTGTCTTTTTTAGTGGGAGCCACTGCTTCTACCACTAGACCATTAGGGGTTCCTCTACGCTCCAGCTTGAGGGAGAGTGTTGAGATATTTGTTATCTTTATTATTGTTTACTTCTTTTCTATTTCTTTTGTCCTCTTCTTGTAATTTGTCCCACAAGTTCCTTTCCTATATAAGAGAAACTTAGAGCCTCTCATTAATTCAAGTCATTCTTTACCCTCTTCATAGTGCATATCTTATCTCATTAACAATTCAAGCCCTCTTAAATTTAATCCGTTAGAGTCAGAAAAGTACCTTTTGAGGCAATAGAACGGTAAGAGTGTAGTAAGGCGAAGGTCAAAAATGTTCTGACGAAGGTAAGAATTATGTTGGACTGGAAAATGAATGCCTTAAGTAGTCATGGAAGTTTTAGTACCGATGAAGTCATTTTCATGTTAACAGCCAGAAATTGATTGTTTGGTTAACAAAATACATTAGTTATGTGCATACAGAGTTAATTGGAGAAAGAATGCTTATGATATTCAGGTGGCACTTCTTTAGGATAGATTTCTATTTATTGCTCTCTTCAGAAAATCAGCTTACGATGTCTGTTTCATTTTGCTGGATGCGTAATTATTCTTCAATTAATCCAGTTTTTTTTGATGCAACAGTGTCCTGGAATTCTTGAAGAGCACAATTTAAATGACCTGAAGCTGTATCAGGAGAGAGATTTGCTCCTGAATCCATGAAAGTGCTCGCCCATCACTTCTTCCATTACATTTCTCTTGTGACAAGCCTAAAGCATCTACTGATGCAGATTTTGAGAAACTCAACATGTATGAGCTGCAAATTTTAGGTTTTTATTTTGCAACTAGGATTTACCCGCACCACCCAAATATGTTGGCTTGGGATGATTCACATGCTGATTGCTTGATTAGTAAATGTATTTCAATTCATGCTTTTGTGTTTGCATGGATGAAATCTAATAATTGTTGTTATGGTTGGCTTTTTTTTCCCTCTATGGAAATGTAAAATAAAATATGCAGCATCATAGAAATAGAAAGAACAAAGCAACACCAAAGAGCACGAATGAATAAATATGAATATGTCTTTCATGATGGTCTTTCATGATGGTTAGGATGACCATCCTACTCCATGAGAGAAGGGACCTTATGGCGGCGTTTGGATTGCAGGTTAACCGGGAGAAGGTTAACTTGTCCCCCCAAAAGGGCTAACTGATTGATAATCCTTTTGTTTGTTTTGGTGTTTGGATGGAGGGTTTGTAGTTGAGAGGGTTTTGCTGTGATGCGATTTTATTGATGTTTGAAAAAGTGATTAGATATTGAGTAAACAACAACAACAAAGCCTTTTCCCACAATTAAGTAGGGTCGGCTAAAAAATGTACTAAGCCTTCTCCCACTATAAGTAGGGTTGGCTACATGGATTCTTGCTCAAATCCATGTTGAAAGATTCGACTATTTTTTGTGCTGCCGTTGACTACCTAACGCAACCCCTGCAAGAGTGGAATTTGAACCCTGGTCTTTTGTGTGGTAGACACACTGTACTACCACTAGACCATTAAATATCTATCTGATTAGATAATGAGTATTTTATATTTTTAGATGAGAGAATGCGATATTATATATTTTTTGTTGGAATGGAAGAAAGAGAAGTGGATAGTTTGATATATTAAATGAGAGAGAGTGGTTGTCGAGTGGGCCCCTCAAGAGGGAGAAATGAATATGGTCGTGAGACCTAACGGGTTGGAAATAGGGGGTTGGCCCCAAACCCGGGGGTTTTTGAGGGAAAACTCGAAAACCTAAGTCAGGAGAGAGAACTTTTTAGATGCAAGAGGGAGAATAGAATATGATCGTGAGACCTAACGGGGTGGAAATAGGGGGTGTCCCAAACCTAGGGAAACCAAGGGGTTTTTTGAGGGAAAACTCAAAAACCTAGGTTAAGAGAGATATTTTCTGATGCAACAGTCTTGGAGTTGAAGAGCACAATTTAAATGACATGAAGTTGTATCGGGAGAGAGATTTGCGCCTGAATCCCATGAAAGTGCTTGCCCCATCACTTCTTCCATTACATTTCTCTTGTGACAAGCCTAAAGCATCTACTGATGCAGATTTTGAGAAAATCAACATGTAAGAGCTACAAATTTTCGGTTTTTCTCTTGCAACTAGGATTTACCTGCACCGCCCAAATATGTTGGCTTGGGATGATTCACATAGTGTTTGCTTGATTAGTAAATGTATTTCAATTCATGTTTTTGTGTTTGCATGACATTATCATATGAAATCTAATAATTGTTGTTATGGTTGGTTTTTTTCCTCGCGATGGAAATGTAAAATAAAACTATGCACATCATAGAAATCAAAAGAACAAAGCAACACCAAAGAACACGAATGAATAAATATGAATGTCTTTCCTGATGGTCAGGATGACCGTCCTACTCTATGATAGAAGAGACCCTATGGCAGCGCTTGGATTACAGGTTAACTGGGAGAGGTTAACTTGTCCCAAAAAAAAGGCTAACTGGTGGATAACCTTTTTGTTTGTTGTGGTGTTTGGATGGAGGGTTTTTATAGTTGTGAGGGTTTGCTGTGATGTGATTTTATTGATGTTTGGAAAATGATTAGATATTGAGCATTTTATAATTTTTAGATGATAGAATGATTATAATTTTTTTTGTTGGAATGAAAGAAAGAGAAGTGGGTAGTTTGATCTATTAAATGAGAGAGTGGTTGTCGAGTGGGACCCTCAAGAGGGAGAATAGAATATGGTCGTGAGACCTAACGAGGTGGAAATAGGGGGTTGGCCCCAAACTCAGGGAAACCCAGAGTTTTTGAGGAAAACTCAAAAATTTGGGATAACCCTCGAATGGAATGCGTCCTTAGATTTTCATTTTAAGCTATAAGAAGTGTGTATCTTTAGATCTTTATATAGTCAATACGGCGTCCTCAAGTCCCACCACTAGATGATGTTGGATTAATGCAATAATAGTGTAATTAGATATTAATGAGATATATTTGTCTTTCCTTATCTCTATGTATTATTTATTTATTTTGTCTCTATTATGGGTTTTGTCCTCTGGGGTTTCTCCTCTTTTTATAAGAGAGCCCTATGAGCTATGGCCTCATTATAAACACGTCATCATTATCCTCCTGTATGGTATCAAAGCGACGGCCCTAGATCATAGTTCTCTTTCCCTTGACTTATCTCTACCTTCCAGCTCCTTTCTCTCTCACCTTCCGCAACTGTCAACATCATCACCAACCACATCTTACACCACTACAAATGCAACACCATGCGAAACACTGGTTTTGGACTGATAGCGCCCCCATCTCTTGCAATTATAACCGTAGGAATACCTCACTGCTATGCCTTTGGGTCAGTGGTGCCCCTGGGTCACCACCAAATGCCTTCCAGAGCTGTCGATGTCTCCTAGCATTGCCAACGCCACACCTAGAGCCAGTTGTGCCTCCTAGCACCCATGTGCACCGCTAGTAACCTCTTGCCTTTCCACATGTCCTATTACTGCTGCCCAAGTTCAGAAAAGGTTGATTTCGAATCAATAAATCACCCCACCGAACCTAGCGCCGACTCGGATTCGAAGGGGTTAGTTGTGGTGTAAGCCTACATCCACAACCAATTCCCATATTATTAATTTTGTAGATACCTTTCGATCCGTCAACAACTCCAGTCGTGTCTTTTTCCCAACCTCTTTATTATCATGTTAGAAATCAAGAGTGACTTCTCTTCCTCCAGTGCCTTCAAGGGCTCGTCGCACATCATGAAGATGGATGGAACTAATTATGAGTTATAGTCTACGCAGTTTATGATCCTAATGCAGTGCACTAACAAGGAGCACAATCTGACGAATCCAATGTTTGTAATAGATGACTTACTATGGTTCCAACCCATGGTGCTACAACATGTGGTCTACATCAGGTGGCATTGGGCAACAGGTGAAGCACATGCGACCTATTATGACAGTCATGTTATAACAGACAAGGCTGACAATAGCTGGCGTTATAGCATGTCAAGCTGATAGAAGAAGAAACCGCAATGGGTAATGTGCTATAGTGTTTAGGCCATAGCAGATGTGTCGTTGGATGTATAGTAGGTGACCTTATATGGTGTTCACGCCACAGTAGGTGACTGATTGCATGTCTGAAAATTGGCTCCCATCACTTATGGAAGGCCCCACTTGTCTTGGGGGCCTCTCTCTCTTTTATTCTGTTATCAAGATAGCAGAACCCATCAATTCGAAAGAAGAAAACACAAGAGGGAAAAAATAGGGCATCATCTTGGTGCGCTCTAACTCCACTCCAGTCATCTGTGTGCGTCTCCAATGAAGGTTTTTGATGGTTTCCCTCCTGTGGTGCTTGGATTGTGCAAGAGTGTAGGAGACCGAAGAAGATGCAACAACGAAGCCTTCTTTGGAAGGGGCTATAGACTTGGATTCCATTCTTTGGTGACATCTATCCTTCTTTTCTATTACCTTATTTTGTGGTGTTCCTTTGTTGGTAGACAAACAAGAGGGCTTGACTTCTGTACCATTTAAAGGAGAACAAACATCTCACTAACTATAGTGGAGTAGTTTGGGTCAAGAAGACCTCGTCGTTTTTTCTCCCTTTCATTTTGGGGTTTCTACGTAAAAAATGATCTATGTTTTGTGGCTGCTTGTTTATGATTTCATTTACTTGCTCATTTATTCGTGATTGCTATTTTTGTTGACATCCATCTTTTGTTAGGGATCTTTGGTTCCTTCCCACGTGCTTCCACAAGCATGGGTTACTCGTGGTTCTAACCCCAACAAGTGGTATTCGAGCCATTAGGTTGGTGAGATGGGCAATGACGATGAAGGGATGTTGATCAAGTTGACAAGCAACAATTGATAGATCTAGAAAGCTAAGATGTATGACATCTTCTTGTATTGCAAGGATTTACATGATCCGGAGGAGGGTGATATAGCCAGGCCACAAGATATGTCCGTTGGAGAATAAACGGAGTTGAACAGGAAAGGCATCGAGATAATTAGGAAATGGTTGGACTTGTCCGTGTTCCATCATGTTGCAAAAACATGGGTTACTAGTGGTTTTAACCTCAACAAGTGATATTAGAGCCATTGGGTTGGTGAGATGAGTAAAGATGATGAAGGGACGATGATCAAGTTGACAAGCAACAATTAACAGATCTGGAAAGCTAAGAAGGATGACATCTTCTTGTATTGCGAGAATCTACATGATCCGATGGAGGGTGATAGAACCAAACCACAATATATGTTTGTTGGAGAATAGATGAAGGTTAATAAGAAAGGCGTCGGGACAATTAAGAAGTGGTTGGACTTGTCCGTGTTCCACCATGTTGTAGAAGAGACGGATGCTAAAAAGCTATGGGAGAAGCTAATAGAGCTTATGAGGGGAAGATTGCCAAAAAATCATTCTTGATAAGGAAGCTGGCAAATCTGAAGTAGATGGATCTAATATTACAGAATACCTGAATGCGTTCTGTAGAAATAATTATATGTAGTCGGTGTGTCGTTTATGCTATTTTTATTTTCTTGTTAACCTCTTATGTAATTTACCCATGGGGTCCTCTCTATATAAGAGAGCCTAGGGTTCTATGGAATAAATATATAACTCTTTTCCACCAACATGGTATCAGATCCAAAACTCTAAAACCCTAACCCTTCCCACCGCCGCCCCCTCCCTTCCCTCTCGACGCCGCCTCCTCCTCCCACCCCTTCTCGACGCCACTGCATCCTCACACCGCCTTTTTCTCCCACCGCGCCACCGAACCCCCTCCACCGCCGAACGCCCCTCCACCGTCGGGTCCCTCCACCGCCGCACCTCTACACCGTCAGGCTCCTCCACCGGTGGGCCCTCTCCTCCGCCGGTGCCTACTCTTCTGTCCCCCGCTCTCCCTCCCTCCATGGATTTGAGTGCGTAAGGTCTACATATGCACTCAAAACCTATACAGTTTATGTAGACACTTGTCTTTTGGTCTATGAATCCTAGTTCTTCGTCTCCGACGACATGTCAGAAAAAAAAGTGGATATGCCCTCCATAGACGCATTAGTCCCGCGCCAATAGTTAAGATGGATGGGATTAACTATGAGCTTCTGGGTGATGCAGTTCATGAGCCTCATGAAGTCGAACGGTAAAAAGCACATTCTTACCGAAGAAGAACCGGCGGCGAAGACTGGGATCTATGCCTCCTGGGAGGCTGATGATTCATATGCCAAGGTCTGGCTCTCTGGCACGTTGTTGATGGAGATTTCCAATGATGTTCTCCATCAGCCCACCGCTAAGGCGATGTGGGACATCCTGGCGGCCACTTATTCGCAGGTGCGAAATGAGACGAAGATGTTACAGCTCCAACATGACATATTCACAATGAAGCAGAATGGACAACCTCTACATTCCTTGTATACATCCCTACAGGCGATGTTTGAGAAACTCTACAGTATTATACCTCTCACGGCCACCTCCGAGCAACAGAAGACTTTTAGGAATGCTACCATGGTGGGGGTACTATCTGCGTCTCTTGGTCCTGAATATGATGCTGCCCGATCACAGATACTTGCAGATGCTACCATTCCTCCTATGGAGGAAGTCTACCGGAGGCTTAGCCGCATCTCTGTCTCTTCCAGTACTTCTACTCCACCACCTTCGGCAATGGCTACATCCCGAGGGAGAGGTCGTCTGTCTTCATTCTATGACCGTGGACCTCATGGTTGAGGTGGTCGTTTTCGCCAACCATGCACTTTTTACCATCGCACAAGTCACTTTGAGGATACATGCTATTCTAAGCACGGATTTCCAGCATCGGCGCAAGTAGCCGAGCATGTTGCATCACCGTCGACATCCACTTCAGGTCACAGGTTTGAGGAGCTCGTGGCGAGATTGCACAATATTATGCTTCCCCTATCTACAGATTCTCCAGGTGGTTCTTCAGATATTGCTACTTCAGCATCTGCCAGTACTTTTGCCTCTGCTAGCACCTCGGGTAGTATTTCTGTTTTACATCATGTCATAATTTAAATGTCTCAGATTGGATTATGGACTCCGGCGCAACATATCATCTTTGCCGCGACAGAGATAGAATCGAGTCATACAGGGAGATTCTACCAGGATGGTTAGTGGTAATAGCCGATGGGACTCATTCCCCCATTATTGGACATGGGGAGATTACCTTGTCACCTTCCATGCATTTACAGAATGTTTTACATGCCCTTGATTTTTCGATTAACCTATTGTTTATTAGTCAGATTACAAAGGATTTGCACTGTCACGCTATATTTGACCCATCTTCTCTTATATTTTAAGACATACTAACGGGCAGGGTGATTGGCTGTGGCTCTGAGCAGGATGGTTTCTATCGTCTGGTTCGAAATTCCTATGCTGGCATCTCCTCTTTATTCAGTCGGATCAGTCTCTCCGTATACTTGGCATCTACGCTTTGGTCACCTCCCGCTTTAGAAGATGCGTCATCTCTTACCTCAGATTCCTCCAAGTTCTTCCTTTCGGTGTGAAGCCTGTCAATTGGGAAAGCACCATCGAGCTAGCTTCCCTAGTCGTCAGTGTTAGAGCAGTAGCTCTCTGTTTGAATTATTTCATGTCGATATTTGGGGTCCGAGTCGTGTTCCTAATCACTAGGGATACATGTTTTATCTTGTAGTAGTTGATAATTTCTCTCGTTTGTCGTGGGTATTTCTATTAGGGATATTTACACCCATAACCCTGAATAATTTCACAATAACATTCATAACCCTGCATAATCGCGAATTACACTTAGGACCCTGAGTAAGTGTGCCGTCTTACATTCATAACCTTCTGTTACTTTACTTCATTAACTCAATCGGATGGTTGATTTAATCTAACCAATGAATTATCCAACGACTGCGATTAATCGAAATAAAAAAAATCACAACTTTTTCTCTTTTGAGCTAGCACCTGCAACAAAACAGAGGTATAGAATGGGGGCTATGACAGTTTCATGGGAGGTCGACGAGGGGGGTTGCATGCAAAGTCGGAGGGGGAAACTTGCTTGAAGAGGAGGGCTACAGAGTTTGGGGGGGTTGTGTCCAAAGGTCTGGGGAGGAGGTTTGTCAGAGGTGAGGTTCGACATTTCCATAGCGGGTGGAGGCCCCTTGCAGAGGTCAACCCACAAGCCTTGCAAGTTGGGTTCCGGAGGTTGGGGGAGAGGCCCCTTCAATGACGATGGGGGTGGGGGGTTTCGGAGGTGGGGGGGAGGGGAGGGGGGTTGCAGAGGTGCGGGGGGCTTCAACGGCGATGGGGAGTTTTGAGTTCTGGAGGTGGGGGGATGAGGGGAGTTGCAGGGGGGTGGGGAGGGGAGGGGGGGCTGCAGAGCTCGATGGTTCTGGGCAGGTGGGGGGTGACGAGGTTACAGAGGGTGGGGTTGCAGAGATGCGGGTTGGGGCGTAGAGGTGCGGGTGGGGTGGGGTGGGTGGGGGGTTGAAGAGGTCAACGGTCGGTTTGCACCGAGGCGGGGGGAGGGGATTCAGGCGGGTCCTTTAACGCGGGGGAGAGAGGTGAGGAGAGGTGGGGCGGGCGGGGGAGGGAGGTGGGGGGTCTGCCGACGGGGGTGGGCAGCCTTCAGACGGGGGGATCGACTGAGGGGGGTGTGCTGCAGCTCGCGGATTAGGGGTGCCACCACCTCCTCCTCCGTGGTGCCTTCAGACGGGGGGATCGATTTCATATTCTCCGTGGAATCCTTCGGCACCTCCTCGTACTCTATGATCTCCGCTGCCACCACCTCCTCCTCCGTGATGCCCTCCCCTGCCGTTAGGATGCTGAACTTCGTATCCACCGCGGTCCAGTACTGAAGAGAGCAAATTCTGGTTTAATACACTTTAAATTAATCAGACATCTGAAATCATTCGGCTATATGGTAATTGGGATAACGACGCCTGTATTCTTAAACCATTCCTATGGGTATTAAAAAAGCAAATATCATAACATGTTTTGCAAAGAAGAGTATATATTAAGGGATGGGAAGCACGGGATGGGAAGAGGGAAGTGCTTGTGGCATGTTTTGCAAATAAGTGTATATATTAAGGGCAGTTTGGTATTTTTCTAACGGAAACCGTCAGACATAACGACCATCTCAAACGGAACTTGACACATGGTTATGTCATGTAAGAGTTAAGCATTACTCATGGTTTCTCATGTAATTCGCGATTATGCAGGGTTATGAATGTTATTGCGAAATTACTCAGGGTTATGGGTGTAATTATCCCTTTCTATTAAAGAACAAATCTGAAGCATGTGACGTTATTAGAAATCTTATAATTGAAGTGCAAAACATTTTTTCCTCTCATGTCAAATATGTTCGTACGGACAATGCTTTGGAATTTTGCACTCGTTCTCTCTCACATTTCTTTTCTTCAAAAGGTGTTATTCATCAAACCACATGTGCTTAGACATCTCAACAAAGTGGAGTTGCAGAGAGAAAACATCGTCATCTTCTTGATATTACTCGAACCCTGCTTATCCAGAGTTGTGTGCCTATTTCTTTTTGGGGAGATGCAGTTCTTACAGCTTGTTACCTTGTGAATCGTATGCCGTCCTCGGTACTTGGTGAGAAAATTCCTCTTTCTGTTATTTTTCCAGACAAGGAATTATTCTCTATTACCCCCCGCGTCTTTGGTGCTGTTGCTTTTGTCCACCAGCTTTCTCCTGGACTTGACAAACTCTCACCTAGAGCTGTCAAATGTGTCTTTGTGGGTTACTCTCGGACTCAGAAGGGATACCGTTGTTATGATACCGTAAACAGGAAATACTTTGTCAGTGCTGATGTTATATTTTTTGAGTCTGTTATGTACTTCTCACCTGCAGGTTACAGGTTGGCCTCATCCACATCTAATGACGATGTCTATGTTCCTCCTCCCCCTATTTTGAGTCCACCTCCGTCCATTTCTGTCCTGGTTGTCACGCCAACATCATCCTCATCACCCCCACCCCCACCACCAAAACCACCCGTCCTGCCATTACCTAAATATTATACACGTCGGTCAGGTCCTGCTCATGCTGCACGTCAATTACCCAGCACGCCTCAGATATGTTCAGATGTTATTACTAATGATGGGTCGGATAGTGCATGTGCAGGATTCGTCTTTGCAGGAGGAATGTGAACCGACGAGTACAATGGATGATGATCTTGATATCTCTATTGCTATTCAGAAGCAGAAATGTACTTGCGCATCATATCCCATTGCTTCCCAAGTTTCCTTTCACCGTCTCAAAGGGAACTTTCATAGGTTTGCTGTGGCTTTGTCTTCCATGAAGATACCACGGAATTATCAGGATGCATTGAAGATTGACTGTTGGCATTCTGCTATGGAAGAGGAAATGGCTGCCTTACAGTGACGGGGTACATGGAGCTTGGTTCCCTCTCCCTCAGGCGCATCTGTTGTTAGCTGCAAATGGGTATTCACAGCAAAGTACCACGCAGATGGTAGTCTTGACCGTTACAAGGCAAGGCCAGTGTCGAGAGGCTTCACTCAGACATATGGCATGGATTATATAATACCTTCTCTCCAGTTGCTTGTCATTCCGCTCTTCGTATTCTTCTGTCTGTTGCTGTGGTACGTGACTGGCCCCTATTTCAACTTGATGTTAAGAATGCATTCTTATATGGCATGGATTATATGGGTACATGGAGCTTGGTTCCCTCTCCCTCAGGCGCATCTGTTGTTAGCTGCAAATGGGTATTCACAGCAAAGTACCACGCAGATGGTAGTCTTGACCGTTTCAAGGCAAGGCCAGTGTCGAGAGGCTTCACTCAGACATATGGCATGGATTATATGGATACCTTCTCTCCAGTTGCTTGTCATTCCGCTCTTCGTATTCTTCTGTCTGTTGCTGTGGTACGTGACTGGCCCCTATTTCAACTTGATGTTAAGAATGCATTCTTATATGGCGATCTGCAGGAAGAAGTCTACATGCAGCAGCCCATGTCGATATCGATATATCGGCGATATATCACCGATATATCGGGATACGACTTTCCATGGTTACAGGAGATGATGCTCACGTGATAGAGATGGCAAAAGTATTTTTGGGTCGTCAGTTTGTTACGGAGGATCTTGGTATTCTACGGTATTTTCTAGGGCTGGAGTTTTCCAGGAATGCATAGGGTCTTGTGATGACCCAAAGGAAATATATTACGGATTTGCTTGTTGAAATGGGCATGGTTGGATGTAGACCCTCGAATACTCCTATGGATCCAAGCATGAAATTTTATGATAACGATATTGAGGAGGTTGACAGGAGAAGGTATAGAGAAATGGTGGGTAAGCTTCTTTACATCACTATAACTCGACCTGATATTCCATTTGCAGTAAGTCGAGAGAGCCAGTTCATGGAACAACCAAGACAGATACATATGGATGCCATATATGTGATACTAAGGTATCTAAAGTCATCTCCAGGCACAGGATTGCTGTTTAGAAAGGACACAGATTTATCTATTTCGTCATGTGCGGATACGGACTATGCAGGATGCCCTAAGGATCGAAAGTCTACTTCGGGCTTTGCAGTTCTTGTGGGTAGCTCTCTGGTTTCTTGGAAAAGCAAGAAACAAGCTGTTCTGGCTATATTTAGTGCTGAATTTGAATATAGGGCCATGGCACAAGCAAGCATGGAGATGATGTGGGTTCGAGCTGTACTAGAAGACTTGCATATAGATGTACCTCTACTCGTGCATCTACAGCTGTTGTGGAAATATATTACGGATTTGCTTGTTGAAATGGGCATGGTTGGATGTAGACCCTCGAATACTCCTATGGATCCAAGCATGAAATTTTATGATAACGATATTGAGGAGGTTGACAGGAGAAGGTATAGAGAAATGGTGGGTAAGCTTCTTTACATCACTATAACTCGACCTGATATTGCATTTGCAGTAAGTCGAGTGAGCCAGTTCATGGAACAACCAAGACAAATACATATGGATGCCATATATGTGATACTAAAGTATCTAAAGTCATCTCCAGGCACAGGATTGCTGTTTAGAAAGGACACAGATTTATCTATTTCGTCATGTGCGGATACGGACTATGCAGGATGCCCTAAGGATCGAAAGTCTATTTCGGGCTTTGCAGTTCTTGTGGGTAGCTCTCTGGTTTCTTGAAAAAGCAAGAAACAAGCTGTTGTGGCTATATTTAGTGCTGAATTTGAATATAGGGCCATGGCACAAGCAAGCATGGAGATGATGTGGGTTCGAGCTGTATTAGAAGACTTGCATATAGATGTACCTCTACTCGTGCAGCTACAGTGTGATAATCAAGATACTTTGTTCATTGCCAATAATCCTACCTTTCATGAAAGAACAAAACATATTGAGGTAGACTGCCACTACACTAGAGATATGATCCAGAAGGGCCTGATTTCTACTTCACATGTTAGTTCAGGGGAGCAGACTGCCGATATCTTCACCAAGCCGTTGCTCAGAGGACCGTTCCAGAAATGTTCTTCCAAGTTGAGCATGATTGATATATATGCTCCATATTGAGGGGGAGTGTAGAGATAATTATGTAGCCGGTGTATCGTTTATGCTATTTTTATTTTCTTGGTAACCTCTTATGTAATTTACCCATGGGTCCTCTCTATATAAGATAGCCTAGGGTTCTATGGAATACATGTATAACTCTTTTCCACCAACACGTTCCAAAGCCGCATCAAGCAATTGACTTGCATGATGAGCTACATGCACTTCTTCTAGTGGGATCTCTGCTAGACAGCCGGGAGACACTAGAAGTCACTGTAAGCAACTCTGCTATGGATGGGAAGCTTACCATGTCTATGGTCAAGAGCAGGCTCCTAAACGAGGAGATCAGGCACCGATTGTTTGGAGAGTCTTTCTCTTCTTCGCACGTGTATGCAGTTGAGAGAAATGACATGTCCTAAAGTAAAGAAAGAACACATGAAGCTGAAATTTAGGAGCATGTCAGACCAGAGGCACGATGATTCTGGGTACTTTTGTGAGTCAAGATGGGGAACATCAATTACTCCAAGATTGTTGGCACATGCACCATCACTGTTGAGACTGATATCGGATGCACAATGATTCTGCGTGAAGTGAGCCATGTTCCTAACCTGCGACTTAACCTCATATCCGATTCCCAACTGGATAGGGAAGACAAAAAATGCAAGATAAGCAAGGGCTCTCTCATCATTGCCAGAGGGAAGGTCATGGGTAGTTGCATGCATGCTATTGAGATTGGTACTTACAATCTATGGTATGGTTGTTTGGGGCACATGAGTCAAAAGGGGTTATAGTTTCTTAGTAGAAAACAATTGCTCATGCTCAAAAGACATCACACTAGCACCTTATGTTTTTTTTAACGTGGGAAGAGCAAAAGAACAACTTTTAGAGTCAGATCAAAGGTGAATACACAATTATTACAGTTAGTACATTCTGATGTATGTGGTCTGATGGAGGTAGCTTCATTAATTAGGTGGGAACACGTGCTTTTTGACATTCATTGATGACTCATCAACGAAAGTGTATGCTTATATGCTGAAGACAAAGGATCAAGTGTTTGATTTCTTCAAAAGCTTTCATGCCAAGGTAGAGCCTGTGACAGGAAAATCGTTGAAATATCTACGCACTAACAATGGATGAGAGTATACTTCTCATGAATTCCAGAGCTACTACACTGAGCGTGGCATTAAGCATGAAAGGATAGAGCATGACACATCTCTGCATAATGGTGTGGCTGAGAGGATGAACATGACCATTGCATAAAGAGTACACCGCATTTTAAGGACAATAAAGTTGCCAAAAACCTTTTTGGTTGATGTTGAGAGGCGGTTCAAACTTTCTGCTACTTGATAATCGATCTCCATCAGTTCCTTTGGGTTTCTAGGTTCCTGAGCGTATTTAGATAGAAAAGATCCTTTAGACAGAAAGGATATACTCATCTGAGAGTATTTGGTTGCAAAGCTTACATGCATATATAAAAGGAACAAAGAAAGAATCTTGGTAACAAAACATTGCTATGCATCTTTGTTGGTTATGGAGGTCACGGGTCACGTTACAGACTTTCGGATTCACGAAAGAAGACTATCATCATACACATAGATGTAATGTTATATGAGAATCAATCCTTGACTGAGAATGACAAGGGTAGTGTTGATGCTGAAGAGAATCCTGCTGATGATGACAGTGATGATGACTTGGATCCTTCTCCAGTGCATGGCACTAGTAGAGAAGATGTGCAACTAGAGCAACATGGGCCAACTGAAGACCCTGTAGATGCAGACATAGAGGATTCTGAGCAGGAGTATCCTCATCCGCATGAAGAGATAGTTAGGTCAAAAGATTTGAGAGAGTTCACCAACCATCATCTCGTTATCCTGCTTCTCAGTATGTGATGCTGACTGATGAAGAGGAGCCATGTACCTTTGGGGAAATACAAGAGCATGAGGAGAGCAACCACTAGTTTCATGCTATCAATGAAGAGATGTCATATTTAAAGGAAAATCATACATATGAACTTGTGGAGCTTCCTACATGTAAGAGGGCACTGAAAAATAAGTGAGTCTACAAGTTAAAGAAAGATGATGGTGGTGAGAATCTAAAATACAAAGCCAAATTGGTGGTGAAGGGTTCATCTTCACAATAGGAGAGAATATCTCATTATTGTCTACTCCCTTCTTCTGACCGAAATATTTGAGAGAGATCACCAACCGTCATCTCATTATCCTGCTTCTCAGTATGTGATGCTGACTGATGAAGAGGAGCCATGCACCTTTGAGGAAACACAAGAGCACAAGGAGAGAAATTATTGGTTTCATGCTATGAATGAAAAGATGTCATCTCTAAAGAAAATCATACATATGAACTTGTAGAGCTTACTATTGGCAAGAAGGCACTGAAAAATAAGTGGGTTTACAGGTTAAAGAAAGATGATGGTGGCAAGAATCTAAAATACAAGGCT
This sequence comes from Ottelia alismoides, assembly GCA_037367405.1. Lineage (NCBI taxonomy): Eukaryota > Viridiplantae > Streptophyta > Magnoliopsida > Alismatales > Hydrocharitaceae > Ottelia > Ottelia alismoides. The sequence continues at coordinate 1,846,228 of JAZKJV010000651.1, read as the reverse complement.
AGATTGGTGGTGAAGGGTTTTGGTCAGAAGGAAGTAGACAATAATGAAAGCAACCATTGGTTTCATGCTATGAATGAAAAGATGCCATCTCTAAAGAAAATCATACATATGAACTTGTAGAGCTTCCTATTGGCAAGAGGGCATTGAAAAATAAGTGGGTTTACAGGTTGAAGAAAGATGATGGTGGCAAGAATGTAAAATACAAGGCTAGATTGGTGGTGAAGGGTTTTGGTCAGAAGAAGAAAGTAGACGATAATGAAATCTTCTCTCCTATTGTGAAGATGAACTTTGTGAGAGTGGTGCTAGGCTTGCTGGCTATAGCCTAAATCTGAAGCTTGTACAAATAGACAAGAAGACAACATTTCTCCATGGTGAACTTAAAATAAATCCACATGAAGCAACCACATGGACATTGGGAAAAGGGAAAAGAGTAAATGGTGTGTTGGCCGACAAAGAGCCTTTATGGTTTGGAGCAAGCTCACGAGCATCGGTATATGAAGTTTGATGCCTTCATGATGAAAGAAAACTTCAAGAGGACAACTACAGATCCATGCATATACGTACGTCATTTCCCTGATTGTAGGTTCATTATTATGTTCCTTTATGTAGATGACATGTTTATTGTTGGTCAAGATTCCAATATAATAGCAAAGCTAAAATGGGAATTCCAAAGAATTTGAAATGAAAGATTTGGGCAAGGTACAACACATATTGGGTATGCAGATTGTTTGTGACATGCATGAGCACTGGTTGTGGTTGTCACAAAAAAGTATGGCGAATGCATCCTGGAGCGAATCAACATGAAAAGTTCGAAGCCCAAGGAGACTTGCCCTTCCACCTTTAAGGAAAAATCCGAGATGGTCAAGATACTCTACCAATCTACGGTAGTAGCATCATATATGCGATGGTGTGCACGAGACCTTATAGCACGCATTGTGGGTGTTGTGAGCAGGTTCATGTCAAATCTAGGGAATGATCACTAGAAGCGGTGAAGTAGATCTTGAGGTACTTGAGAGGCACATCGAGTATATGTTTGATGTTCGACAAGATAGATCCAAAGCTGCATGCTATACAAATGCTGACATGGCAGATGATGTAAACTTCTGGGTCACCTTTGCAGGGGGAGCGATATCATGGCAATCCAAGTTGCAGAAGTGCATTGTACTCTTGACGATTGAAGCAGAGTACATTGCTTCAGTAGAAGTCGATAAGAAAATGTTGTGGCTACAATGTTTGCTTGGTGAGCTTGGACATGATGATATTAAGCCAATAGTATTTTATGATAACTAGAGCCCCATTGATTTGAGCAAGAACATGATGCACCATGCTTGCATAAACATATAGTTGTGCGATATCATTGGTTGAGAGATGCCATTGGCAAGAAGCAACTCATCTTGGAAAAGATTCACACAGATGAGAATCTCTCGGATATGCTGACAAAGGCAGTGACCTTGACCATGTTGTCTTCAACATCTCCTCGTGGACTGGAGGAAATTGTTAGTAGTAGGTGACCTACTATTGTTCTAGCCTATGGTGGTGGTGCATCACGTGGTATTTGTGGCAACATGTGATGCACAATAGGTGGCCTACTATGATACTTGGGTCATAGTGGGTGGGGCTGACAATAACTGGCATTATAGAAGGTCAAGTTGACATAATCAGAAACCGCAACTAGTGACCTCCTATGATGTTCAGTACATAGCATGCACATCTTTGGATGTACGGTAGGTGATCTTCTATGGCATTCATGCCATTGCAAGTGGCAGGCTGCATGGAAGGCCGTATCGCGATATATCGGTGATATATCGGCGATATATCGGTATCGACAGATCACCGATATATCGCCGATATGTCCGATATCGGGTATTGACAGGCAAAAAAGGCGAGATTCGGTCCGATGTCGGCGATATGGCGTCGATATATCGCCGATATATCGGCGATATATCGGTATCAACATGGTACCGATATCGATATGTCCTTCTATGGCAGACTGCATGTGCGAAAATTGGCTCCCATCAGTTATGGAGGACCGCGCTTGTCTTGGGGGGCCTCTCCTCTCCCTCTTTTATTATGCTATCCAATTTGAAAGAAGAAAACACAAAAGAGAAGATCTTCGGTGGTTTCCATGTAGTGCTTGGCTCGTACGAGAGCGTTGGAAACATAAAAAGACACAATGGCAAAGCCCTCTTTGGAAGAGGGCTATAGACTTGGGTTCCATTCTTTGTGACTTCTTTCCTTCTTCTATTACCTTATTTTGTGGTGTTCCTTTATTGACAAACAAACAAGAGGGCTTGGCCTGTATGTCATTTAGAGGAGAACAAACATATCACCAACTATAGTGGAGTGGTTTGGATCAAGAAGACCTTGTGTTGTTTTCTCCCTTATTTTAGGGGTTTCCACGTAAAACTTGTTCTATGTTTTGTGGTTGCTTGTTGTTTGTGGTTTCATTTACTTGCTCATTTGCTCATGATAGCTATTTGGTTGCCATACATCTTGGTTAGGGTTCTTTGATTCTGGAGTGGTTTGGATCGAGAAGACCTTGTGTTTTTTTCTCCATTTCATTTTAGGGGTTTCCACGTAAAACTTTTTCAATGTTTTGTGGTTGCTTGTTGTTTGTGGTTTCATTTACATGATAGCTATTTGGTTGCCATCCATCTTTGTTAGGGTTCTTTGGTTCCTTCCATCGTGCTTTCGCAAGCAGGGGTTATTCGTGGTTCTACCCCCACCATCTAGAGCCGACTGTCAGGACTGGGACGAATGCTTCATGGAAGCAGGACTACGCATACGAGTGTGTATGGTTATCTGGTACTTTCGCCACAGAGATAACCAATGATATCTTGCATCAATCCACTGTCAAGGCAATGCAAGATATCCTTGCATCCACTTTTGGTTAGATAAAGTGTGAGAACAAGATCCTACGGCTACAATATGACATTTTCATGACCAGACAGAATGATCATCCTCTAGACAACTTCTACTCTTCGCTTAAGAGCATGTTTGAAAAGCTGCACAACTTCATGCTCGTGACATGTCTATAGAGTAGTAAATAACGTACATGAACTGATAATAGTTGGAGTTTTTCTGACGGCTCTTGATGCTGAGTACGATGAAGTAGATACCCAGTTTCTCATGGGTGCATCTATACCTCCAATAGAGGAGGCTTATAATAGGCTTAACATGATCATAGTCACATATATTACCACTATTTAGATCTTCTCTATGATGGTCGCATCTCGTAGCAGAGGAGGTACACCTCAATTCAAAGGGTGTGGTGGCTATGGTAGAGGAGGCAAACACCAGCTTCAGCCATACACTTACTATCATCGTCTTGTTCATCCGAAGGAGACTTGCTACCTGAATCATGGCTACCTCGCGTTTGCTCATGTGGTTGAGCATGTTGAGCATCCTATCATTTCTCCACCTACTGTTGATCAAAAGTTGGATGATAATGTCTCCCGTCTGAGGGGGATTATGACTACTTCTGTCGCTACTACTAGTGCTCCTGTTGGCCCTTCTGACGTCGCTGCCATAACCAGAGCCTCTTCGAGTGCCTCAGGTACCTATGCCCTTACCAATTGTTACATGGCAGATATGACAAAGTGGATGATGGATTCTGGTGCATCTCATCATTCGTGCGGAGACATAGCTTAGTTTGCATCATATAAATACGTACTTTCATGTAGATTAATTGTCGTTACAAATGGGACTCATTCCCCTATTACAGGACAATGAAAGATCTGTTTGATGTTGTCTATGCATTTGTAGAATATGCTTCGCACACTTGATTTTTCTATGAATTTATTTTTTATCACTAAGGATTTACATTGTCGTTCCATATTTGACTCTTCTTTTGTATTTTAGGGCATACTCATGGGTAGGGTGATTAGATATGACCTCTCTACAGAGTGGTCTAGTGTCCATATGTTAGTGCTTCTTTCATTGACACTGGATCGGTCTCTCCGTACATGTGACATTTTCTGTTTGGCCACTATCCTCTACAGAGTTGTGTCATGTCCTCCATCAGATCTCTTCTAGACCAACTTTTCAGTACGAAGCTTATTAGCCTGGGAAGCATCGTCGATCTAGTTTTCTCGGTTGTCAGAGTCGTAGTAGCAATACTTTATTTGAGCTTGTCCATTTTGATATTTGGGATCCCAGTCATGTTCCTGACCATCAAAGGAACATGTTCTATATTGTAGGGGTTGGTGATTTTTCTAGAATGTGATGGGGTTTTCTTTTGAAAAATAGGTCTGAGACCTTATTTGATATTCATGAACTAAAGGAGATTGTTTCTGCTGCAATTAAGAATGTTCGCTCTAACAATGCCTTGGAGTTCTGTACCATTCAGTAGTCCCAGTTCTTCAGGTCTCTTGGCATTATACATCAGACTTCTTGTGCGTACACTTCTTGGTAGAATGGTGTTGAACGTAAACACCGTCATTTACATGATGTGACTAACACTCCTTATTCAGAGTCGTGCTTCCCATTCTTTTTAGGAGATATGGGAGAAAAGATTCCTTTCTCGATTGTGTTTGTCAAGAATGAACTTTTTCTCTTGCACCATGTGTCTTTGGTTCTGTGGCATTCGTTCATCACCTGACCTTAGGTTGTGATGATCTCTCCTCTAGAGCTAACAAGTGTGTCTTTGTGGGCTACTCTACTCCTGGACCTAGAGTGGGTACCGATGTTCTGATCCAGTTAGACGGAAATATTACATTAGTGCTGAATTGCTGATGTCACCTTCTTTGAGTCGGTCATTTGTTTTTCTCCTGCAGGTGATAGGTTGACCCCATCTGACTTTGGTGAGGAGGTTTACATCCCTCCTCTGCCACTACCTTTGCTTGTGGTTCCTCCTATGCCCCTCTACCACCTCCAGCACCTCCATCCCCTCCTACCGTGAGGCATACTCCTTTGGCTCAGTTTTTACCTCATTTTTCCGTCTGCATGCCTCCTTCTCTATCTCTTTCTCATGTGCCTTCCCCGCCATCCAACACGTCCCATGTATGTTGTGGACACTTGATTTTTATTGATGACACTGATGATTTGTTTGTACAACATGTCGAGTAGGTGCCTACTCATGAGGCTACTTTACATCACACGGATCGTCTAGAGAACCACAATATGCCCATTGCTCTCAGGACGCGAAGGCATACATGTGCTATGTATGCTCTTGCTGTCTATGTTTCTTTGGAGTATCTTTCAGCAGTTTTCAGGAGGTTTGTCGTGGGTCTCAGTTGTGGAGATCCTATTAACATATCAGGAGGCTATGCGAGACAACGAATGATGTCTTGCTTTTGAAGATGAGATGACAACGCTTTAGTCACGTGGTACGTGGAGCTTAGTTACTGCCTCTATAGGGGCTTCCACGGTTAGCTGCAAATGGGTGTTTACAGTGAAGCATCATGCATATGGCAGCGTTGACTAATACAAGGTTAGACTTGTGGTTCGTAAGTTCACAAAGACAAGATACATTCTCTCATGTGGCACACCATTTTACACAGATCCATCTCTTTGCTGCGATGGTACGGGATTGGTCCATATCCCAACTAGATGCGAGAAGACCTTTCTATATGATGATATGCAAGAGGATGTGTACATGCAACAAGCACATGGGTTTGCTGCTGAGGGAGGGTGTCAAAAGGTTTGCAGACTTCATAAGGATATCTATGGCCTTATGTAGAGTTCCATAGTCATGGTTTTAGATGCTCTAGGACTTGATAGAGCATTAGATCTTCACGATATCGACTGCAGATCATTCACTGTTTGTTCGGAGGATTCGGATGGTAATAAGAAAAGCTTAGAGGTTCACGTAGTCAGCCTGAGCAGGGAAGCGAGATCATTGTCATTCTATATTAGTGTGACTGAGGAGATCCTTTGACAACAGTTTGTCACCAAGGACCTTAGCGATTTACAATACCTTGTGAGTTTGCTAGGAACCAACTGGGTCTTGTGATGAACCAGATGAAGTATGCCACAGATCTCCTTTCAGAGATAAGTATGGCATATTGCATACTAGCCACTACTCCCATGGATCCCATCATGAAGTTAGATGCTGATGATACGAAGGAGGTGGACAAGAGGAGATACAAGCCGCTTGTTGGGAAGCTTCTCTACGTGACTATTACTGGAACATATATGTACACTACACATGTGCACATGTACACATGGATGCGATTCATATGATTCTGACGTATCTGAAGTCCTCTTCAGATATTGGATTGTTCTTTAGCAGAGGGACATCCCTTACTATCACGGCATGTACGAACACATACTATGCAGGATGTCCCATGGACATGACGTTTACCTCCAGCTTTGCAACGTTCATAGGTAGCTTTTTGCTGTCATGGAAGATAGACTGTAGTTGCTAGATCTAGTGTTGAGCCAGAATGCAGAGCCACGATGCAGGGGAGCACTGAGATGATGTGGGTCAGATCTGTTCTTGCCGACCTATCTATTGACATGTCTCTTCTCATGCAGCTACATTACAACTAACCAAGCTGCTATTTTCATTGCCAACAACCAACTTTCTGACATGATTCAGGAGGGTTTTATATCTACCTCCCACGTCAACGTAGGGGAACAAAAAATAGATGTTTTTACCAGGGCTCTAGCCAGAGGACCATTCTTGAGGTGTTCCGAACTGAGCATGATTGACATCTATCCTCCATCTTGAGGAGGGATATTTATCTTTCATAATCTTTTTCTTGTCTCTATTATGTAATTTGTATATAATAGATAACTCTATGATCTACATAAGAGAATTCTATGATCTCTTAAATAAATAACTCATTATTTATCTTTCCACCGATATTGTAAATATCCAATTTACCATTCATTATTGTCAATGTCCTCATCTTCAATCTGCTTGCAAGTTATTTTTATTTTCTATCAAATCCTGGGTAAAAAAATAAGCTTAAAATTTGGTTTACGAAGGAAGTCAAATAATTTAGTTATCTGTTTGTCTTTCACCCAGGATTTGATATCTATCCGAACTGAGCATGATTGACATCTATCCTCCATCTTGAGGAGGGATATTTACCTTTCATTATCTTTTTCTTGTCTCTATTATGTAATTTGTACTAATAGATAACTCTATGATCTACATAAGAGAACTCTATGATCTCTTGAATAAATAATTCATTATTTATCTTTCCTATGATATTGTAAATATCCAATTACCCAGTCGATTCCACCATTCATTATTGTCGATGTCCTCATCTTCAATCTGCTTGCAAGTTATTTTCCATTTATTTTCTATCAAATCCTGGGTGAAAAAATAAGCTTAAAATTTGGTTTACGAAGGAAGCCAAATAATTTAGTTATCTGTTTGTCTTTCGGGATTTATTTAACAAATTCCAGATGATATTCCGTGTTAAATGATAGAAGCCTTTTCAGTCAAAGCTTCGAGTTTCAGTGAAAACCTGTCATAAACCACAGGCATTTCTGTACAAGACCATACTATCTCTTTTAATATTTTCTCCTAGATATTCTCGATCGACTTATCTTATATTTTTAGGGCAAATCTGTTATTGTTTCTATGCATGTTTCTTCCGGTATCTCACATTGTAATCAATCATGAAATGAAACTCCTTATTTAATGATTCTCTGTTAGAACGTTATAGATGCAATAATTTTGTTTACTATTTTTTAAAAATAAGACTTAATGGAAATATAATAAAACATGTACCCGTGACGTATGATCTTTTGCCATCAACGTGCAAATTTTCTCCAGCTAGTGAATGCAAAAGCTTTTGGGTGGGCGTCTTCTATGTGCTTTACCTTTTTTCCATAAAAAAATTGCAGCTTCTCTAAAAAAATATTTAGGGAAATTTTCTAGATGGAGTGTGTATAATGATAACATTCATATCTTTTTTTTTGTGTAGATTCTCCGAGACACCTGGAATTAAGAAAGGAATTGAGTCTCCTTCGGCATGGAAGTCCCCGTGGTTTTTGAGTTCACTCCTTACGGGATCCAGAGGAAATTCAGCTTTTGAGGTAAGACTTTTTCTGTTGCTGGATGAAGAAATGGTTGTATCATTTGTTACTATTTGAACTGTTGTATTATGTCACATGTTATGTAGAAACACAGCCATGGACGCATAAAAATGTTCCTATAATTCCAGGTGTAGCTGTAATATCTTGACAATGATGTTTATCCACTGATCAAAATTTGGTGCTAGTATAGTGAATTACAATATGTTGGAGATGGGCCATCTATGGCTAAATGAATGGGGGATGAAGGCTTCTAGTAAGATTGTAATATTGGAGTTTCAATTTATTTTACTTTGCCTGCATATTTTAGCATGTGTGCACAATCGCGCCTTGCTGATGTTTGACCCAGAATGCTTTTCTTAAACAAGTCAAGCATCATCCTGGGAACTTGATTCATTGTTATGCTTTGAATCCTAACCATCCGTTCCGCTGAACCGAACCATCTTATGCTCCCCTTCGTCATACCATACCCTCCATGGGGTCTCGCTGGTGCCCTCCCCTCTTGCCTGTGTTGCTGGGGACAATGCTCCTGTCCTGAAATAGATTTTTATTTGGGTATTCAGATCTGTTCGCATCTGGATTCCATTTGTACTGGGGTAGTATATAAACTCCCAGGGTTAGGGTTCTCTTAATAAGTCTATGTATTTTCCCTTTATCCAAACGATCATCACTTTCAGAGAACGTGGACCAGTTTTGGGCAAACCTCGTAAATCTGTCTTTGCATGTTTTCTTGATTGGTAGTGCTTGTGCGTGTTGCTTCCGCTACTTGATTCTCCCGACCCCAAACCCTCAAAATAGAATTTGAGAATAATCCTAAAGGTTCGACTATAGCTGGAAATGATTTATCAGGGGAGGAATAAATGTCAATACTAATGTTGTAAGAACTATTTTTCATGGTGTTCATTTTTATAGGTTTTGATTAATGCTTGGATTAATATAATCATATTTTTTTAAAAAGAACGGATGTTGAAGAAGTTGATCTACGTCCTGACTGGCAGCAGCTTATTATTTTGTTTGGCAACTAATATACTATTTTCATGGACCCTGACAGAATTCTGGATTTCTCATGTCTCCAAATGATGGATCATGTGATTCCATTGGATTGATGAGACAGTTTGATGCTTGCACATCATCAATAATATCGGAGGCTCAAGAAGTTCTGGAAAAGGGAAGCCTTGAATTTCCGCACTCCGACGGCCTAAAAATCTTGAGAAGCAGTGGGACATTTTCTAGGGAGTGGTCGAAATGTGAAAAGTCTTTGTCCAATACAAAGGATTCGAAAATTTTGGTATGCCATTGAATATGCATTTCTGTTTTCTGGGATGTGCACTGATCTCTAGTGCAATGCTGTTTCTTTTTGCATATTTACTGTGATTATCTTTATATCGCACCTTTTTCACATTTTTAACAGTACCGATGAGTGATGCCTGGTGTGCTACAAATTCTGATTTAGTGAAACAAATTCTCATTTTAAAATTTAATTAATAGATGTATTCTCTTGTTGATTCTAGAGGTTTTTCATGTATGTTGGGCAGATTATTGTAGACTGCCCATCACTACAGTTCCAGGGATTTTATAAGGTTCCATATGCTCTTACACAAAACTCCCACACACAGTTGTATTCGATATTGACTGCGATATTATTTTCTTGTAATTGGGCTTTATGTATTATTCAGTGCAATAATATATTGATCTCATTCTGTGCAGAATGAAGGTCGTGTTCTCGATTTCAGTGCATGTGTTTCACCTGGCAGGGAAGCCAGTTCTAGGAGACTGAGTGACTCAGGGGGAGCTATACACTTCACCAGCTCTGCATACCTAATGAAAGGCTGCCGGTAGCACAGTTCACGACCGCTTGGATCTCTCTTAATCTGTAAATTTTTTTGTACAAATTTATCACTGTAATGCAGCTAATAGTGGTGATGTAATCAAAACAGACTCCAAGTTATAAATGAAATATTGAATGCTTGCTGTTCTCCAGCAAGTATACATTCCTTAAAAGAGGTACCTATCTCATCCTCTCATATTTCCCCTCCCTTTACAATCTGCTTTTTCTTATAATGAACTTCATTCGATTTACCTTGCAGTGACAGGACCTGTCAATATCAAGATTGTAGATCTTCGTATGGTCTGTAATACATTGGAGTTTGTGATTCATATGTGATTAAGTTGCAAGTATTTTTATTAATTCAGAGCTATTCTACTAGAGATATTATGTTTTGAATCTTCTATATTTTACATATCCGTTTAGTGATTTTGATGTGCTTTTTTTATGAGGATGTTGTGTGAAGTCAATTTATGAGTATTTATGTTAAGAATATGAAACTCTTTTAATGCCACATCAGCTCTATTATATTATATCATGTTCTCCATCTTGGAAGACAAAGCTTGTGCTACTCTAGTTGGATCAGTTTTCATTGCTGGATGAACTGTCTGGACATCTTCTATTCTCCATGTCAGGAAATTCTACAAGAAAAAAGGCTGCATCTGGCATCATGGATCAACATTTTCATTTTCACTCTAGATTGTTTTGATCTTGCCGCCAAATTTCACCGAAATTTGACCGAATTTTGATTTTTGTCACTGAAAGATGACCGAAATGGTTGATATTTCATGTTGTAGAGGGGTCCACTGATCGAAATTTTGACTGAATTCTGTTCGAAATTCTGTTTCAGTCTGACTGAAGCTGAAATTACACAAAAGGATGTTTACACTTGTGCCATGAAATGTGTAACATGTATTTCTCCGTTAGAGCAAATCTTTGATGGCTTCTGAAGCTGGCATTGAGAGCTTTGTATCGACGAGTCCAAGGATAATCGAATCCATTGGGAAAATGAGGATACAACTGCTGAAAGGAGCTGAGCATTTGGATGATTTGCAGATGCATTAGAGTACTTATATTGCATATTAGAGAGCTCAGGTGCCCTAGTAGTTTGCTACTTTTACACCTGATGAGGCTGAGACAAGGATGCACAATGTGTCCAAATGCTGAGGATGATTCTTGTGCTAGAGGATACATGAATGATCTTTGTAGAGTATTCACTGGCTGGCCACGTCGAGCGATGGTAGTACGCCACCAGGGAGAAATTGACCAAGCTCATTACCTTGGACATGTTCGTGGATGAGCTTCACAACGAGTTCTATCCAGACCATTAAATATAGGGATTTTTACCCGGCAGATTTTATAATATTTTTAAATGATCTCTACGACCTTTGAAACATCAATATTCCTCCCTCGACCCCCTAACTTGCTCCATCTTACCCTATAGACCATGTCGTTAATTTGAGACTTTTTGAGTTAACTAGCTTGGGTTTAAGTTGACTTAAGCTAACCCTAGCAAATCCAATGGTAGGGTTTCTTCCACTCTCCCTCCTTTCTTCTTCTCTCCCCATCTTTCCTCTTCCACTCTCTCTCCTCCCTTCTTCATTCTTGCTGGACGAAGTCGTACTCTCTCCTTCCTTCGCCACGACCCACGGGAGCCCTCCATCTTCGACACGTTGGGCACGACGACACGGTGGCCCGCGATCTTGGCAGAAAGTCTCCACTGGTGGTCGTGGATCTCTCGCACTCCGACGAGGTGCCGCCTGCAAGCTGTGACATGGGTACTCTCCAGGAGTGAGGGCCGCAGGGGGCTAGGGGTGCAGGGGGCGAGGGGCAAAGGGCGGGAGGGCGAGGGGCGGAGGGCAGGGGCCGAGGGTGGAGGGCGTGGGCGAGGAGCGGAGGGCGGGAGGGTAGAGGGGGCGAGGGGCGCTGGGCGGGAGGTCACGAGGGCAGAGGGGGTGAGGGGCGGAGGGCGAGAGGCGGAGGGTAGGGTGGGCACAAGGGCGAGGGGCAGGAGGGTGAGGGGCGGAGGACAGGGAGGGCCAGGGGTGGAGGGCGAGAGGGCGAAGGGCGGGAGGCGGACGATGGGGAGGGCGAGGGGGGTGGGAAACAGATATAAGGAGGGAGAGGCGGGATGTCATTGAATGTAAGTTCGATAAACAAAATGGGTAAATGTTAAAGAACATAATGGAATCCAGCTAGTTTTAACGGGTAAATGGATGGGGGTTAACCACAAGGTCTGTAGGGTAAGGGTTAGTAAGTTTAGGGGGTCGAGGGAGGAGTATCGATGTTTCAAAGGTCGTAGAAGTCATTTAAAAAGATTACAGGGTCTGCCAGGTAAAAATCCCTTAAATATAAGACCAGAGGAGATAGTTTATCGAGCCGAGGCATGGATAGATGACATCTAAAGAGTACCTCATTCGCTATACTGATATTTTTCATCATTCACCAGCTACTACAACTTACCTAGAGGAGAACTTGCAAGAGTCCATTCATGGCATGCGCGGGGAGGTTTAGGAGACGTTGTCTACTCTGGACCTTATCTCCCTACGTTGCAACCAAGGCAATGAATATGGAGACTAAATAGAGTCGACTACAAAGAGGCCAACCACTTTTGTTGCCTCCATAGTCCAGTAGGAGTTGAAGAGGTCGATGAGAGGTGTCTGACGTCTGGTACTATATCGGCCTTCTCTCGGCTCTTGACACTTCAATCAATTCACCAAAAAATCAACCCACAATGTATGATAAAACATTAGAGGAATGCGGGGTGAAATTTATTATACCCTACACGAAGATGTGTATAGACAACAAGTGTAAGGGTTGAACTACTGAGAGTAAATCGTCGATACATATAATTACTGTTAATTAATTAAAATTAATCAATAATTATTTTTATACTTTTTAGCTTTTTTGTTTTTTTATGGGTTTTAATTATTTTTTATGGAGTTTAATGTTTTATATTTTTTGTTTTTAAATTTTATAATTTCTATATTCTTTTTAGTTTTACAATTTTCAGTTTCTTTTCCTTTTTAAAGATATAATATGTATCTATATAAAGTAATAATAATATTATATATATAATAAATAATAAATAAGGTATATCATAAATAAAAATACAAAAGTATAGGGAAATATATACAAACACAATCCTTTTTACTTTTATTGGTTTTAAATATATGTTAGGTATTTATAAATAAGAATATTAATTTTAGTAACATATAATTCTTACTAAATATATATAGTCTATATAGGGTTTTATATTTTAAAACATAGTTATATCTAATCAAAATATAAAATTTATTTTTTTATGTTTCTAATATTTTTCTCTATTTTTTTGAATTTTCTTGTATTTTTTGCTAATTTTTAGACATTTTTAATATATTAAATATGGCAAAATAATAAGTATATTAATATGCTAAATTGTTTTGGTTTTAAAAATAAGCAATAAGTCAAAAATTCCAAAAAAATATTTTTAATATATACTATATAATATATGTATAAGAAATAGAAATAAATCTTTTTTGATTTTTACAGGAATTTTTTTTCTGAATTATAGGCTTTTAAAGGTTTTCAATTTTTAGTGTTTTTCTTTTATATTTTTTTGTGAATTTTGGTCCACAGTATATTATATAGTACTATATGCTATATATTTTTTAAAAAAGTTTAAAAGTAGGTTTTATAACTTTTTGTATTGTTTAAGCAAATCGAGAATAAATAGCCCCTATCCTGTTTTTAATATATGGGAAAATACAAGAAAATGCTGCATAAAAATATGGGCATGCATATGCAATATTTAAGGCATTCACAATAATTTTCTCAAAATTTATAAGGTACATGAGCTATTTAATAAAAATAAAAGAGCAACAAACTAATATTCAACCTAACATGGGTCTTTTTGCAATAATATATAAATATAAAGTGCAACATGCAAATAACCCAGAAAGTTTACACTTATATTACAAATTTAAATACTAAAACTAAATATAAGAAGTTGCAAGTGTGCAACTGCAAAATACCCAGTTCCCTCACTTGAGGTGACCTGGCACTAGACCTCTTTGCAATATTCAATAAACACGAGGGGTTCACTGTAATTTTTACAAATGTTTTTTAAATAGAAGGTTACTAATTAAATTACCTACTGACCCCTCTTCGGGCGCTCTAAAAAGCTCCACGTGGCATGCTCGGGCAACTGAGGAGGACTTTGCTTCGTCTCTTGAGTGAACGACCCAGATTAGATATGGGCCTTGGTTCTTGATCGCACGGTCTTGGGGTCATGTAGAAGAACTCCCCAAGAACAAAGCTTGAGCGAGATTTGTCTCTTCTGCTCTACTTGATCCGGCCGCCAAACTCCGCGCTGACTGGTGCTACACCTTTTAGGGGCTTCACCACTTCAACATGAGGGGTCAAACCGGTGTGGGTCCCATCGGAGGGGGCGTGAAGCTCTAAAGCACCTGGAGACCTAACTTGGCTTCGATCCTCATTCCAGGTGGCTCGTCAAGGTGCAATTCCTGCACAAAAAAGATCAAGGGGACCAAGGGTTATCTCCTCGTTCCATTACTGAAGCCGCTGCACATATAGATAAAGGGGCGAATATCTCCGACGAAGGGGCGACAAAGGGAGCTCTGATCTCCCCAATCTGTGCAGGATTGAGGGTGAGATGATGGGCGAAATGCAAAGAAACATTGGGGATGGATAGTGAGGTGGAGATGGGTCGAAATACTGTCGGAAAATGTTGAATTTAGAGTTGGAGCTTAAGGACCAGCTTACGAAGATCCTAAAATTACACTATTCTATTGTTTAACTACTGGAATTAAAGACTAATCTATGATGTAGGAATGAAATGCAATATAAAGGACTACAACAAGCAACTCGACAGGGGTACATGGAGCAGGTGGGGAACCTCGCTTGAGATAGCCTCCGGCGACGGCTGGATCGACCAAGAACTCTACCTTATCCACGTCATAGGGATGGGCTTCGCTTGTTGTCCCCACGGAGGCTCTGCAGATGAATCCTTTTGGGGTTACAATAGAGGGAGGAAGATTGAATCCAAAAATTGGGGAAGTTGGTATATATTTATAGGCGGAGTTTTGGGCAAAAAGGTAAAGAGGTTGTGTGAGATATGGAGGTGGTTGGTTGGCGCTAGGCATAGGGCGATGGAGAGGGATGTGCAGGCTGCAAGATGGTGGAAGGATTGAGGTGGAAGATGGCATGAAAGAGGCGTGGAAATGGGGAGAAGAGGGAGCGCTCGTGACTCTGACAGAAGTCATAGGGTGCATGGGTACTGTTGACATGCTGTTAACAAAAGAAGCATTTTGGTTTGCCCAAGTGGACCAACCAAAAAATTCCAAGGGGAAATTCCTGTGGAAAATCAATAAAAAATAAGAAATGATTTAATTATTTTAAGGTCAAAACAAAAAATATTTATTATTTTATGTAGTATTTTATGAATATTTTTATTTATTTATACAAGGTGATTTATTAGATGTTAATAATTACACGTATATACATAGGTATATATACTTGTATTTGTAGTATTTTATTTTAATTTTGTATTTAGATTTTATTATTATGTACATGTATTTTATATATTTATAACTTATTCAATTACGCATTTATATATTTTTACTTTATTTTTGTGGTTTTATTGGTTTACTTAGATAAATACGTATATGTATTATATAGGTATAGTTTACCTATATATGATATTACACTATTTATTATAATAGCATTTTAAAGCATTTATTTCATGTTTATTATTTACAGGTAATTCAAATAATATTTACAAGCAGATAAAATGCAAGAGATGTAAAAATATAAAGAACTAATATATTAAATATACACGTATACAATACAATAGGGACCCAGAAGTCAACTTTTGCATCTTAATTTCAAATTAAATGAAATCTTCATTATATAGATAATTAAAATTTATGAACAATAAAGGTGAGTTTGGTCAATTTTGAGTCTGTATGGAGGAGATACATGTCTGCGAAGTTTTCTTTGCATCTTTTTGTTCTGTATGTTCCGGTGCACTGTGTATTATTTTTGATTAAATAAAATTTTTATTTTTTTGTATTTTTATGTACAATATTCATGTTGAGAATTTAATTATTTGAGGTATAAAAAATGGAAAATAAAATTGGCGCAAAAAGCTTATTTATTGGTAAATGGAATTAGGGTTTTCTGAGTGTACAACGTATAATTAGACACCCTATCTTCCACTACTTTATTCCTTATTGACCAAGTCATTATGATGACTAGGTCTCGGGGTCTAGGGTCACTCAGTGTCTTTGACACTTCATTATTTTTCTTTACTTTCCTTTATTCTTTTATTTTGGATTTAAATATGTATATTATCCAATATTTACTATCAATTATTGAATGTTATTTTGTATAAATTAATGCTATTTACATGCATTTAGATACGGATTTAAGGCCAAAATGCAAGAATAAGGGTGATGAAATGGATATTCATCACTCATACTTGCCTTTGCTAGTCCCTAGCAAACACTTATGACAATGAGTGTAGAAAAAGAAAATAAAGAAAAGAAAAAGAAAGAATTTGGAATATTTTTTTACTCTTAGGCTCAATAAATCAAAGTTTGGAGCCCAGTTAAGACATTTGGATTCTTGGTCTGTTCGTAACCACATTAAGGTTAGGAAGAAGTGTGACACAACAACCCTTAGGTTCCATAATCTTCTATTCGGTTCAATTCACAGTCTGGTCAGAACCATCCTCTCAGTTGCATTCTCTCGCAACCTTGAAATGACTAGTAGCATGTGAACATTGGTTAGCTTTTCCCAGACAAACAACTGAACTATCAAGGAGTCTCCTCGTCTGGCAACTTGTCCTCGGGGAGAAAGATATTTCCTTCTAAGGTCCGGTGTGTGTTAGTTCGCAACCGAAAAAGGGAGAAGCTAGAGAATGGGAAAAGAAGTGGGAATGGACCAGTGTAGTCACATTCCCTTCTAAAGCTCAGCCAGTGTAACCAAGTCTTCACCAAGAATCATGTTTTTTTTGGAAACTCAATATTTTTGTGTAATATTTGGTGTAGGCTTCTTTTTGGATATTTTCTTAGATTGCATTGCTCTTTTCCTTATTTTTCCTTGACGGATATAAAATCTTTTGGTTTGTCCCTGTTTTGGGATCTTGGAAAAAGTTGTGCTAGCAAACCATTCCTCATCTGAAGCATTATTTCAATCCAATCTCTAGTCATTTGATATCCATGCTACCAGAGGAAGTGGGTTGAAGTACCTGTTTCGGTAGTCCCCAAGAATGGTTCCTGAGCCACCCTTGACAAAGCGACCTAGTATCGTCTCGACTTAAACTCCAAGATTTTTCAACAAGCCATCTAGGTTGAGCGAAGTGTTAAAAGCGAGGATTCTAGTCAAGCAACTATCTCAAGAGTTGAATGGATGACATAAAGAGTTCTTGTTAGACACAATGAATTGGCACATGAACATAGTCTCATGAAATCTAAGGAATTAAGTCAAGGTGACCTAAAGCATCTCAATTCCAATCCTTAATGGATTCCTCTAGAATTAGGTGGATTAAGGTCTAGATCAAGCTCCAATCTTCGGACTTTATTTAGACTTGTTCAATTCTCTATATCATTTCGAAAAATGCAGATGTTGTACAATGCCTGAAAAATATTTTGTGAAGTATTTTTTTTTATTTTGAAACTTTTATGGATTTTTGAAAAAGATTTTCAAATTTTTATGCAATTTTGAAAACATTTGAATTTTTTATAGGTTTTTGAAAATTTAAAAATTTTTAAGGATTTTTGATAAAGTTTAGTGAAAGAAGTATTTGCAGATACTTATACCGGATTACATCAATATTTAGAAGAATGAAATGAAGATTTTGTACAAGGAATTTACACGAGTTAGTTGTTATTTACAGGTTATACATGCAAGAGTTTTACATGTAACTACTTTTATTAGTATAATTATGTACAATACTCTCAAAAGAGTTTGAAAATATTTTTAAAAATATTTTGAAAGCTTATTTTAAAATAATTTGGCAAACCCTTTACAAACATTTTGAAAATAATTTGAAAGTTATTTTGCAAAGAGTTTTTCAAACAGTATGAATAGATTTTTCAAAAAAAACTTCTGCAACCATTTTTCAAATCATTTGCAAACTAAATTTTCAAAAATTGTATTCAAACAAATGAAACAAATTTTTGCACAAATTTATAAAAGGTTTTACAAAGGTTTGAAAACATTTTACAAAAGTTTTCCAAACAGCTTTCAAAAAAATTCAAACTAAATTTCAAATCATTTTCAAAACATTTTAAACCAAATTATTGATAAAGATTTTTTTCTAAAAAATTGTACACACTTAGGTTTATTCTTTACAGTTGATTAATCGTATACCCTTACCAATATAGTATATTAGTCATATTATTAAAAATAAGAAAGTACGAGTTATGGTTAAAGTATATACAACATATATACGACCCCCTATACTTAGCTTCAAATATCTCCTCATAGTGGTCAAGATAAAAAGGAAGACATAACTCATGCTGAGTATCTGAATGTCTATACTACAATGACTAAATAAAGAATAAGAAGTCGGCCATTCACCCTATACTTAGGATCAATTAATCCTAAGTATAACAGACTGTATACAAAATGGGGATGATCGAGGATCAGAATGAATGAAATCAAATGTGCTCGACTTGCCCCCTATACTTAGGGTAAAATATCCCTAAGTATAGACAAAGTATCACAAGTTGAGAGACAAGCGAGAGAATGAATAATGAATAACTCGAATACACTCATCCCCCTATACTTAGGATGAAGCATATCCTAAGTATATCACATATGAATGGAATGAGTGCCACACAGAAGAATGAAATGATTGAAATGAAAGAAGAAAAGAAGCACAGAAGAAAAGAAGAAAATTAATCAAAGATATTTTTATCTGCATTATTTAGCTCGACTGCAGCTGCAGAGATATCTTCATCAAATACCACTTGAATTGAATCGATGACGGCTAGGAATGTGTCATGCTCTAGTTACGGCTTCAACAACTGACTGGTGACGATGATGAAAGGATGCACGACATCTGACAATTCTGATATCAAAATGCTACCATTATCACGCACAGTTTTGACTATGAAGGTCTATGCCCATTTACTCTTCAATTTGCCTGGAAAAATCTTCAACTTTGCATTGAACAACCACACTTTGTGTCTAGGCTCAAAGGTCTTTCGTTTGATTTGCCGGTCGTGCCACCTTTTGACCTTCTCTTTGTACATCAAGCTATTGTCATACGAGTAGTCTCCGAATTCCAAGAGCTTCTTTAGATCTAGTTTCCTATTCTGACCACCTTTTTGTGAGTCGAGGTTACATATGTTAACTGTCCAGAGAGATTTATTTCTGAGTTCCACAAGTAGATGGAAAAGCTCTCCATATAAAAGACGATAAGGCGACTTATTCCCTAGGGAGGCTTGTAGGCGGTTCTGTAAACCCAAAGAATGAAGTCCAGAAGTTGTGATCAGTTCTTGTGGTATGACATCACAAGTTTCTATAGGATCGTCTTAATTTCTCTGTTTGATAATTCCACCAGACCATTGGATTGAGGATGACATGGATATGCGACTTCGTAATCAGTGTCGTACTCATTCACTAATTTCTTTACCTCTTCGTTGATGAAGTGGCTACCCCTGTTTGAAATCAAAATCTTTTGTATCCCAAAACGTGAGATGATGTTATCTTTCATAAACCATCACACGGTGCTGCTATTTGCGGTTCGAGTAAGGATAGCTTCTACCCAACGACTCATTTGATTTACATGAAGTATGATGTATTCATAGACCTGACTATTAGGAAATGGGCCCATGAAATCAATACCCCATACATCGAACACATTAGATATCTGAATGAATTTGAGATGCATGGAATCTTTAACACCAAGGGTTTTTCCCATCTTCTGACAATCAGTGCATGCTTTGACATATTCATTGGAATCCTTGAATAGTGTGGGCCATTAGAGGCCACACTGCAATATCTTTACTACCGTTTGAATTCCAAAATGGTGTCCGCCAGATTCAAGCTTATGACAGTGCTTGAGGACTGTTGTGTATTCCTCTTGAGGAATACACCGATGCTATATGCAATATGCTTCTTCCCTGAACAAATATGGATCTTCACATTGGTAAAAATGAATATCGAACAAAAAATTGTCCTTCTTGATTCTTGTCAAATCTTGTGGAACTACCCCATAGATGAGATAGTTCACAATATCAGCATACCAAGGGAGAGATCCATAGTTGTGGATGTGTTCATCAGGAAAGGTCTCTATTATCGGTGCTTTCACATTTGAGTAATTGAGCATTCAAATCTGGACATGTGATCTGCTACCACATTTTGAACTCCAAGTTTGTCTCTTATTTTCATGTCGAATTCCTTGAGGAGAAGGATCCATCTGAGTAAGCGTGAATTTAGCATCCTTTTTCTATTGTAAGTACTAGATAGTATAGTGGTCAGTTAAAACAATGACTTTTAATCCAAGAAAATAGGATATGAACTTCTCTAAAGCAAAAATAACTCCCAACAATTCTTACTCTGTAACTATATAATTTCTTTGAGCCTCATCTAATGTTTTGCTGGCATAGTGAATGGCATAGGACAGTTTGTCTCTTCTTTGTCCTAAGACAACAACAACTGCAAAGTCTGACGCATCCGTCATAATCTCGAATGGAAGAGACCAATAAGGTGGTTGTAGGACTAGAGCCTAAGTAACAGGACCTTTCAACAACTAAAAAGATTGGATAACCTGCTAATCAACTATGAGCTCGGTTTCCTTACATAAAATCTTAGTAAGAGGTTGGGTAAGCTCGCCGAAGAAGGGTTTAAAAAACCAGACCGGTGATGGGCACGGAAAACCGAGCGACTAAGGCAATCATGCATCTCTACGATGGTCGTCGCGATCTCGGTCACTCGATCGTGTCGATCAAGAAAAAGTAGACCACCAAGATAGATAAAATCAATCAAAAATGCGATAGCGGTCTCGCTATTAGATTAACCTTGTATAGCGACCAGGGTCGAACACAAGGAGCACGGGTTGGCTCTCGGCCTACAAAGTAGTCAAAAAGAGAAATAAAATAAAAGGAGCAAATATTTTTGGTGGTTTTTAATTATTTTATATTTTTTGGATTTTTAATGTATTAAGAAAATAAGAAAAACAAATAAACACACACTTCCACAATTTATTAAAAACGTTAAAAATCAACCAAAAATTCAAACAAAAATATTTTTATGTGTTTTATAATTTTTACTGTTTTTGGTGAATTTTTGAGAATTTTCTGATATTTATTGAATTTTCTAAAAATCAAAAAGTGACTAAAAAGAAAGGTACTGTCCAGCCAAGCTAAAAGTGCCTAGATAAAATATCTAAAGGCCCCAAATTAGCTGGGAGGTAATTTTCCTGTAAAGAGAATAAAACAAGGAAAATTTAGGCACCTATTTTATTATTTTTGGGTTTTTGGTTTAATTATTAGAATTTTCATAAGATTTTGAGTGTTTTCAATTTTTAGTGGTTTTCAGTAATGAAAAATAGCCAAACTTGGATAGAAAATAAAACTCAACAAAACAAACAGTAAACAATTTTTTTTTGTAATTTTTAGACACTATTTAATATTTTTTTGTGATTTTTAAAGTTAGACAGGGAAGAAAATAGAGGTTTTTGAATTTTTAAAAATATCAAATGAAAACAAAAATGTCCTAAAAAATCCTCGAAAATTTTACACCATGGCAAGAGCCATGTGTCCAATTTTCGTTGGATTTGGAGGTAATTTGCTATTTTATTCAAAAATAAAGAGGGGGCACAGTGCACAGGGACCAAAGTGCAAATACCCAAGAGTCTGGGGGGTCTGGTGCAATTAACCCAGGAAGTCACGCGCGTCGCACGTGCCTAAGGCACTCAGGGACCTAAAGGTGAAGAAAATAAGTTCCGAGGGCCTTTTGGTAACAAGTACCAAAAGCCCAGGGGCTTATCTGCAAATAACCCAATAATATTCGCACATGTTCAATTAAAATACGCACAGGGGTATAAATGCAAATAAACTAAAAGTTCCATTCATTCAAGAATAACCAGAACTACAGGGCCTATATTGCAAATAAACCAGAAAATCACGTGTCGAAGCACGTGTCATACAACGCACATGGGCATAACAGCAAATAAATGCAAGCACCAGGGTCTCTATGCAAATATCCCAAAAACTAAACAACTAAACTAACTAATTACAGGACTAAACACGAAATAAAATAAACAGAAGGGCCTAAGGGTAGTTTACCCTTTATTAATGGAGCGGCTGGATGGATGCCACGTGTAGCATCTAACGGTGGCGAACGGCAGGGGCTCCAACGCTACGCTCCTCAAAGGGATCCAATGGCGGGGGCTAGTCCACGTGGTGCATCGGACGGTGTCGGGCGCAGGTGGCTAACCCTCGAGCATCGGATGGTCAAGATCTCTCCTTCTTCAAATCGAACGGTGACTGCTGCTCCAACACGGACGGTCCAGATGAACCTGGAGCGAGAGGGATGATCGGACAACGTCTGAAGGTCGAGGAAGAACAGGTGGCCGGCAAACTTCGCCGGCCCAGTGCGTGCGCTCCCGACCTCCTCGCGGGGCGCTGGTGATCGGAAAAGGTCTGGCGTGGGCCTCCGCGTCGGATGGGGGTCTCCGATGATCCAATCCAGCTCGGAGGAGCTCTGACGAGGTCGGCGGAGCTGCGCCTCCTGGCTTGAAGTCGAAGGACCTCAGATGGCCTTCATTCAACCTGCAAAACAGTCCAGAAGGCTCGCGGGTCGAGGACAAACTGCCTCGACCCGGTTAGGCGGGGTGACTGTGAACGATGGGGCGCTCGCCGGATCAGTGACCACGCTCCCTCTCCTCGCTTCGACAGCACCGGACGCGAGCTGTCACTCTCGCGCACACTCTGGAGCTCACTGGGGATGGAATCAAATGACCGAAGATGCGATTTGAGGTGGCGGAGCTCGAATTAAATATGGGTGCGGGTCCGGCTAGAAGAGGTCGGGTAGGGCGTGGAAGCGCGCGGATCCCGAGGGGGAAACTCCGGCGAGGGTCTCGGATGCATCATTACGGAGTCGGACCCGGGGTTTAGGTGGTAGGCGATCGGGTTTAGCGGGGAAAAATCCGAGAAGATGGGTACCCGCTAAGGACCCGTGTGAAGTGGTCCTGGGGGGGGGTAGTTGACCGGGCGGTCAACAATCCCAGGACCAATAGGGGTCGGCCACGTGGATGATATTTGGAAGTGAAATAACAGGTGTCAAACGGCCGAATTAGTGAAAGCTCAAAACATGAAATATTTTTATTTTATTTTTTTCTATTTTTTAGTGATTTTTAATAATTTTTTCGAAACAAAAATAAGGTATATACATAATATGTTATATATAGGTATATGTACACTATATAGGATTTTTAATTTTTGATTTTTTAATTATTATTTTTATGCAATTTCATTCCCATTTTATATTTTATTTATTTTCATTATAAAATAAGGAATAAAAAGAGATTTTTATTTTATTTTAATTATTTATATACATAGGTGAAATAAATACATATATACATTTATATACATGGCATATTTACAATATATTTTTGTGTTTTTAATTTTGTTATTTTTATTTTGTTTTTGTTTTAATTGTTTTTATTTTATTTATTTACACTATATAATATAGGATATTTACAAAAATTTTGGAAATTAATTTTATTTATTTATAAGGTTAAATAAATATAAAGGTGGTTCTATATACATGATGACTATACAAGAGGTGTTTTTGTTTTCTTTTTAATTTTTAAATTTTTATTTTGATTTAATATTTATAAATTTATACAAATATTTACAAGCCTATTTTTTGTGAGGAAAATACTTTTATTTTATTTACATATATATTTACACACATGAGCCCCTATCTCCCTCTATTGGCTTTTATGCGGTCAGGCCCATGCTGAGCCCTCCCTTGGGTTAGGTTGCTCAATATTTATTCTAAATATTTCCCTCTTTTTCTTTTTAATCTTTATTCTTTTATTTTTGCACAAAAACATGCTAATTATAGAATTTTACACAATGCATGCTTTTGGTAATTATTTGTATTTACACATATCTACATGCATTTGCAAAGGTTTTTGTAGCTAAAATATAAGAATAAAGAGTGATGAATGAGTATTCATCACCCCCTATACTTAACTTTGCTAGTCCCTTAGCAAACACTTATTTGAAAAAGAAGTGAAAAAGAAAGAAAAGAAATAAAGAAAAAGAAAAAGAGAATGTACATGGATCAATGTTGATTATTAAACTTGCCTTCATTAAATTAAGGTATGGAGCTCGATCAGATCTTTGGATTATTAATGTGTCGGAATCTTGTTTGGACTTAAGTCTAAAACTCAACAGCATCTAAGTTCCACTATTCTATAACCAAGACTCCTCAATGCTCCAGATCAGAACAAGTCATCAATCACAAACCCTGAAGACCATGAATCTTTTCTTGTCCTGTGAAAGTGAGGTCCAAGCTCTCCACCTCAGAAATGGCAACTTGACAACCCTCCCCAACAAGGTAACTCTATGACCTCAATCTAGCCACTCTTTCCTCGAGGAGCGGGGTATTCCCTTCTAAGTTCAAGTTCAACCGGCTCAAGAAGAGGAGGAAGAAGAGAATGGGTCAAGGCCAGTGTAGCCAAGTACCCTTGGGAGCTTGACCAGTGTAGCCAAGTCTCCCTGCTACAAGCTACATCAGGTGGATCATGAAATCAAGCTTTGCTTATTGCACTCTATATACATACTCCGGTGGGATTATTATTTTCTCTCAGACCCACCACTTTTTTGGAGTTATTTTCTTTTTGCACATTTTTTTTTCGAGTGCATCTATACAACATATACATGTGCAGCATATATACAAGGAGTTTTTCCTCTTGAGCCAGTAGACTATCCCTCTTTTGAAGCTTTATTGCAACCCACAACTCCCGTCGTTAGACCTCATGGCAACCAGACCAAGTTGAGACGCACTTCCTTCACTAAAAGAAGAAGAGAGGTTCCGCCTAGAAGTACTACCCTCATATGCTACCCCAAGTCAAGGAAGACTACCTCCTCACCACCTCATCCGTAGAGAGCTCGGTGCATAGTGCTGGTGTCCAAGTAAAGCCATAATCTATATGAGTCATGTGTTGTTGTTAAGTGCTCTACTTAGGCTCATTGAGATGACATATGATCATAGCCTAGTGGACTCAAAGAATTAAGTCACCATGGAC
Organism: Ottelia alismoides; assembly: GCA_037367405.1. Lineage (NCBI taxonomy): Eukaryota > Viridiplantae > Streptophyta > Magnoliopsida > Alismatales > Hydrocharitaceae > Ottelia > Ottelia alismoides. The sequence goes on along the minus strand of JAZKJV010000651.1, from coordinate 1,821,134 downwards.
CTGAAAAGCCTTAAACCTAAGCCCTATAAGGTTCCTCTTAGAAGTTAGGTGGGTTAAGATCTTAATCAAGCTCCATTTCTCAATTTGATTCCAGGCTAGTTTAAATGTCAACTATCATCCAGGAAAACTATATACATATGTACAAAAGATGCTATTTACACAAATTTTTACAAACATGCAAAATTTTTGAAAAATGTTTTGAAATCATGTATGAATGATGCATGAAGTGCAAGTTTTGCAAAAAGATATTTACACAAATTTACACAAGATTTTTGCAAACTTTTGATTTTCAAAACATTTTGGAAAAATTTTGTACTATATACATAATTTTGATAAGAAAATATTTACACAAACTTTACACAAAAGATTTTTGAAATCATTTTTACAAAAATAGTTTGTACACTAGCTATTTATGTGCAAACAAAAGAAGTTTATGAACATGAAAATTTTTTAATTTTTTTGATTTTTAGCCATTTTATTTATTAACACACTCATACAAAGTACGAGTTATGGCTAAAGTATATATGAAATATATACACACCCCCCCTATACTTAGCTCGAACGATGTCCTCAGAGTCAAGAGCTATGAAGAAGACATAACTCGTGCTAGGTATAGGGAAGTGAAAAGAAAGGCTATATACAAAGATGAATGAATGAAATAGAAAAGTCAAAAAGGTCTCGGGTTTTCCCCCTATACTTAGGATCAAGTAATCCTAAGTATAGCAGGTTGTATACTAAGGGAAAAACTGAGTGGAAAATGTACAGGGTTTACCCCCCCTATACTTAGGGTGGAATATCCCTAAGTATAGGCAGTAAAAACAGGGGTAAACAGAAACAAAAGAAATACCCAAAGGTCTCACATCCCCCCTATACTTAGGGTAAAGTGCACCCTAAGTATAGCATAATCACAAGATGAAGAAAGGGATGTGGGACTAAAGAATGTAGTGATATAAACATCTGGATCTATACAAGGCGGAAGATCAGTGAAACTCAGGTGTGAGATGCCTTAGATGTGAGTCAAAGACCACATCTCATGCAAAATGAATAGGGGCAAGATCAGCGACCCACGGCTCATGATCTAGAAATGGCTTGAGCCGCTGGCTGTTCACTCGAAAGGTACTCTCAGAAGACAACTCAGATATATCAATGCTACCGTTGTCGTGTACCTTTCTGACCAAGTAGGGTCTCTTCCATTTGCTCTGTAGCTTCCCTGGAAACAAACGAAGCCTCGCATCAAACAGCCATACTTTCTGTCCAATCTCAAAATGCTTGTGGCTGATATGAGAATCATGCCACTCCTTCACTCTCTCCTTATACTGTAGGCTGTTTGAGAAAGCTGTATCTCTTAGCTCCTCCAGGGCGGCTAACTCTGCCCTCCTCTGGTCTCCCATACCATCTGGATCCATAAGAATATCTGTAACTGCCCAAAGTGACTTGTGCCTCAGCTCAACAGGTAAATGGCACGGCTTGCCATATACGAGGTGAAAGGGAGATGTGCCCAATGGAGTCTTGAAAGACGTCCTATATGCCCACAAGACCGAGTCCAAAAGCTGTGACCAATCCTTTCGGTCAGGGCGGACGACTTTCTGCAATATAGTCTTGATCTCCCTATTCGACACCTCGACTAGACCATTCGTCTGTGGATGGTAAGGTGTAGCAACACGATGGTCTATACCAAACTCGCTAGCAAGGGCCTTCACCTGGTCGTTGATGAAATGAGACCCCCATCAGAAATCAGGACTCGTGGAACCCCGAACCGCGTGATGATGTGCTTCCTCAAAAATCTGCAAACTGTCCTCGCATCAGCGGCTCGGGCGGGGATAGCCTCTACCCAACGACTAACATAATCCACGGCCAACAGAATGTACTCAAATCCATGACTCTTAGGGAATGGACCCATGAAATCGATGCCCCATGCGTCAAAAACCTCACAGAAGTGAATGGGATGCATCGGCATCATATCACGCTGTCCACAAGTGCCCATCCTCTGATAGTCAGTACACCTCTTCACGAACTCATCTGAGTCCTTGAAGAGGGTAGGCCCACAAGCCGGATTGGAGCACTTTCTGTGCCGTTCTCCTCCCAGAATGATGTCCTCCTGCCTCAAGCTTGTGGTAGTAAGTGAGGACGCTATGGTATTCCTCCTGAGGAATACACCGACGCCAGACGCTATCCCCTCCTTCGTAGTAAAGGATGGGATCCTCCCAGTGGTAGGACTTGGCCTTCGCAAGGAAGGTCTCAAGCCTCTGCCTGGGCCAATCTTGTGGGACTTTCCCAGCAATGAGAAAGTTCACAATATCGGCATACCACGGGAGCGAGGCGATAGCAAGGATCGCCTCATCTGGGAAGGTATCTCGAATGGGATCAATCTGCTCAAACTCCTCAGGCTGCTCTAAACGGGAGAGATGATCCGCCACCACATTCTTGACTCCAGGCTTATCCTTAATCTCAATGTCGAACTCCTGGAGTAGAAGGATCCATCTAGTGAGTCTGGCCTTGGCATCCTTCTTTGCCATGAGGTACCTGATGGCGGTGTGATCTGTGTACAGAGTCACTCTAGATCCAATGATATAAGATCGAAACTTATCTAGGGAGAACACTACGGCTAGCATCTCCTTCTCTGTGACCGTGTAATTCCGCTGGGCGGAATCCAATGTGCGGCTAGCGTAGTGAATAGCAAATGGAACTCCGTCCCTCCTCTGTCCCAGCACGGCCCCTACGGCAAAATCGGAGGCATCTGTCATGATCTCGAATGGGAGAGACCAATCAGGCGGCTGGAGGACAGGAGCCTCAATCACACAATGCTGGAGAGTCGCAAAGGACGAAAGACACTTGTCATCGACAAGGAACTCGGTGTCTTTCGTCAAGAGGTCAGTCAACAGCCGGGCAATCCTGCTGAAATCCTGAATAAATCTCCTATAAAATCCAACGTGCCCTAGGAATGACCGTAGCTGCCTCAAATTGGACGGTGGTGCGAGTTTTCTAATGACATCAACCTTGGCCGGATCGACCTCCATGCCCCTGTTGGAGATGATGTGGCCAAGCACCGTCCCTTGAGTCACCATGAAGTGACTCTTCTCCCAAGATAAAACCAAATGGTACTCAATACATCGCTGGAGTACTCGGTCTAGGCAGTCAAGACAGGAGTCGAATCCGTCGCCGTAGACCGAGAAATAGTCCATGAAGACCTCCAAACACTCCCCTACCATGTCCGAAAAGATCGACAGCATGCACCTCTGAAAAGTCGCAGGGGCGTTGCATAGCCCAAATGGCATGCGTCGAAAGGCATATGTACCAAAGGGACAGGTAAAGGTGGTCTTCTCCTGATCCTCAGGAGCGATGGCCACCTGGTTGTAGCCCGAGTACCCATCCAGGAAGCAATAATGGCTCTTCCCTGCCAGTCTCTCAATGATCTGGTCAATAAAAGGCAGGGGAAAATGGTCCTTCTTGGTGGCCTGGTTGAGTCTCCTGTAGTCAACACAGACCCTCCAAGAGGTGGGTACTCGTGTAGCAATCTCCTCTCCCGACTCACTGATCACAGTCGTGATGCCCGTCTTCTTGGGCACCACATGCAAGGGGCTGACCCACTTGGAGTCGGAAATGGGATAAATGAAATCTGTACTCCACCATTTTGATATTTCCTTCATCACGACCTCTCTCAGGTTGGGGTTCAGTCGCCGCTGGAACTCACGCGACGGCTTCGCCCCCTCCTCGAGATAAATATGGTGGGGGCACACTGATGGACTAATCCCATGGAGATCTGCTACGCTCCATCCGATTGCCTTGCGGTTCTTTTCAAGAACCCCCATCAAACGGGATTCTTGCTCTCCAGTCAGATCGGCGGAGATGATGACTGGGTGCATCTCAGGTTCGCCCGCAAGGAACCGATACTTCAACGAAGTAGGGAGCGGCTTCAGCTCTGGACAGCTGGGCGCTGGCAAATCTGGCCTCGGAAGAAGGTGCGTGAATGCTGCTAAGTCTGCCACATCTGCCTGGGAGAAATAATACGAGCTCTCGCAAACTAGGTCTGGAGGAGGCTGCTCAACTGTACTGTCTCTGATCTGCTCTGCCTCTACCTCCTCCTCATCTGTAGGCTCAGGTGGACTCAGGTCTGGCATCTGGTCATCACAATCTACCCAATCAGACTCTGAATCCGAGGGATCTGCATCAAATAAGGTGGCATCAATACCACCATCACACAAGGTGGCCTCAACACCACCATCACCAAAAGTTGTGTCGCGGTCGAGAACCGGCTCTGCTGCCTCTGTAGTATCCTAGACCAGGGCTGTGCTCTCCAAGCTCTCCTCTGCTGTCATCTCTGCATCAGTGGTGTCTGGAAATGAGAGGATGGCCTGTGCTGAAGGGTCTGCCCATGCTGCCTCATCATCTGTGATCACAAAATCACAGTCCTGGTGGATGTCTAGCCCGGCCTCTGTCAGCTGCTCTGTATCTGTGCTGGTCTCGGAGCATGCTCTCTCTCTGGCTATGTAGTCCTCGACCGTCTCTATTTGTATACTCTCGCCCTCGATGCGAAAGTATACCTTCCCGCTATCATGATCAGTCACCGCCTTGGCTGTGGCCAAGAACGGACGACCAAGGATGATGGGGGTATCGGCCACTGAGTCAGGGATCTCCATGTCCAACACTACGAAGTCCAAGGGGAATTGCAGGCCCTGAATAGTGACGATAACGTCTCGCAACAACCCCTTCGGCCTCTTGACATATTGATCAGCAAACTGAAGGACTGTCCTGCTCTGTCGAAGAGTGCCCAACTCGAAGCGGTCGAGAAGGGCTGTCGGAAGGAGTTTGATAGATGATCCGCTATCCAATAGAGTCCGGTCGAACCTCTGCTCACTAATCTGATATATGACATACGGGGCTCCTGAATCTGGCCTCTTGGCTGGCAGACGGTTCTGGATTGCGAAGCACGTGGCTTTCGTCAGCACATGTATCTCTGAATGGTGGTTCCTCCTCCTCCTCCTGACTGTGGTCCTATCTCTCAAAGATCGCTGAAGAAGGGGGATGTGCTGCAAAGCCTCCTAAAGGGTCAGCTGTATGTGAAATCTGTCGATCATGCTCTGGCTGAACTCCTCCTGCTCTCTCTTTTTTGGGTCTTTTTCTCTTTTCTTCCCTTTCCCCATCTGAAGGGCTCTAGGGAAGGGGATCAGAGGGTCCTTCTCAGATGAAGGACTAGGAAAAGGCCTAGACGGCTCGACGGCCGGATCCGCACATACATCAATCACCACAGTGGGACCAGAAGAAACTAAATCTTTTCCTTTATTCACAACAGTGTTTTGAGGTACATCAACAGAAGGAAAAACAACATCTCTATCAAAACGAACACCGATGGCCTCAGTACCACCTCGGGCTGGCTCTGCTACTGGACGTCTCGCGGCCTCAGTACCGCGGGCTGGCTCAGCTACTCTGGTGGCATCAGCACCACCTCCTCGAACTGGTGAAGCGGCGGCCTCAGTACCGCCGGTGGAATCAGCATCCTTGGTGGCATCAGTACCACCATCATCATCGTGTGCGACCTCAGTACCGCTCTCCTCCTCCTCATCTGGCGCCCTGGGTGGATCCTCGAGTCGTCGCTCAGATGAGGCGCTGCCTGCTGGTGCTCTACCGCTCCTAAGTGTAACAAAATCAACATCAAATAGATCCGAAGAAATATCATCAAATAGATCACTAGGAGTGGCATGCTCAGTGGAAACTACCTGCTCAGATTTCCTCTTCAGGCTGTTCGGATTCGGCTCTATCTGTGCAGGGATGGCGGCCTTCCCTCTCATCAGGTCCCGCATCTCCTGGCGGAACTCGTCCATCTCCCGTCTGAAAGTAGCCTGCTGATCTGTGAGGATGTGGGCTATGTCATCCAAGGCGGGGCTCTCATGGGAGCCCGACGGGTAGCCTCTCTGGTGCTGAGACTACTGGAGCTGATGCTGCTGGTGCTGAGAGGGGTAGGAGGAAGGATGCTGCTGCTGTGACTGGTGAGCCTGCTGCTCACGTCTCCAAGACTGTCCCTGCTGCTGATAGGGACGAGGAACGAAGGACGACTGCTGGTATGGCTGGTGGGCTGGGGGCTGCTGCTGCTGGTGATCTCTCTGCTGGCTATACTGCCCTCCCTGGCCGGATGACTGCTGCTGGGGCTGGGTACCTCCACTCCCCCACCTGAATCCGGGATGGTCTCGTCGGATCCCAGGCTGGGGACGGTCATACCAAATCCCGTTGACATCCATCAACGGCTCTGCGTCGTACTGGGCTGGCGGGAGTACTGCCAGAGGCTGATCCGGCTGGTATACCACCATCTGCAAGTCTGGAGATGGTGGGGACTGGTAAGAGGGCTGCTGCTGCTGGTACGGCTCCGCCTGTACAAGGTGAACCTGTCTAGGCTGCTGAAAGGAGCTGGAGCGCTGGGACGAGCTGCTGCTGCCGCCGGTATCGCCTCGCGACTGAAGACGGGGCTGGGAAGCCGTCTGTGCCTCCTGGAGACACATGAGCTGGGTCTTCATGTCGCTCAGAGTCTGTGCCATCTGCTCCATCTACGTGAAGCCCTGGCACTGCTTCTTCTCGATCAGCTCCATGCGGTCCAACTTCTCGCTGATGATACCCATATCCGCAGCGGACGACTCTGCCTGTGCTGCTGCAACTGCGGATGAACTGGATGGACCGGCATCGACCCGTGCTATCCTATGGTACTGCACGGGTCTTGGCTGCTGCTGGGGTCTGCCCTGTGTATACAACCGGGTATGGGACATCACCATATAGTTCTCGGCCATCTCCTCGAAGATAGCCCTGACCTGGTCGTGATCCTTGGCGAAATAGGACCCGCCACAAGAAGCATTCACCAAGCCCTGGAGCTCTGGTGTCAGCCCGCTGAAGAAGCTCTGCACAAGGTTCGGCTTCGAGATATCATGGTGCGGGCATCGGTCTGTGAGCTCACAGAACCTCTCCCATGCCTCATGGAATTGCTCGTTGGGGAGCATGGAGAAGTTGCTGATCAGGGCCCTTGCTGCATTCGTCCGCCCGAGTGGATAGTACATGTTCAAGTACTCGGTGCGGAGCTGCTCCCAAGTGTAGACGAACTTCCCCAAATGCTTCAGCCAGGTGGCTGCTCTGTCTGCTAGGGAAAAGGGGAAGGCGATCATCCGAATCGTATCCTGGTCCACATGGCGGTCGTGGACAGTACTGCAGATCATCAAGAACTCCTGGAGGTGGAGATGGGGCTCCTTGGTGGCAAGTCCGTGAAAATGGGGAAGCATCTGCAGGGTGTTCGGGGGGAACTTGAAGTCCCCCACGATAGCAGGCACCACCACCCAATGATGCATCAGTGTAGATCCGGGGTTGTGCAACTCCCGCATCGGTCTCGGTGGTCCTCCTGCCGCGGCAGCTGCCGCTGTGGCGGCGGCTGCTGCTGCTGCTGCGGCTGCTACGGCTCGTGCCTCTGCATCTGGTCCGTCCTCAGGCTCACTCTGATCTCTCTCTGCTCTGAGTCGCTCCAACTCTCTCCTCATCTCAATCATGAAAGCTCCCTGATCCCTAAGCTGCTGCTGTACTGTCTCTAACGAGGCGATCAGGGTGGAGTTGATCGCTCCCTGGTCCATCACAATGTGCTCGGTCCTGGAGCGGTCCTCTGAACTACCGGCCATGACGTCTGCAAAATCAAATGAGCCATACTCAGGTGCTATCAAATCTGCTATTCTCTCCTCTGGCTCATATCTCTCAGAACCGAAAGAAAGGGGGTCGAGGGGGAACAGGGCGGAATCGTACTCGGGCTCGGAGAACTGGTCTAGGCTCTCGCGGGCCAACCTAGATGATTGGGTAGACGTGCCCGAAAGCGGTGCAGCCAAAGGCTGCCTAAGAGAGCGTCTACCCATCATCGTGATCTGGTCGAGTAGTGCGGATGAGATCTGGAAAAACTATGATCAGAATGCAAACCCCCCGGTTCACCAACGCAACGCGAGCTGAAGACCGTAAAAGCTCGGTCAAATTATCTGGTCAATTTTTATTAGGTGAACATACAAGATATCAGAGCGCTTACGTGACCTGTTAGGATACCCGATACTATCCCAACCGACTGGCCCGCACGGAAGAGTCGGTAGTCAGCTAGAAATAGCACCGGAGGGCTCTACCTAGGGTGCGGGTCACTCTCTCGCGCAATCAAACCAAACAAGGAGGGGGTTGCTCTCCCCAAGACAAATTTTTAAGGTGAGCGTCTTTTAGGGTCAATAGTTTTAGCCAGTCCCAATTTTATGGTTTTTCTTTTTAATGTTTTTCAAATAAAAACAAACGCCTAACGAATTTTTCGGTTCTCCTGTTATTTAATCCAAAATAAGGGGGAGAAGACGAAAAAGCCGATGCACGATAAATCAATGATGCATGCAAAGTCAGAAAGGCGTACCTGTCTCCAGCACTCTACATGCAATATGATCCGCGCATAAATGTAAAGACATAAATTAAACTACCTAAATGATGCAGCGATGAAAACCGAGTCCTAGATGAGCAAGTTCTACTCGCAGAACCGTCTAACTGGTCACCGTCCTACAGGCCAAAGGTCCGGTCTTGGTCTACCCCTCCTTTGCCCGACAAATCGGGGGTAGGAGAAAGTGCTTTGTGGGGTAGACTACGACACGTAAGCCACGAAGGAAAATGAGTCAGTTATTTTTATTAATTGATTATTAGTAGGTCCAATTAAGCGTACTATAGGAGCAGGCAGATAATTAAGTGTGGGGACCCTACTAATTACGGCACAAGCAAGTATAAAATCCTAAATCTAGGGGCTCGATCAAAAACCGCGTAAACACCGGAAAAGGCAGTAAAAAGGAAAGAAAACAAAGCCGCGATAAAAGCCACGAAAAACTCCTAAGGGTCCCCCGAGCACACGGTGCTCGGCGAAACAGACCCGCTAAGTCAAAGAGTCCAAGTGTCCAGTCTCTGAGTACCTGTATTATTATAATAATAATCAAATAAAAAGAAAAATAAAACTTAATCTACTCCTCTCCCACTCAGCTCTCTCTCGCTCTCTCCTGCGGCTCCGTAAAGAAAGGAGCCGCCTCCAAGTCCTGCGGTTGCGTCGGCTCCTCAAAAGTCGCCTCCGCGGTCCTCGGGCCCTCGCAAGAAACAGAGACAAGTGGTCAGACCAAAATAATCAAATAATGATAAGAGAAATAAATAAAATGAGGGTATATATGCAAAAATGCAAAATAAAATAAACACTCAAAATAAAACAAAAATAAAAATAAAAGAAAAGAAAATAAAGCAAAATAAAACAAAAATAAAATATAGACAAAAGCCGCGAAAAAGCCACGAACTCTGAAAGAGCCGCGAAAAGCCACGAAAACAAAAACCAAAAATAAAATGAAAACTACTAAGCCGTGCTCCCCGGCAACGGTGCCATTCTGATGGGCACGAAAAACCGAGCGACTAAGGCAATCAGGTATCTCTACGATGGTCGTCGCGACCTCGGTCACTCGATCGTGTCGATCAAGAAAAAGTAGACCACCAAGATAGATAAAATCAATCAAAAATGCGATAGCGGTCTCGCTATTAGATTAACCTGGTATAGCGACCAGGTGACGAATCCGAAAATGCGGCTTTTAAGGAGTTGTTTTTATCGAGTTGTGCGTTGTAGGCGGCAATCGGAAACGGTCAAGAAAATACCACAAATAAATTATTCAATTTTTAATCTCGTGGTTTTATGTTTATTTTACTTGGGCAAGTCCCAAGGTCGATCACAAGGAGGCAAAGGAACAACCTAGAATTAAGTCTATCAAAGTTCGAGTTCGGTTTTCGAGGCGGTCTTTTTTTTTTGGAATTTTTAATACGATAAAGGATGCACAATGCAACTTTGGCCTTATTTTAGGGACTAAAATGTAAATTACGTTCAAATGATGTCCGAAAAATACGAAACTTGGCCACAATGTAAATTATAATGAAATGGATGCACTGCATTTTTTTTGGAATTTTTGGATGCAATATGAATTTTTTAGGGATTTTTAAATGTAAACAAAATGAATTTCAATATTTAATTTTAATAAATATCAAACCTACGTATTTTCAAGGATCAAAATTATCTGAGATCTATCACTAGGTGAGGGATCTCAGAAAAATCCTAAACCTTAAAAATGTGGGGTTTAATGTCTATTAAAAATTAAATACTAAAATATGCTAAATGATTTTTACAGGATAAAATATGCATGCAAATGCAAATCCTTTTGGGCACAATGTTAAGAATAATTAACTCTACAATGTGTGATTTTTCGGGAATTTTTAGAGCAACGGTTAATCACTTATCAATTTCAGAGCAGAAAATGGGTAAAATATGCCAATTTTCACAAAACGAATATTTATTAATTAACCGTTCGTCACAAAAATATCCACAACATGTCAAAGCGTAGAGAGTCAATTAACAAACATCACGCTATTTTTAGATTGATAAAATAATGTAAAGAAAGGGTCCACAATCACAGGGGAATACTATAAATAAATATAGAAGCAGGGGGGGACTTTTGTGTAATTACCGATAGTCTGGAGGGCTCTTCCGCAATTTTCCCAAGGGAGCACGTGCCTTGCGCGTGCTCCTTGGGCAGCTGTACTGAGGCGCGAATAGAAGGAGCTCCGGGGGGTTTGATGCAATTTACCCAGCGGGTCACGTGCGGATCACGTGACCCCTGGATAGCTTGCTGGAGACGTTCCCCGCGCACGTGCCGCGCACGTGCCGGGGCCTCGGGCGTCGAGCCCGGCCGGCGAAGGGGCGGAGGAAAGGCTGGAGTCGGTGGAGAAACCCGGCGGAGGTGCTGACGTCGAGGTCGATGAAGCGATGCTGAGGGCGTAGCACCGGTTAAGGTGCGGTTGTCGGCGAAGCCTGATGAAGAAGGTGGCGCTGGAGTTGATGAAGGTCCCCCGTGGCCGACACACGGCCGGCGGTCGTCGAGGAAGAGGCTCGGTGGCGTAGCAGGTCGGGGAGGACGGCGTAGCGGCGTGAAGTTGAAGGTGGTGGTGACGACCGAGGTTGGCGATGGTGTCGACGGCGTGGTAGTGGCGAGGCGGCGTAAACAGCGAAAGAGAGAGATAGAGAGAGAGAGAGGGGGGTATACCTGGACGAAGCTCGACGGTCGTCGGCCGGAGCGAGCAGCTTTGTTGGAGGAGAGCTGCGACGAGGTGCGATCACCTCGGATCACGCCAAGCAGGGAGATATGTCAGTGCTGTCACCACCGGGAGGAGCTCCTTGGCTGTTGAACGGCGGATGCGTTTGAGGGAGGCGGCGGTGGTTCTTAAATAGGCTGGGTTGGGTGACCGGCGATGGCAGGAGATCGGTGGAGAGATCTGGGGGATGCAGAGGAGGTGAGATCGGGTTGACGAGGGTCGGATTGGGGCGGCGCGAGATCGAAGGAGGATTCGATCGGTGGTGGAGATTTTGTGGGATTCGACGGGGAAGGAGATCTCCGGCGAGATTCGCGGGATGCGCGGAGAAAATCGCGGGGGCGGCGCGGCGGTGGAATTGGGAAAGGAGGCGGTGGCGGCTTTCCAAAGGGGGCTGAGGAAGGAGACGAGCAGTGGCCGTCCGATCGGCCGAGATCGGACGGCCCCTGATGAGACACGCGGCGGCACCAGAAGGGGAGAGGTGGAGGCACGTGCGGAGCACGTGCCTGGGGAGGCACGTGCGACGCACGTGCGGTCTTATTATTTTTTTTTAAATTAATTTTAATTTTTTTAATATAAAACGAATACATAAATAAACCCAAAAATGGCTGACCACGTGCCACGTGTCAGCACCAGAAAATTCAGAAAGTAATTGTTTTGTAAAATCGAAAATAAATAGTAAATGACCTCGAATCGAAAAACTTTCTTCACGAAAATTGCTCGTCTCGATGAGATCTACAACTTTCATGAAGACATCAACACCAAAATCGTCAAATGTAAAAAGTGAATTTTTGGGGTATCCTATGTACATAGAATACCTTGATTTTTGGGTTTTATATTTTTCTATGTCATTTTTAAACATGATAAAAATCCGGAAAAATATGGAAAAATCTAAGATAAATAAAAGACACTAATTTTTTTGGATTTTTATTGATTAAGAAAATATATACATAAAATACAATCAAACGCTAAAAGTCAAATGAATGTACAAAAGAGGCCCAAAACCCAACTTTCACATATGAGCTCCGATTCACTTGAACTTGGTCTTGTTTTGAAGGTAATTGAATGTACATTAGTTCAAAAGTGAGTAGGATTCAATCGGACACTGGATGTGGGAGATATGTGGCTTTTAGTCCGAAAATCCTAAAATTAGGGTTTGGATTTTTGGTCCACTTATTTGGGTTAGTTATTTTTTGTATTTTTCCTTTATTTCTTGTTAGTGATATGTACACAGTGGAAGTGGATTTGAGTTATTCGGAGTTAGCATGAATGTGTCAAAATCTGGGAAGTTAGGCTTATTTACAGGTCAATTTGGCTGGGATTTTTGGCTTCTTATTTTGTGCAAATTTTTGTGCTAAAATGCAATTCTTATGGAAACATGCATGAATGCTAATTATGCAAAATAGATGCCTAAATGCTGTTGATTTTTAGGATTTGAGCTTAATAAATGAGATTTAGAGTGATGAATACGAGATTCATCATCCCCCTATACTTAAACCATGCTCGTCCCTGAGCATAAAAAGAAATGCCATGAGGTGAAATGAGATTGGGTTCCATACCAAGACCATGAGCTGAAGGTGAAAGTGAACCTAAACTCAACCTTTGGATTATTTGTGTGTCGGAACTTCTGTGAGACTTAGAATTTTAAAATCAACAGCCCTCAAGTTCTACACATCATTGCTACAGTTTCAGCTCAGAAGTCATCTTAGATCAATCATCTTCCAAAGTATACTCTTTGAACATTGAATAACCGACTCTTGTGTGTGAAATATTTTAGCTCTTCCCACCCAGAATGCTGGACTACCGCGCAAGCCTCCTCTCCAATAACTCGTCCTCGGGGAGTCAGGTATTTCCTTCTAAGGTCTGTCGCGCTGTGTTCACAATCGAATTGGGGGGAGAAGATAGAAGAAATGAGAAAAGAACTGGAGGGTGGCCAGTGTAGTCACCTCTCCTTGTGAAGATGGCCAGTGTAGCCGAGTCTCCACCAAGATCTGCAGGTTTTTGGAAGCTTGGACCTTTTTGGTCAGATTTTATTTGGTAGTTGCTTCTTTGTGTTTGGAATTTTTGGTGGTTCTGCTTGGATCTTGTTGTGCCCCTACGGATATAGAATCTTTTGTTTCCGTACATTTTTTGGGGTCTTAGAAAAAATTGTGCCCAGCCGTCCATCCCTTTTCCGAAGCTTTATTTCAACCCGTACTCCGGTCTTTAGATTTCCACGCTACCAGAAAGAAACTCACACAGTCTTCCAACATATGTTTGAGTTGAGCTAAGTGCATAGTGCGAGAGTACAAATTAATTCCTTATTCCAGAGTTGTACCCAGAATGAAGAGACCAGGTTAGACACTAAGAGTCAAACGCTGTACATTGTCATGTGGAACTCAAAGAATTAAGTCAAAGACCTGAAGACTCTAAAATCCTATTTCTCGTGGAAGTTCCTCTGAAGATTAGGTGGATTAAGGTCAAGTCCAGACCACTCTCGGTTTCGGCTCACAACTTGGTTCAGAACCCAAAGACTTTTCAGATATGCAAATGCGATGCTTGATGAAATGCGAGTGTGTGAAATGCAGACACATTTTTTTGTTTTTGATTTTTTTTTGTTGTTGTTGTTTTTTTTTATGCAAAAATGAATAAGAAGCCATTTTTCAAAAATTTTGGGCAAGGTCGGTGTTAGTGAAAAAAAACATTTTTTTTTGTTTTTTGTTTTTTTTAAGAAAAACCCACCCCGTAAATACATATAGACTTACGCGAAAGTACGAGGTATGGCTAAAATATATACATAGTATATATACAGACCCCCCTATACTTAGCGAGTGCTGTGTCCTCAAAGCACAAGAAGCGTAAAGAAGACATAGCTCGGGCTAAGCGTAAGAGAGTGAAAAAGAAAATGAAAAAGATTTACAAAAATCGCCCCCCTATACTTAGACTGTGAATAGTCTAAGTATAGAAGAAGGGTGGAAAAGAAAAAGAAAAAATGAAGCGGTCAGGGTATGTGAATGAGGAGAGTATATACAGGTGGGCGTCGGTTCCCCCTATACTTAGGCTTTGGTCAGCCTAAGTACAGAAGAAGGGTGGAAGCGAGTCGATCTGGAAGAGTATGATAGGGGAAATGAAATATACAGATGGCATCGGTCCCCCCTATACTTAGGCCTTGACCTAAGTAGAGGAAGAAGCTGTACAAGGAAACCGATGTGGTCGGGAGGGAGGGTGGGTAGCCGATGATTAAGGTGGTTTACGGCTGATCTTCTTGTGAGCCTGCGGTGGGAGATCGTAATGATGAGTCGGAGATGAGGCATATGATTCCCAACTATTATCAGTGTCATCCTCAGAAATATCATGATGGATAGTGGATGAAATATTTGAGTCAGATGAAAAGTACCCATCATCAGAGTTATCCTCAGAGGAATAATATTTGAAAGTGGACATACTCCAGATGTTCATGTCTTTTTGTTTCTTCAATTGTTTCCTCAAGCTTCGTTCCTTTTTAAGATCAATCGATTTGTCCTCAGATGAATATTCAGATGCTCCGGTCTCAGTCAACTCATAAGAAATAATTCCAGTGTATTTGAAGAATGCAGGAGCATCAGCTTTGGATGAGTAATAATTAGGAACGGGAGTTGTCCAACGAGAATCGAATTTTGGATCCTTTCGAAGATATGGTTTTAGAGATGCCGAACATACTTCACTCATGTAGACTACCTTTTCCGGACCTGATGAGGGATCATCAACCGATTCCTCTTCCGAAAGATCAAAGGTGACTTTCTTTTTCTTGTTTCGTGAAGATGTCGGTTCACTTGAGTACCCAGATGAATAGCCATTAAAATTCTTCTCCTTGGTCGGTGTTCGGGCTACGTGTTCGTTCTTTGTTTCCTGAATGTTGGTGCACTCTTGATTTGGGAGGATTTGGTCAAGATAATCAGAGTATGTTGCTCCAGGGTGCGACCTTGCAAATGTCTCAGGATCGTAGTAGAAAGCTGCGGGAATTGAGATATCGGGGAGAGTCTCTAAACCAATAGTCTCATTAACAAACGCAATCTCAGGTGTAGCAGTGGGGTAGGGCTCTTCTACCATTTCATGGTTGCGGTTGTTGGGGACTTCGTGGGTTACCTCAGAAAATCGTGGTTCCTCAAAGACTGTATCAGATCGTAATGATTCCAATGCCGTAAAATTTATCTCCCGAGTCTCACAATCGATACTCGCCTTGGCCAATGCCAAGAATGGTTTTCCGAGAATGATTGGAGACTGGGTGAATTCTCCTTGATGCTCAATGTCAATGATCGTGAATTCTACCTTGAGCGGAGTACCTTGGAATTTCATGATGACAGAAATGGTTCCTCTCGGCCTTTTTATCGATCGGTCTGCCAATTGAACAATCTCTCGTATCTTCCGAATTGGCCCGAGTTTGAGGTCCTGAAATACAGAGGTCGGGAGGATATTGATCGGTGAATCGTCATCAATACGAGCATGTGTGAAAATTGTGTCTTTGATTTCACAGTCAAATCTGGGCAACCGCTTCACTATGCGGCTCTTGGTTTTTCTCCTCAACACCAAGGAGGATGCCATTGACAAGATATATCTTTCAGTTTTTGTTCTAATCCTTCCTGACTTTTTGATGATTAATCTGTCCATTAGAAATTTCTTAAGGTCAGGGAAGTGTTCAATGGCCTTTATAATGGGAAGTTCAAAAATCAAGTATTTTTCCAGTGCTTCCCGTAAAGCAGGATCCAAATTCCTCAGATCTTCTTCAGATTCAATTTTTATGAAATTTTCTGGATTTTCAAATTTTTTTGTATTTTCTGTGTGGTGTGGCGATGTGGTGTCTTCCTTAGATGAGAAGGGGCCTTGAAATTCAGTGTTTGGTTCAGAGGCATAGTCATTCCTAGGTGAATAATGAGCTGAAGTTTTGATATTAGAGTCATTCCTAGGTCTTTGAATATCCTCAAAAATTTCATCATGGGATCCAATCATTTCCTCATTTAGTTTAATACTCGATCCACCATAGAATGAGATTACTCGGTCGGCAAATTTTTGAAATCTATCCTCCATCAATTCAAATCTCGTTTTTATCCTCGAAACATTATCCTCACAATTTTGTTCATGATCAACCACAGGAGCATTCGGATTTTGTTCAATAATTTCGTCTTCCATTTTTCTGTACATGCGGAGAGGAGAATTTCTTGGGATATCCGTTATATGATCATTTCTTGAAAATTGCTCCTCAAAATTTATGGAAGGAGGCTGCTCATTTGGTACAGGCATGTGTATTTGATCAGAGTATAGTTCAGTCCTTCGATCATGATTGGACAGATCTTGATATTGTGGAGTCCGCATACAGGGTCTATATGTGTCTAGGAGTTCAGTCCAGTCCTCTGTATGAGTATCATGTCTGACAAGGGATCTGTCATGGTCAATCCAACGATGATGATCATTAAGCGCATGTCTTTCCATCTGGGTTTGGGTTCTCTGCCAGTCTTGGGAGTTAAAGAGATTTTGATCTTGAAATGTTTCATTGGCGAGAGAGTGAGAATAAGACGGTTCAATCCAAGATGGTGTGGTTGGATGATTTAAGAAAGGATTTAATGAGGTCGAAGTCATCTGCGGTTGAAAGCTTCCCGCAAATGTTGGAGGGTTAAACGAAGAGGAAGTAGTGGATTTGGGCCAAACCGACATAGATTTGTTTTCATAGTGGTGTTCGGTCATTTTTGAAGGAGTTGAGAGAAATGATGGGTTGGATCTGAAATTTGGAAAAATTTCCATGATGAGATTAAAATCAAGAGATGAGAGAGATGATTGTATGGGACAGAAAATTTTATCAACTGTGCGGCTATTGATCTTTGATATCGGTTCACGCACACCAATACAAAAACCCTGGGTTCACCAACTCACACAATGAAGCCGTAAGATTTCGGCTATTATCTTTTCAATTTTAGTTGATGATAAATTCAATCTTGCAAATCGTTTAGACGAGTTGTTTAGGTTTGGAGCTGAGCTCTATCCTAGTGTGCGTTTCTCTCCTCGCTGCAAGATAAATCAAACAATGTCGGGGTTGCTCTCCCGCAAAAATTCTTAATTTTATAGTTTATTTGAGATCAGATATATTTAGCAGTCCCGATTTTAATGAGGTGATCACTGAGAAATTAGATGAGCACAAATACACGTCTACCGTCCAGTCCCAATTTCCTTTAAAGTTATGTTATAAAACAAGAGGGAGGAATTCGAGAAAATCCGGTGCACGCGGAAAACTATGATGAATGCTCAGTTAGAAGACTTACAGTGAATCCTCGCAATCTCCATGTGGGATGCTAGACAGAATTTAAAAATTATTCTAAATGAAATGCAAGCCGATGGAAAAACCGCACCTAAGCAGAAAGTTCTATTAGCGGGAGGAATTGATTTAATTTTGGCTAAGTTTGAACGATCTATGTGCGTCTCAATTTAAAGTGCAGTGTGGCTTAAGATCCTACGAGCACAAGCAAAAATATAAATGCTCTGAGAGCCGTAAGTGCAGGTCTATCCTAATCGCCACTCAAGTCGGGCCCCACCCTCGCCGGAGAGTGAAACAGGCCACGACACACCACAGAATAAAGTTTAGAGGTCTTTTACACACGCGAGAGTCCAAACGGACACCGCTGTAAAATTGCAGAAATTAAAAGTGCAGAAATTAAAAACCTAGACTCTACTCTCTCTCACGACTCAACTCGATCTTAAATTAATTGCAGTTTTTGGTGAAGTTGCGTCGGTTATTGAAAACCGCTTCACGTACAAGGTACCTCGCAAAAAAAATAAGAGAGAAAATGTAAGAGAGTGACTCAAGAATATATCAAAAAAATAAAGGCTGAAAAATAAATTGCAGGAAAATAAAAATGAAATTTACAATGAAAAATTCGGGGGTCGTTGTAGTATAGTGGTAAGTATTCCCGCCTGTCACGCGGGTGACCCGGGTTCGATCCCCGGCAACGGCGCCATCTGACGAATCCGAAAATGCGGCTTTTAAGGAGTTGTTTTTATCGAGTTGTGCGTTGTAGGCGGCAATCGGAAACGGTCAAGAAAATACCACAAATAAATTATTCAATTTTTAATCTCGTGGTTTTATGTTTATTTTACTTGGGCAAGTCCCAAGGTCGATCACAAGGAGGCAAAGGAACAACCTAGAATTAAGTCTATCAAAGTTCGAGTTCGGTTTTTGAGGCGGTCTTTTTTTTTGGAATTTTTAATACGATAAAGGATGCACAATGCAACTTTGGCCTTATTTTAGGGACTAAAATGTAAATTACGTTCAAATGATGTCCGAAAAATACGAAACTTGGCCACAATGTAAATTATAATGAAATGGATGCACTGCAATTTTTTGGAATTTTTGATGCAATATGAATTTTTAGGGATTTTTAAATGCAAACAAAATGAATTTCAATATTTAATTTTAATAAATATCAAACCTACGTATTTTCAAGGATCAAAATTATCTGAGATCTATCACTAGGTGAGGGATCTCAGAAAAATCCTAAACCTTAAAAATGTGGGGTTTAATGTCTATTAAAAATTAAATACTAAAATATGCTAAATGATTTTTACAGGATAAAATATGCATGCAAATGCAAATCCTTTTGGGCACAATGTTAAGAATAATTAACTCTACAATGTTTGATTTTTCGGGAATTTTTAGAGCAACGGTTAATCACTTATCAATTTCAGAGCAGAAAATGGGTAAAATATGCCAATTTTCATAAAACGAATATTTATTAATTAACCGTTCGTCACAAAAATATCCACAACATGTCAAAGCGTAGAGAGTCAATTAACAAACATCACGCTATTTTTAGATTGATAAAATAATGTAAAGAAAGGGTCCACAATCACAGGGGAACACAGGGGTACAGATGCAAATACTATAAATAAATATAGAAGCAGAGGGGGGGACTTTTGTGTAATTACCGATAGTCTGGAGGGCTCTTCCGCAATTTTCCCAAGGGAGCACGTGCCTTGCGCGTGCTCCTTGGGCGGCTGTACTGAGGCGCGAATAGAAGGAGCTCCGGGGGGTTTGATGCAATTTACCCAGCGGGTCACGTGCGGATCACGTGACCCCTGGATAGCTTGCTGAAGACGTTCCCCGCGCACGTGCCGCGCACGTGCCGGGGCCTCGGGCGTCGAGCCCGGCCGGCGAAGGGGCGGAGGAAAGGCTGGAGTCGGTGGAGAAACCCGGCGGAGGTGCTGACGTCGAGGTCGATGAAGCGATGCTGAGGGCGTAGCACCGGTTAAGGTGCGGTTGTCGGCGAAGCCTGATGAAGAAGGTGGCGCTGGAGTTGATGAAGGTCCCCCGTGGCCGACACACGGCCGGCGGTCGTCGAGGAAGAGGGCTCGGTGGCGTAGCAGGTCGGGGAGGACGGCGTAGCGGCGTGAAGTTGAAGGTGGTGGTGACGACCGAGGTTGGCGATGGTGTCGACGGCGTGGTAGTGGCGAGGTGGCGTAAACAGCGAAAGAGAGAGATAGAGAGAGAGAGAGAGGGGGTATACCTGGACGAAGCTCGACGGTCGTCGGCCGGAGCGAGCAGCTTTGTTGGAGGAGAGCTGCGACGAGGTGCGAATCACCTCGGATCACGCCAAGCAGGGAGATATGTCAGTGCTGTCACCACCGGGAGGAGCTCCTTGGCTGTTGAACGGCGGATGCGTTTGAGGGAGGCGGCGGTGGTTCTTAAATAGGCTGGGTTGGGTGACCGGCGATGGCAGGAGATCGGTGGCGAGATCTGGGGGATGCGGAGGAGGTGAGATCGGGTTGACGAGGGTCGGATTGGGGCGGCGCGAGATCGAAGGAGGATTCGATCGGTGGTGGAGATTTTTGTGGGATTCGACGGGGAAGGAGATCTCCGGCGAGATTCGCGGGATGCGCGGAGAAAATCGCGGGGGCGGCGCGGCGGTGGAATTGGGAAAGGAGGCGGTGGCGGCTTTCCAAAGGGGGCTGAGGAAGGAGACGAGCAGTGGCCGTCCGATCGGCCGAGATCGGACGGCCCCTGATGAGACACGCGGCGGCACCAGAAGGGGAGAGGTGGAGGCACGTGCGGAGCACGTGCCTGGGGAGGCACGTGCGACGCACGTGCGGTCTTATTAATTTTTTTTTAAATTAATTTTTAATTTTTTTAATATAAAACGAATACATAAATAAACCCAAAAATGGCTGACACGTGGCGGCCTCTGGGGCTGCCACGTGTCAGCACCAGAAAATTCAGAAAGTAATTGTTTTGTAAAATCGAAAATAAATAGTAAATGACCTCGAATCGAAAAACTTTCTTCATGAAAATTGCTCGTCTCGATGAGATCTACAACTTTCATGAAGACATCAACACCAAAATCGGTCAAATGTAAAAAGTGAATTTTTGGGGTATCCTATGTACATAGAATACCTTGATTTTTGGGTTTTATATTTTTCTATGTCATTTTTAAACATGATAAAAATCCGGAAAAATATGGAAAAATCTAAGATAAATAAAAGACACTAATTTTTTTTGGATTTTTATTGATTAAGAAAATATATACATAAAATACAAGGTCAAAGCCGCGAAAATGTACAATGTACAAAAGAGGCCCAAAACCCAACTTTCACATATGAGCTCCGATTCACTTGAACTTGGTCTTGTTTTGAAGGTAATTGAATGTACATTAGTTCAAAAGTGAGTAGGATTCAATCGGACACTGGATGTGGGAGATATGTGGCTTTTAGTCCGAAAATCCTAAAATTAGGGTTTGGGTTTTTGGTCCACTTATTTGGGTTAGTTATTTTTTTGTATTTTTCCTTTATTCTTGTTAGTGATATGTACACAGTGGAAGTGATTTTGAGTTATTCGGAGTTAGCATGAATGTGTCAAAAATCTAGGAAGTTAGGCTTATTTACAGGTCAATTTGGCTTGGATTTTTGGCTTCTTATTTTGTGCAAATTTTGTGCTAAAATGCAATTCTTATGGAAACATGCATGAATGCTAATTATGCAAAATAGATGCCTAAATGCTGTTGATTTTTAGGGATTTGAGCTTAATAAATGAGATTTAGAGTGATGAATACGAGATTCATCACCAGGGTCAAACAGAAGGAGCACGGGTTGGCCTCTCGGCCTACGAAGTAGTCAAAAAGAGAAATAAAATAAAAGGAGCAAATATTTTTGGTGGTTTTTAATTATTTTATATTTTTTGGATTTTTAATGTATTAAGAAAATAAGAAAAACAAATAAACACACATTTCCACAATTTATTAAAAACGTTAAAAATCAACCAAAAATTCTAACAAAAATATTTTTATGTGTTTTATAATTTTTAGTGTTTTTAGTGAATTTTTGAGAAATTTCTGATGTTTATTGAATTTTCTAAAAATCAAAAAGTGACTGAAAAGAAAGGTACTGTCCAGCCAAGCTAAAAGGGCCTAGATAAAATATCTAAAGGCCCCAAATTAGCTGGGAGGTAATTTTCCTGTAAAGAGAATAAAACAAGGAAAATTTAGGCACCTATTTTATTATTTTTGGGGTTTTGGTTTAATTATTAGAATTTTTATAAGATTTTGAGTGTTTTTCAATTTTTACTGGTTTTCAGTAATGAAAAATAGCCAAACTTGGCTAGAAAATAAAACTCAACAAAACAAACAGTAGAAAGTTTTTTTTTGTAATTTTTAGACACTATTTAATATTTTTTTGTGATTTTTAAAGTTAGACAGGGAAGAAAATAGAGGTTTTTGAATTTTTAAAAATATCAAATGAAAACAAAAATGTCCTAAAAAATCCTCGAAAATTTTATCCAATTTTCGTTGGATTTGGAGGTAATTTGCTATTTTATTCAAAAATAAAGAGGGGGCATAGTGCACAGGGACCAAAGTGCAAATACCCAAGAGTCTGGGGGGTCTGGTGCAATTAACCCAGGAAGTCACGCGCGTCGCGCATGCCTAAGGCACTCAGGGACCTAAATGTGAAGAAAATAAGTTCCGAGGGCCTTTTGGTAACAGGTACCAAAAGCCCAGGGGCTTATCTGCAAATAACCCAATAATATTCGCACATGTTCAATTAAAATACGCACAGGGGTATAAATGCAAATAAACTAAAAGTTCCATTCATTCAAGAATAACCAGAACTACATGGCCTATATTGCAAATAAACCAGAAAATCACATGTCGAAGCACGTGTCATACAACGCACAGGGGCATAACAACAAATAAATGCAAGCACCAAGGTCTCTATGCAAATATCCCAAAAACTAAACAACTAAACTAACTAATTACAGGACTAAACGTGAAATAAAATAAACAGAAGGGCCTAAGGGTAGTTTACCCTTTATTAATGGAGTGACTGGATGGATGCCACGTGTAGCATCTAACGGTGGCGAACGGCAGGGGCTCCAATGCTACGCTCCTCAAAGGGATCCAACGGCGGGGGCTAGTCCATGTGGTGCATCGGACGGTGTCGGGCGTAGGTGGCTAACCCTCGAGCATCGGATGGTCCAGATCTCTCCTTCTTCAGATCGAACGGTGACTGCTGCTCCAACACGGACGGTCCAGATGAACCTGGAACGAGAGGGATGATCGGACGACGTCTGAAGGTCGAGGAAGAACAGGTGGCCGGCGAACTTCGCCGGCCCAGTGCGTGCGCTCCCGACATCCTCGTGGGGCGCTAGTGATCGGAAAAGGTCTGGCGTGGGCCTCCGCGTCGGATGGGGGTCTTCGATGATCCAGTCGGGCTCGGAGGAGCTCTGACGAGGTTGGCGGAGCTGCACCTCCTGGATTGAAGTCGAAGGACCTCAGATGGCCTTCATTCAACCTGCAAAACAGTCCAGAAGGCTCGCGGGTCGAGGGCAAACTGCCTCGACCCGGTTAGGCGGGGTGACTATGAACGATGGGGCGCTGTGGGCGAGCTCCGGCGAAGGGAGGACGGTGGAGCTCGAATCCCAGCTCCTGTGCGAGCTGGGTTGGATGGGGATGTGGAGAAGGTGAGTGGGAAGACGACGAAGGCTATGGCGATGCCCGATGATCGAATGGTGGTCGGAATCGATAGGAATCGACGATGGACGGCAGCTGAGCGATTTGGGGGTACCTAGAAATTACTGAAAAAGAAAGGCTAACGGAGCTACCTGGGTGGCTGAATGGGCTGTGGGCGAGCTTGCGCAGCTCTGGGTCTTTGCCTCACGGAGCGCCGACGTCCGAGGCTCGATGCTCCTGCTGGTGGCGGAGCAAGGCGGCGATGCTCGCCGGATCAGTGGCCACGCTCCCTCTCCTCGCTTCGACAGCACCGGACGCGAGCTGTCACTCTCGCGCACACTCTGGAGCTCACCGGGGGTGGAATCAAATGACCAAAGATGCGATTTGAGGTGGCGGAGCTCGAATTAAATATGGGTGCGGGTCCGGCTAGAAGAGGTCGGGTAGAGCGTGGAAGCGCGCTGATCCCGAGGGGGAAACTCCGGCGAGGGTCTCCGATGCATCATTACGGAGTCGGACCCGGGGTTTAGGTGGTAGGCGATCGGGTTTAGCGGGGAAAAATCCGAGAAGATGGGTACCCGCTAAGGACCCGTGTGAAGTGGTCCTGGGGGAGGGGGGGTAGTTGACCGGGCGGTCAACAATCCCAGGACCAATAGGGGTCGGACACGTGGATGATATTTGGAAGTGAAATAACAGGTGTCAAACGGCCGAATTAGTGAAAACTCAAAACATGAAATATTTTTATTTTATTTTTTTTCTATTTTTTAGTGATTTTTAATAATTTTTTTGAAACAAAAATAAGGTATATACATAATATGTTATATATAGGTATATGTACACTATATAGGATTTTTAATTTTTGATTTTTTAATTATTATTTTTATGCAATTTCATTCCCATTTTATATTTTATTTATTTTCATTATAAAATAAGGAATAAAAAGAGATTTTTATTTTATTTTAATTATTTATATACATAGGTGAAATAAATACATATATACATTTATATACATGGTATATTTACAATATATTTTTGTGTTTTTAATTTTGTTATTTTTATTTTGTTTTTGTTTTAATTGTTTTTATTTTATTTATTTACACTATATAATATAGGATATTTACAAAAATTTTGGAAATTAATTTTATTTATTTATAAGGTTAAATAAATATAAAGGTGGTTCTATGTACATGATGACTATACAAGAGGTGTTTTTGTTTTCTTTTTAATTTTTAAATTTTTATTTTGATTTAATATTTATAAATTTATACAAATATTTACAAGCCTATTTTTGTGAGGAAAATACTTTTATTTTATTTACATATATATTTACACACATGAGCCCCTATCTCCCTCTACTTTGGCTTTTATGCGTTCAGGCCCATGCTGAGCCCTCCCTTGGGTTAGGTTGCTCCATATTTATTCTAAATATTTCCCTCTTTTTGTTTTTAATCTTTATTCTTTTATTTTTGCACAAAAACATGCTAATTATAGAATTTTACACAATGCATGCTTTTGGTAATTATTTGTATTTACACATATCTACATGCATTTGCAAAGATTTTTGTAGCTAAAATATAAGAATAAAGAGTGATGAATGAGTATTCATCACCCGGACCGGTCAGTCGGACCGGTTGGACAGGCAGCTTGCTCTGACCCGGTTGATTCGACCAGTTTTGTGTAATTAATTTAAAAAAAGAAAATAAAAAATCGAGACCCGGATGGTCAGACCAAGTTGACTGGATTGACCCGATTTTGATGGTTTAGTAAATTTTCAAAAAGTAAAGGTTTAAATAATATTGGGGTTTTTATCACTTGTGTCCTTCTTAACTTCTGCAATATGGGTTATATCCCTCTCTTTTTTGGAATATACGTTGTGCCAATACTTTCTTAAAGAAACTATAAATGATTAGAATAATTATATTCATATATAATTCTAGAAAATGTGACTAACTTTTGTAGAGTTTTACTCGAAATAGCGATCGTGTTGTTCTATTGAAATATTTGACATATTAAGTGATTATTTCATTGATATATAAATACATACTTACATATATTTATCCAGTTTTATCCATTCAAAAAACTGGTTTGACCGATCTGATCAGTAAATTAAGCCCAGTCTGGTTTTTTCCACGTCAATAGGAAAGATGATATTGTGTTGAGATCATCATCGGTCTCATCGGATTGGATCAACGGTTCGATCCGATTGGACCAAATCGAAGACTGATCGACTCAATATCCGATCGGTTTTTAAAACCTTGTGCTGAAGTCCTTGATGAATATTCTATAAAATCCAATTACCCAAGAAATGATCTCACATTCTTGACATTTCGAGGTGGCTCTAATTTGGCAATTACATCCACCTTCTTCGGGTCGTCTTCCATGCCTCGCTTGGAAACATGGCCCGACAAAATACCTTTGGTGACTATGAATAGGCTCTTTTCCCATGATAGCACTAGATTGACTTCATGATACTTCTGTGGTACTATGTCTAGGTGCATAAGACATGAATCAAATCTATCATCGTAGAATGAGAAATCATCCATGGAATCTTCAAGAAAAATCATGATCATATCGACGAAGACGGCTAGCATGCACACCTTTGGAATATGGTAGGGGCATTGCACAATCCTAAGGGCATTCTTTAGAAGGCATATGTGTCGAATGGGCAGGTGAATGTGATTTCTCTTGGTCCTCAGAAGAAATTGCCTCTTGGTTGTACCCAGAGTACCCATCTAAGAAGTAGAAGAGTTCTTTTTTTAAGCACTTGATCGATGAATGGTGATGGGAAATGGTCCTTCTTTGTCACTGAATTTGGACGACAGTAATTCACACACACACGCTAGGATGTTGGCACCGAAGTAGGAATCTCCTCTCCTTGGTCATTCATAACCATAGTTAGCCCTGATTTCTTTGGAAAAACATGTAGGGGGCTCATCCATTTTGAGTTGGAGATAGGATGAATGAAGCCTTCTTCACACCACTTTGTGATTTCCTTCATAACCACATCCCAAAGATTAGGGTTAAATTTTCTTTGGAATTCTCAAGATGGTTTGTAGTCAACTTCAAGGTAAATATGGTGTGAACACAAGGCTAGATTTATCCCTCAAAGATCCGAAACACTACAACCAAGTGCCTTGCGGTTTTTCTCTAGAACCTGAAGAAGTCAAGATTCTTGATCCGGAGTCAACCTACTGCTGATGATGACCAGATATATATTCTCTTCACCTGCAAGGAATTCATACTTTAGACCTATCGGGAACTGTTTCAATTCAGGCAATTGTTGAGTCTGCTTTGCGGACACTTCAAAAATTGTGCGGGTTGGTGAATGGTTTACTGAAATCAATGAGGTGTTGTCCACCTCTGTCACTCTTGGCTTTGACATGAATGTACCAAACATATCTATAATGAACTCTTCATATTTGGTTTGGCATGAATCTTCTTCAAACAAATTAATCAGCGACTCAGAATCTGTCTCTCAGTTGACAAGTGAGCATGGGTCGACTGTGCTTTCCAGGTCCTCCTCTGAAGAGAGGATTTCCTATGTTAGAATGTCATTCAAAGAAATTTGTTGATTATTGATATCAACAGTATCACAGTCTTCAGCCGCTGGTTCTATTCTCCCTCCATCAGATGATGCTTTTGGCTCGACGATCATGTCCACAATGACTTTGTTGGTGCATGAGCAGAATGCAATCATTCTAGACCCGTAGTCAATAACCGCTTCGACAGTTCAAAGGAAAGACCAACCAAGAATGATGGTAGTCTAGAGTAACGGTTTAAGAGAGTCCATGTTCAGGACCACAAAGTCCACAAGAAAGTACATGTCCTGCACAATCACGACAAGCTCTTCTAATGAACCTCTGGGCTGCTTGATATACCAATCCGCAAACTGTAGGATCATCTGAGTAGGATTAAGCGGTCCAAGCCCGAATTCTTCAAGCAATGAGGAGGGCATGAGTTTTATAGAAGAGTCGCTATCAAGCAGAGTCTACTCCAAAGTCTGATCAAATATCTGGCATCTGATTAAGGGTGCTCCCTTGTCTTTCTTTTTCTGTGGGAGATCACTGATAACATTCATAGTGGCCATGGTTAGGATGTGATTTTCTTCTTGGTTGCATATATTTTTGTGGCTATAATGCTTAGAGATACATGCATGTTTCAAAGCTTTCTTCACAACTGGCATGTATTCTATGGCCTTCATCAATGGAATTTTTAAAACAA
This sequence comes from Ottelia alismoides, assembly GCA_037367405.1. Taxonomy (NCBI): domain Eukaryota; kingdom Viridiplantae; phylum Streptophyta; class Magnoliopsida; order Alismatales; family Hydrocharitaceae; genus Ottelia; species Ottelia alismoides. The sequence continues at coordinate 1,793,841 of JAZKJV010000651.1, read as the reverse complement.
AATTTTCAATGATTTCCATAACACCAGGGTCAAACAATGCATTTTCAAATTTCTATTTTTTGGTAACTTTAATTACATCAGGAAGAGGAATATTCACAAAAGGAAATGAATTGTTCTTAATTACATCATTATATACAAATGGCTAGCCACAAGGTGGGTTGCCATGCAAAACATGCAAAAATGAATCTACATGAGCTTCAGTTTTGTCAGGCTATGTTGGAAGTGTTACTGGTGCTGGCTTCTCCGGGACTGGTACGGCTTGGCTTCGACTCTTATGGTCTTTTTGTATATTTTCATTTTGCTGATTTTTGGTCTTTTTGCTCTTGATGGTGGTGGTGGACTAGTGCTGCTCTTCCATATATTATTATTAGGTATTTATAAATAATAATACTAATAACAATAAGTATATAATTCTTATTAAGTATATATATAGTTTATATAGGGTTTTATATTTTAAAATATAGCTATATATAGTCACAATATTAAAAAATAAAATGTTTTTGTGTTTTAACATTTTTCTCTATTTTTGTGATTTTACTTGTAATTTTTGCTATTTTTCATGTATTAAATATTGCACAATAATAAGTATATTAATAGGACGGAATGTTTTGGGTTTTAAAAACATGTAAGAAGTCAAAAACTCCCAAAACTATTTTAAATATATACTATATAATATTTATAAGAAACATAAAAAAATATTTTTTGTATTTTTACCAGAGTTTTTCTAATTTTTATAGTCCATTTAAGATTTTTCTCATTTTTAGTATTTTACTTTTTTATTTTTTTGATTTTTGGTCTAGAGGTATACTATACACTAATATATCTTTACGATATTCAACAAACACATGGGGTTGATTGCAATTTTTACAAAAGTTTTTAAACTATGCTTAATATTTATAAGACCTTATATAAAATACAAAAAGCAGAGTGTTACTAATTAAATTACCTACTAATGCTTCATTCAGGCGCTCCAGAAAACTCCACATGGCATGATCGAGCAACTGAGGAGGACTTCGATTTGCCTCTTGGGTGGATGACTCATATTAGATTTGGTTGTGGTTCTTGATGGCATGATCCTGGGGGTCTCTGGAAGAACACTCCAAGAACGAAGCTTGGGCAAGTTTGATTCTTCTGCTCTCCTTGCTCCGGCCGCCAAACATCATGTTGATAAGTGCTACACCTTCCTGGGGCGTCGATGCTTCAGCAGGGGGGTCAAACCGGTCCGGGCCCCATAGAAGGGGGCTTGAAGATCTAAAGCACCTAAAGTCCTGAGTTGTCTTCGATTCTCACTCTAGGTGGCTCACCAAGGCACAACTCTTGCAGAAATGGATCAAGGTCTATCTCCTCGTTCCGTTAATGAAGCTATTGTGCATGTGGATGAAGAGGTGAATAGCTCCAACGAAGGGGTGATGGAGGGATCTATGATCTCCCCAATCCGTGAAGGATTGAGGTGAGATGATGGGCAAAATGCAGAGAAAACGTTGGGGATGGATAGTGAGGTGGAGATGGGTCAAAATACTATGGGAAAATGATGAATTTAGAGCTGGAGCTTAAGGCTCCAGCATACGAAGATCCTAAAATTACACTATTCTAGTGTATAATTACTGAAATTAAAGACTAATCTATGATGTAGGAAAGTAATGTGATATAAAGGACTACAACTAGCAGCTTAATAAGGGTACTCGGAGAAGGTAGGGAACCTCACCTGAGATAGGATCCGGCGACACCTGGATTGATCAAGAACTCTAACTTATCCCTGCTGGGCTTTGCTTCATGTCACAAGGAGGCTTTATAGATGAATATCTTTGGGGTTATGGCAGATGGAGGAAGATCAAATACAAAAATGAGGGAAGTGGGTATATATTTATAGGTGGAGTTTTGAGCAAAAAGGTAAAGAAGTTGCATCAGATATGGAGGTAGTTGGTGGGAGCTAGGCATGGGGCGATGGAGAGGTATGTGTAGGTTGCAAGATGGTGGAAGGCTCCAGGAGGAAGATGCCAGGGAGGAGGCATGGAAATGGGGAGAAGAGGGAGCGCTCGTGACTCTGATAGAAGTCATAGGGGGCAGGGGTACTGTTGACCCGCGGTCAACAAAAGAAGCATTTTGATTGGGCGAAGTGGAAAATTCCCTTGGCAAATCAATAAAAATAAGAAATGATTTAATTTTTTAGGTCAAAATATAAAAATATTTATTATTTTATGCAGTATTTTATGAACATTTTTATTTATTTATACAAGGTGATTTATTAGATGTCAATAATTACATGTATATACATAAGTATAAATACCTATATTTATTGTATTTTATTTTTATTTTGTATTTTATATTTTATTATTATGTACATGTATTTATATATTTATAACTTATTTAATTACACATTTGTATATTTTAATTTTATTTTTATGGTTTTATTGGTTTACTTAGATAAATAAGTATATGTAATATATAGGTAATATTACACTATTTATTTGAATGAATTTGTAATGCATTTATTCCATGTTTATTTTTTACATGTAATTCAAATAATATTTACAAGAGATAAAAGTGCAAGAGATGTAAAAATATAAAGAATTAATATAATTGACTATTATATACAGGTGTACAACATGGACCCAAAGGCCAACTTTCGAATCTCAACTCCAAACTAAATGAAACCCCCTCTATTAAATAGATAATTAAATTTTATGAACAATAAAGGTGAGTTCGACCAATTTTGATTTGTATAGAGGAGATACAGGTTTGTGAAGTTTTCTTTGTAGTTTTTTATTCTGTGTGTCCCGGGTGCACTGTGTATTATTTTTGAATGAAATAAATTTGGTATTTTCTTTGTATTTTTATGTACAATATTAATGTTGAGGGTTTTATTATTTGAGGTGTAAAAAATAGAAAATAAAATAGATGCCAAAATCCTTTTTATTGGTAAATGGGATTAGGGTTTATGAGTGTACTCTGTATAGCCAGCCACCCTATCTCCCCTACTTTCTTTCTTGTCGACCAAGCCATCATGATGACTGGGTCTTGAGGTCTAGGGTCACTCAGTGTCCTTGACACTTCATTTATTTTCTTTTCTTTCCATTTTTATTTTATTTTAGAATTAAATATGTATATTTATACATTATTTACTATCAAATTTGAGTGTTATTTTGTACAAATTAATGTTGTATACATGCATTTATCTAGAGATTTAAGGCCAAAATGCAAGAATAAAGGTGATGAAATGGAGATTCATTAGTAGGGCGACATGCCAAATTTTCTTTCTTCCCACAAAGAGCACAGCTTTTACCCGATAGCGATGGCACTACCAATCAGTGGGTTCGCTCCATCCCCTAGCTTGGGATGACCTTTGTCCAGGCATGGTGCTTCCATCTTTCATCCCCTGACACATCCGCAAAGTTGTAGACTAGGGGTTAGGCAATTCCGTTTCTAGAGGATCTCTGTCGTACCCAAGCAACCAAGTAAGTTTTCACTGCTAAAAATTTCCAAAACTATCTTTAATATATACTATAATATATATAAGAAATATAAATAAATAGTTTTTGATTTTTACAGGAATTTTTCTGATTTTTATAGTCCTTTTAGGGTTTTTAAATTTCAATCTTTTACTTTTATATTTTTTGTGTTTTTTTGTCTGGAGGTATATTATATAGTAATATATATATACTATGAATATTTTTTAGAATTTTTAAAGTAATTTGTATAATTTTTGTATTATTTAAGCAAATACGAAATAAATAGCTCCTATCCTATTTTTAATAAATGGTAAAATGTAGAAAAATGCTACATAAAATGTGGACGTGAATCTATAATATTTAAGGCATTCACAGTAATTTTGTCAAAGTTTATATGGTACATGAGCTATTTAATAAAAAAAAGAGCAACAAAATTTTATTTAGCCTAACAAGGGTCTTTTGTAATAATATATAAATATAAGGTGCATTGTCCAAATAACCCAGAAAGTTTACACTTATATTACAAATATAAATACCAAAAAAATATAAGAAGCCACAAGGGTATGGCTACAAAATACCCATGTTCCTCACGTATGCTGGCACATAAGGTGACTTGGCACTAGACCTCTTTGCAATATTCAATAAACACAAGGGGTCCACTACAATTTTTACAAAAGTTTATAAACTATGCTTAATATTTAGAGGACCTTATATAAAATAAAAAAGAGAGGAGGTTACTAATTAAATCACCCACTAAGGCTTCATTGGGAACTCCAGAAAGCTCCACATGGCACGATCGGGTGGTTGAGGAGGACACGATCGATCTGGCGGTTCTTGATCGCACGATCATGGGGGTCTCTGGAAGAACACCCAAAGAATAAAGCTTGGACGAGTTTTGATTCTTCTACTCTCCTTGCTCTGGCAGCCAAACTCCATGTCGACAGGTGCTACACCTTCTTGGGGCATCACCCTTCAGTAGGTGGGGTCAAGCCGGTCTAGACCCCTCAAAGGGGGGCTTGGATCTCTAAAGCACATAGAACATTGACTTGGTTTCGATCCTCACTCCAGGTGGCTTGTCAAGGCACAATACACAAAAGGATCAAGGGGATTGAGGACTATCTCCTCGTTTAGTTATTGAAGAAGATGCGCATGTGGATGAAGGGGCGAAAGAGGGAGCTCTGATCTTCCCAATCCATGCAGGATCAAGGGTGAGAAGATGGGCGAAATGTGAAGAGAGCATTGGGTATGGATAGTGAGGCAGAGATGGGTCTAAATACTGTTGGAAAATGACGAATTTAGAGCTAGAGCTAAAGGCTCCAACATATGAAGATCCTAAAATTACACTATTCTAGTGTGTAACTACTGAAATTAAAGACTAATATATGATGCATATATGAAATGCAATATAAAGGACTACAACTAGCATCTCAATAGGGGTACTTGGAGCAGGTGAGGACCCTCACCTGAGATAGCTCCAGCGATGGCTGGATCGACCAAGAACTATACCTTATCATGCCCAAGGGTTGGGTTTCACTTGATGACACCAAGCAGACTCAGCAAATGAATCCCTTTGGGTTACAATAGAGGGTGGAATATCAAATCCAAAAATTGGGGAAGTGGGCATTTATTTATAGGTGGAGTTTTGGGCAAAAAGGTGAAGAGGTTGCGTGAGATCTGGAGGTGGTTGGTGGGATCTAGGTATAGGGCGATGGAGAGGGTTGTGCAAGATGCAAGATGGTGGATGGCTCGAGGAGGAAGATGGCATGGAGGAGGCATGGAAACGTGGAGAAGAGGGAGCGCCCGTGACTCTGACAGAAGTCATAGGGGCAGGGGTACTGTTGACCCACGATCCACAAAAGAAGCATTCTGATTGGTCCAAGTGGACCAAACAGAAAATTCCAAGGGAAAATTCCCTTGGAAAATCAATAATAAAATAAGAAATGATTTAATTATTTTTAAATCAAAATAAAAAATATTTATCCTTTTATGTGGTATTTTATGAACATTTTTATTTATTTTTACAAGGTGATTTATTAGATGTTAATAATTACATGTATATACATATGTATATATGATTGTATTTATAGTAGTTTATTTTTATTTTGTATTTTACTATTATGTATATGTATTTTATATATTTATAACTTATTTAGTTACACATTTATATATTTTTATTGTATTTTTCTAGCTTTATTGGTTTACTTAGATAAATAAGTATATGTATTATATAAGGATACTTTACCTATATATGATATTACACTATTTATTTAAGGAATTTGTAATGCATTTATTTCTTATTTATTATTTACATGTAATTCAAATAATATTTAAAAGTATATAAAAATGCAAGAGATATAAAAATATAAAGAATTAATGTATTTACTATTATATACAAGTATCCAGTACAACATGGACCTAGAAATCTAACTTTTGCATCTCAACTCCATATTAAATGAAACGACCTTAATTAAATAGATAATTAAATTTTATGAACAATAAAGCTGAGTTTGGTCAATTTTGAATATGTATGAAGGAGATACATGTCTGGGAAGTTTTCTTTGCAGTTTTTTGTTCTATGTGTCCCGGGTGCACTGTGTATTATTTTTGAGTGAAATACATTTGGTGTTTTTCTTTGTATTTTATATTCAATATTAATGTTGAGGGTTTTTTTATTTGAGGTATAAAAATGTAGAATAAAATAGTTGACAAATGCAAATTTATTAGTAAATGGAATTAGGGTTTTATGAATGTAGTATTTACAATTAGCCACCTTATCTCCCACTACTTTATTCCTTGTCGGCCAAGTCATCATGATGACTGGGTCTCAGGTTCTAGGGTCACTCAGTGTCTTTGAAACTTCATTATTATTTTTATTTCCTTTATTCTTTTATTTTGAAAAAAAATATTTTATTTATATAATATTTAATATCAATTATTGAGTGTTATTCTGTACAAACTAATGGTATATACATGCACTTAACTAGTGATGTAAGGGCAGAATTCAAGAATATATGTGATGAAATGGAGATTCATCAGTAGGGCGACATGACAATATTTCTTTCTTCCCACAGAGAGCATCGCTTTCACCAAATAGTGATGACACTACCAATAATATGGTTCGCTTCATCCCCTAGCTTGGGGTGATCTTTCGCTAGGCATGGTGCTTGCATCTTTCTTCCCCTGACGCATCCACAAAGTTGTAGAGTTGGGGTGAGGTTGTTCCATTTCTAGAGGATCTCTATCGTAGTCAAGCGATCGAGTATGTTTTTACTACCAATAATCGTGTTATTTCATATGGCAATGTCCTTTACGTGCCACTAGCTCAGGTGCAACATAGCAGAGTGCCAGAATTGTCGGGTCTTTTGCTAGTCACATGGATCAGCTTTCTATCACATGTGTTGACACTTCTAGCATCCTCCAACACAACAAGCTTTCACTACAGCAGTAGGTATCATTACCTCCGGAAATCATTATTGGGCGATACCTGAATACAATTACTCAAGAGCAAATCCTTGACTTTGGGTCTGTGGTTAGATATATGATTTTAGTACGCATGGTTTTACTTCATGCATTATTTGACTCTTGGACCGCACACTCCTTTCATGCACACTACATAATTAGTGCCCACACTTGTCAAACTGACAATAAGTGTTCCATCTGCGTATTACATCAAGGGTCTATGAGATAATTATTCATAATACATCTGACAATAGAGGATGTGATCATACGGATTGGAGCGCAACTCATGTATGCATTTCTTCTACTAATTCAACTTGAGTATTTCAACAGCAACTTAGGCATGGTCTGGCTAGAGAGGCACCATGTGCGTTTAAATTTGTTTTGGAAAGGGTCTCACATATATAAGGAGTGTCAGCTTTGCAGCTTGACATGCATAGTTGGACAGTGATGTCGAGTACACATCTGCATTGAAGGTATACTGATTTCTTAATCAAGGATATGCATGATTCCTACCCTATATTTTGATTCAATTGCCTAGAATTGGGTTATCAAGGATGTCATGGTAGTGTGTGATTTTCCTGACATGTTTTCAGATTACTTTGCATTGAGGAGAAGAGATCGGTTGTGTTTCCAAAACTACAAAGTAATCCCAAGAGAGAGTTTGACATCCCAACATTGCTTTTTAGTCATGGACATGCAAATAAAAGGGTGACGAATCTCCATTTCATCACCTTTATTCTTTCATTTTGTCCTTAAATCCCTAGTGAAATGCAAGTAAATAACATTAATTTGTACAAAATAACACTCAATAATTGATTGGCAAATATTGTATATATACATGTATTTATTTCCAAAATAAAAGAATAAATAAAAGGAATGAAGTGTCAAGGATGTTGAATGGCCCTAGACCTCGAGCCCAAGACAATATTGACTTGGTCCACAATGAATAAGTAGGGGTAGATAGGGCAGATTAATTGTACAGATAACACATGCCTAATTCAATTCACAAATAAATAGCCATTTGGACCCTATTTTATTTTCCTTTTTACTCACCTTAAATAATAAAATCTTCAACATGAAAATTGAACATAAAAATACAAATAAAATACAAAATTAATTGCACAGAAAAATAATACACAATGCACCCGGAACACTCAGAACAAAAGGCACAAACAAAACTTTACAGACATGTATCTCCTCCATACAGACTCAAACTTTACCAAACTCATGTTTATTGTCCATAAGATTTGATTATCTATTTAATTAAGGTGGCTTCATTAAAAATAGAGCTTAGATGTAAAAGTTGGCTTTTGGGTCCATATTGTATTGTGTACGTGTACATTTTATTCAATATATTCATTCTTTTCATTTTTATTCTTTTTATATTTTTATATTATTATAAATACTATTTTAAATACATTGAAAATATAAATATAAAATAAAAGCATGAAAAATACAATAAAATAAATAATATGTCAAAATATATAAGTATACTATAACTATATAATTTATACCCTTTTTAGTTAAGTACATAAATAAAATTATAAAATTTAAATAAAAATATGTAAATATGTGTTTAAATTTACTATAAATATAATAAAATAAATGTACATAATAATAAAGTACAAAATAAAAAAAATAAAAATAAAATACTATACATATAAGTAAATATACCTATGTATATGCATGTAAATATTAATACCTAATAAAAAGCATCATGAAAGTAAATAAAAAAGCCATAAAAATATTATATAAAATAATAACCATTTTTTATGTTTTGACTTTTATTTAATAAAATCATTTGTTATTTTTAAATCGAATTAATAAGGGATTTCCCCTCCCTTTTCTGGTTGGTCTGCGTGGACCAACCAGAGCACTCCAATTGTTGACCTTCGATTAATAGTCCTTTCCTCCTCTCCGACTTCTATCAGAAGTCACAAGAACCCCTTCTTCTCCTTTTCACGCATCATCCATGCTCCCTTCCTCCTCTAGCATCCCTCCATCCTGCAACCACAACTTCCCTATTACACGCCACTCCTCTAGCTTCCACCAACCCTTCCACCATCTCAAGCCATCTCCTCTCAAACCTCGCTCCATCTTCTGTGCATAAATAAGACCCAATCCCAACCTTTTTTATTTTGATCCTTCTCAGTGCATTGGACCCCTTAGACCCACTTCAGATGTGTAGAGCTAGGTGATAGTGAGCAATCCATCGTGTTTACAACGTGATTGAGATGCTTAAGAGGTGATCCACATTTCACCGGAGCACTATCAGTGAAGTCTCTGCTCCCTGGTTTTCAAGTATGAGTTTCTTCCTTTCTTCGCATTTCTAGGTAGATTTTAGTTCTAGATTTCATTTCCAATCTTTATTTCTCTCATTCATTTATGTTGTTAGCGTAGATCTGTAGGTTATGTTTGCCAGAGCTCCTGTGCTCCAGCCATCGTTTCCACTTGTACACACCCTATTTCACTACCATATCCACCTTCATAAGCTTCCCCTGCATTTTCTCTGCCTTCGCAACTACCTAGATCACCTCGATCTACCCTCGTATTGAGTCCACCACTCTCCATCCTCCACCCTTCATCGGGGAGCATACACTCCACCCTATTTCGACACAAACTCCACCAAATAACAACAAGGATTCTTTGCCAGAGCTTTGCCAACTTTTCTATGCAGGTATCAGATCAATGACCCATCAGAGAGTCTATAATTCCTAGAACATGCATCTTTATGCTCCCGTTTTCTTCGAGCTCCATGCCCCTATCAATTGGGCTCAGACACCTTTGAGCATATCAGCCACGACAGAGGATCCTAGGCTCCATTTTGACCAATATGAGAGTGCTCTAGGTGGACGAAGACTGGAATTATAATCGATTGAAGCTCGCCCAGGCAGAGCTTCAACCTTGTTCTTACAAGCCGTCTCACGACTGTCAGATCGGGAGCTTCGTCCAAACAGCATAGCTGTCATTGGATATCTTGCACCTTCCTCCATCAGATCTCTAGAAAGATCTAATCTTAGGAGTTCATCGACGAAGGGATATCGACTGTTCATTATTCGATACGGGTCCATGTGAATCAAGGAGTGTTGTTGGATAGCGCCTTTAGTGGGTAATTTACACTACCTTCTCCCTGATTTTTTTGTATTTGATAATTAGTATTTAAAGTTTTTATTCATGTTGTAAAAATAATTGTAACATTTACATCAGTGACCCCAATCTTCATCGTATTTACAGAAAGGTCCTCGCACCTCACTTGTTGTACCGCGTGAGGTGCTATGAGTTTTGTACCCAAGCCTGTCCAACTTTGGGTATTTAGTTTTAATCCTAACATTTATATAAATAGTGTAAAACTTTTGGGAAAAATTACCGGCAAAGACTTGTATTTTATTTTATTACAATCATACCCCTACCAGGCTGTATATTATTATTTGCTTTTCTATTTTTATTAAATATTTCATGTGCTTAATACATGTTAGGAAAAAAATAGTAGATGCTTTAAACCATGTTGATTCACATCTACATTTTTATTTAGCATTTTATTGTATTTTCCATTTATTAGAAATCAATTAAGAGATATTTATTCCCTATTTGCTTATCAAAACAAAAACTAGAAAACCATGTCTAAAAATTCCAAAAAATTTTGATTGTATATGTATAACTATATATTATACCTTCATACCAAAAATCACAAAAAATATAAAAAGAAAATTCTAAAAATAACAAAACCCTAAAAACTCTATATAAATTCATAAACTTTTTATGAAAATAAAAAATGTTTTTTATTTTTTTCTATAATATATATAGTATATATTAAAAATAGTTTTGGGAAATTTTGTCTTATTATATATTTTTAAAATCCAAAACAATTTGGCCTATATATCTTGTTCACTATTTTGTACATTTTAATGCATTAAAAATACATAAAAATTGGAAAAAATATAAAAATCCAAAAAATAGAGAAAATGTCAAAAACACAAACATATTTTATTTTATTAAATTTGACTATATTTAGCTATATTTAAACTTATAAAAACCTATATATACTATATATACCTAATAATACTTATTTACTACTTATTACTATTACTACTAGATATAAATATAAATATTATATTTAAAACCTTTAAGAATGTAAAAAGGACCGTTCCTTTATATATATAATATATCTCATTCTTATTTATAAAATCTATATTATTATTAGTACTACTATATATAAATATATATTATATCTTCAAAATAAAATAGAAACTGAAAATTTGCAAAATTAAAAATAGAATAAAAATTAAAAATATAAAATAAGATTAAAACTAATGAAAATGCATAAAAATTAAATATAATTAAAAATCCCTAAAAAACAAAAACTAGAAATACAAGATTAAGTATGATTGATTAATACTAGTTAATAATAATTATACCAATCCCTCGTGCTCTCAGTGGTTCGATGCCTACTGCTTGCGTACTATGCATATTTTTGTAGGGTCTAATAAATTCCACCCCACATCTTATTTATTATTTAATCTATGTCGTGGGTTGATTGTTGATTTATTTGAATAGATTGGGTTCTGAGAGATAAGAGAGGCACCAATGCAACGATTGTCGGATCCAACTTATTAGATACTGCATACCCTCTAAGATATGACTCTGGGTACCCCGATCTTCTGAATTATCAAATGGCACCATTACCGGGGAGACACAGATATGATAGAATAGTATATTATATATACTATATGCATTATTTCATGTTTTTACTTCTTTTATTTAAATAATTGTTTGTGTTAATCATCTTTTTTGTTGACTTTTCTGTGAGGACCCGCTACGCGAGGACAACCTTCTAGGAGACCAAGGCAATCAAGCAGAGTAGAGACCGGCCCCTTCTTTACATGCTGATAGAGCAGGAGAGAAGACTGAGGAGACTAAGTAGTGTAGATTAGCAGTAACCTAGTGTAGATTTTTATTTTAATTTTTTGGATAGAGACACTTTTATTTTTCTAATATAATTTTTTCACTTGGGGGATTTGCTCAGTTTTTCGTGGTTTTTATTGCTTCTATCTTTTGTTCTCCCTATTTTCCATTTATTTTAGTTTATTTCTTGTGTTTTGAGTTTTTTGCTTTTTTTACTTTGTTTTGAATGCTTGAAGCTGATGAATCTTCATTTCATCACCTTTCTCTCATTTTGGCCTTAAATCCTTAGTTAAATGCATGTATGTGGCATTAATTAGTAAAAAATAACAATCAATAATAGACAAACAAGTATTGTATAAACTATTGTATTTAATGCCAAAATAAAAGAGTAAAAAAGAAGAAGGAAGTGTCAAAGACCCTAGGTAACCCTAGATCCCGAGACCAAGTCATCATGATGCCTTAGTCGAAAAGGAATAATGCAAAGGAAGATAAGGGTCAATAATTGCACAAAAATCCTAATTTTATATCTCAATAATATGTCTTTTGGGACCTAGTTTATTTATTATTTTTATATCTCAAATAACAAAACCTTCTATATGAATATTGTACATAAAAATACGAAAATACAAAATTAATTTGAATAAAAATAATGCACAGTATGCCCATGACACATAGAATAGAAAGCCGTAAAGAAAACTTCCTAGACATATATCTTCTACATATCGATTAAAATTTGACCAAACTCACCTTTATTATTAAGAAAATTAAATTATCTATTTAATTATGTCAGTTTCATTTAATTTGGATTTCGGATGCAAAAGTTGGCTTTTGAGCCCTCATTCTGCAATATACCTGTGTAAAATAATCAATATATTTATTCTTATATTTTCTACTATCTTATATTTTTATATATTTGTAAATATTATTCAAAGCACATGTAAATAACTAAATTAGAATAAACTATTTAAATTCATAAAAATAAATAAAGTATTAAAGTACATAGATGAACTTTACATATAATATACATGTATATAATTATTTAAGTAAATGAACAAATTTAGAAAAATAAAATAAAAATATGTAAATGGTATATCTAAATAAATTATGAATATATAAATTATATAGATTAAATAATATTTTATAAAATACAAATAAAAATAAAATGCCTCATATATAGGTAATTATACCTATAATTATACATGTAAAAATTAATACCTAATAGATTAACTTGTAAAAATAAATTAAAAACAACATAAAATAGTACATAAAATAATAAAAAAATTTATGTTTTGAGTTTTATTTAAATAATTCGTTTATTATTTTAATTTTAATTCTTTATTCTTTTATTTTCTCTTTTATCTTTTAGCAGTCTATGTGGACTAATGGGGGGTGCGTGAGGGTTGACCTCGGTCAACTCCTTGGTCCTTGTAGTCGTATAGTTGTCAGAGCTGCTCACTCCGATTTCTTCCAATTTCTACGCCCGAGGCTTGCATTATCTTGGCCCGCTCCCTTCATGACTTCCTCTACTCAATCCTTTCTCTTTCACACGTATATGTCTCCTTGATCGATGGACCCCCTGAATTGAGTGATAGCCATGGTCAAACTTCACCATGTTTATATAACAACCTACTCATCCATTGCCCCTTGAATCGAACCTTAGCGTGACACTCAGTGACAGGGAGTCCTCGACCGTCGATCCTTAGGGAGGAGGAGGGACTGCGTAGAAGATCATACCTCGCTAGAGCTCCTCCTTGTGATTTTTGCTCTTGACCATCTTACTTCAAGTGATCTCTCTTTCCCTTGTGTTTTTGATTCTTAGCTTTAGCTTTAGAGTATATTCTCCTTTTATTTCATTCAATTTTGTTCAGATTATCTTAAAATCCCAAAATCGTAGTTCATTATATCTAGTGTTGCGGCAGTTGTTCATCGTCGTTCCAGCCCCTGTTTCGACTCGCTAACCATCCCATTTCTTTCCCCCTTCACTTATGAACCTCTTACATCCCTCCAAACACCCTGATCTTGCACCTGTCAGGAGATCAGGGTCTCCACCTCCGCCGCACGTCAGAGACCTCCGCTCGGACTCATCTCACATTGTTTTGGCCCCAAATCAGCTCAGGACCTTTGTCTTTTCGACTGCAGGCTAGCCCTGCAAGTTCTGGTGCTTGAGGACCTAACTTGGGTTGATTTTTATTGGGCCAGAGGTAACCTAGGATCTCTGACTTCCCCAGCCTTCCAGGACCTTTTCGAGTCAGAGTCGCAAGCTTTGGCCGAGTGAAGGAGGCCCAACTTTATGTTCTTCCTAGTTCTTCGATGCCCTTTCGTGATTCTCCGATCAAGAGCCCTCTAGGAATAATAGCTGTCGTCAGATCAAATAAAGTAACTACCGTATGATCTCAATCGAGATCTAATCTTAGGCATCCAACATCAAAGTGGTATAGCACTATCTCGACCATCCATGTGGATAAGTGAATAATCATCCGCCGTAGACTCGCGTACGGGGGTAATTTTACATTTCATATCCTTGTATTTTTGTATTTAATTTTTTGCCCAAAAATACTCCTCTACAGTTTAAATATCGTTGTAATATTTGCATTTCGAACCTTGCCTTTTATTTTATTTGTACTTAGGTCCTCCTCCATGTCACCTCACGCGCATATACACGTGTGGCGGATGGGCATTTTGTAATGGACCCCCTCTGGGTCTTTGTATTTATTTTTAGTACTGTAGTTTTCACATTAATGGTATTATTTTGTTGAAAATTACTTACAGGACCTGGACATTTTGTACTACTACAAAAACACCCCAACTAATATTGAATTCTCTTTTTTTGCTTTCATTTTTATTAGATACTTCTTATGCTCTAACAATTCTAGGAAAATTAGCATAGAGGCATGATATTTAATGTTATCACATATATTTTCATAGAGGCTTTTCATTCTATTTTTCTATTTATTAAAAATAAAAAATAGAGAATGTATTCCATGTTTGCTTAGGAAATACAAAAAATTATAAAACACCTTCTAAAAAGTCCAAAAACATTAAGAAATCTTTATTGTTATATTTTGTAACTCCAAACCAAAAATCATTAAAAATTGCAAAAGAAAAAACACTAAAAATTTAAAAACCCCAAAAACCTTATAAAAATCAGTAAAAAGTATATAAAAACCCAAAAATTTTGGTTTGTGTTTCTGATTTTAGTCTATTTATATATTATATATTAAAAATAGTGTTGGGAAGTTTTGAGATATTTATCTAATTTCAAATTCCAAAACAATCCGACCTATTATTATAAATCATTGTTTTGTAATTTTTAATCACTTAAAAATATATAAAATTACCAAAAAATACAATAAAATCCTTAAAAATAGAGAAAAGATAATAAAAAACAGAAAAATTATTTTGGAAAATTTGAGTATATTGTTATATTTATAACTCAATAACCCTATATTATCTATATATATTATATTACTTGTCATTACTTCTAAATATTATTATTATAAGTACCTTAAATATATTTTAAAACCCCTTAAAAAATAAAAAAGATTATACTTACATGTATTTTCTTGAATTTATATATATAATACATTTATAGCATATATAGTATTTAACTTGTACGTATTATTATATATAATATATACATATACTTAGTACATATTAAAAAGAAAATGAGATTGAAAATCAGAAAAATATAAAAAAGAAAATAAATGTTTTGAAGTTAAAAATTTAAAAAATATATAACATTCAAAATCTATAAAAAATATAAAACTAAAACCCACAAAAATTAGAAAATACTCTATAACATAGAAAAAAATTTTATTGATTTTCTCGTAGATTGTGGCTATCCTCGTTTCTCTTTTGTGGTTGGACCCCTACACTTGCATACTATACATACTTATTTGTATGATATAATAAATTTTAGCTCACTTGTTTTTCTGCATAATCATGTTTGTTGGTTAATTGTTGATTGACACACTTGAGTTGGGTGTTGAAAGCCGAGAGAGGCGTCGATACATCGATTGCATGATTCGAATCGTTGACACTGCGGACCATCCAATACCATACGTTAGACACCTCGACTTCAACGTTCACCAAATGGCACCATTATCATGGAGTAACACTTTGGATATCCATCATTTTTTACTTCATTTTCTTTATTCAAATAATTGTTTATCTGTGTTATTTCATCTCTTTTGTTGACTTCATTGCGAGGGACCGTGGATATTGGGCAATCTTCCAAGGAGGGTTGGTGCACCCAAGTCACGTGGATATCGGCTTCTTCTTCATGAGTCGATTGGATAAGCAGCTTAGCCAACTTTGGAAACCAGACATAGCAAGGCATTATACTAGATTTTCCTTTTATTTTTGTTAGAGAGAGACTCTATTTATTATTTTAATAATACAAGTGGACGCTCGGACTCTCAGGTCTATTTTAATAAGTGTTTGTTCACTTGGGGGCTCACTGATTTCATTTGCAGTTTCATTGTCTTCTACACTTTTATTCTCCCTATTTTTCATCTTATTTTCTTTTATTTCTCAAAGTTTTGTGTTTTTTGCCTTTATTTTCATTTGTTTTCTGCGATTGAGCTCATAGATTTTTAGGATTGCTTGATCGAGTAAACAAGGTATAAATCCCCAATATTTGCTTGCTCCTATAGTCTATATTTGGATCTAGATCAAACTCAACTTGTGCTTCACGATAATAGAAATTCCTGCTTAGGGCAATTTCACCGCTTTGCAAATGACATATAGATTAAGTTTAAAATTCTTATCTTGCATCCCACATGGAGAGAGATGGGAAGCACAATAAGTCTTCTATCTGATCACTCATCATTTTGACACAAGTGTGAGATTTCCATCATAGTGTTTCCTTGCATTGCTTTGCCACTATCCCCCTCTGATTTTGGTCACTTAGGCTTAAAAAATGTTAGAAAATTATTTTGAAAAATACTCAAAAAAGTGAAAATCTAAAAAAAATAAAGCAAAGGGGGCTGCTAATAAACTTTGACCTTAATTAAAATTCGTAACGGACATCTTTATTTGGGGTTCACAAGGCACACATTTTATTCAGGTGCACTCTAGATAGAGTGAGGCACCACCCTTAAGGAATAGATCCAAAAACTTGATCTGTGGCTGCCTTGAGTATCACATGGGACTGTCAAAGTATTGGTGCTTCTATAGTACATAGGTGAGTAGGGCCTTGTTGATGATGGTGTTCTCGTCTTGTGTAGAACATCTGACCTAGTCCGAAGTAATGTGCTTAGGCCATCCCCTTGTGGGGGTGTTTGTTTCATCATCTTACGTCTGAGTACCTCATTTTTTAGGGAAGTATTGGTTTTGCCTACCCGCTTCCTCTCTTATTCTTTGGTTGAGTAGATTCCCAGGCTCGATATCGAGGACCTCAAAAAGTGCATATTATAGGATATAAAGGAAGTGGAAAGTACGAGATGCTTTTCTGGTGGTACTCACTCTCCTATAGGGCTGGCCGTTAAGGATGTGTCACAAGATTGCCTGAAACAACAATAAAATTGAAAAGATAAAATAGACCAACTCTCACGGCTTCACTTGTGTTAAGTTGGTGAACTCCTTGCTTTGTGTTTCTTTGGATGTAGTTAGGATTTAAAGATCATTCTCGTGCACTTGCGCCATTTTCATTTCTTTCTTTGTGCTTGCATTTCTATTTGAGTCCCTCACTTTGAGCCTTCTTTTCCATCTCTTCACTCATTCTCTTATCTTTCCCCATGATCAATTCTCCTCATGTATCTTCCTTTTGTCTCTAAGATTGTTACTCCTGGATGGTTTAGTTGAGACTCTACCGATACCCACATCGATTCCAAAGGTTTGACATCTCCAATAATTTAGGGTGATTCCCAAGTGATTGGTTCAGACTTCGTGAACCCTCCTTGAGACTCTCCGCTTCTTATACCTCCTACAGACTTGGAAAACTCTCTTCTTGAGTTCTATACTTTTTGGATGGAGATTGCTTTTACTCTTTACACATCTCCATCACTTATAAATTCCAGAATTGACCTAATTCTGATTTATTTCTACATTTGTGCTTGCATTCAGACTGATTGGGGCATTTTCCCTATTGCAGATCAAGAACCCGATCTAGAGCTCGAGCACTCTTCAGATTTTGAGATGTCTCCTACAAGATGCAGAAAGGGACTGCAATACCCTATGCTGAGTAGAATAGCAAGTGGGGCACAAATAAGAATGATGTGAATAGTCAACTCCTATCCTCTATCCAAGCCATACAATAACAATTGATTGATCAAGCTCTGGCCCAGGTTGCCTTTCAAGAAATGTTAAATGATTTGAGGAGAAATTCAGAAGAGAGAGACACAAGGAGGGGGATGATGATTTACATGGTGATGATGATGATAACCACTTGTAGATGGACCTTGTAGAGGTGAGGGAGAGGAAAGGAGAGGTCAACCCAAGCCCACACTCAAGCAGACTTACAACCCTGAGATCGGCCAAATCACTGAGTGGATCCAGGTTCCTCCGATTCATAGACACTTCAAGATGAAACCGCAGCTCCTCTCTCTTATCCCCACCTTCTAGGGGAATTTCAATGAAGAACCATACATACATCTATAACAATTCGAACACATCTGTAGCACCACGCACTACCGCAACATCTTGTTAGGCATAGTCAATATGACCACTTTCCCTTTCGACCTTCAGAGCAAGACGCTTTACTTGATAAACCATTTAGGCGAAGTGTTGACAACTTGGGAAGAACTGAAATATGCATTTCAACACAAATATTACCAACTTGGTTATCTTTATCTGATGCGGTCCAAGATCGTCGGCGTCTCCTAGGAACCTCAAGAGTCCATTCATGAGACCTGAGAGAGATTCAACGACTTAATTGAGAAGTTCCCCCACCATGATATCCCAAAGACTAGTTTGATCCAACATTTCTTTAGGGGACTCACTGAAAATAGCCGGTGCTTGGTTGATGTTGCCTGCGGAAGTTCACATTTCAACAAAGACAAGGATGTTGTGTGGCAGGTCTTTGAGGAGATGGCTAAAGGAGAGGCCGCATTGTCCTCATCGTGTTCTTTTCAGATACAACCACAGATCCTCTACAAATCTGTGAACCTGGAGGACACATGTGAAGTAGACAAGAGCGAGAACTCAGATCTCAGCATCATTGGCAGTCACTTGTCCAAGGTGGACATCATTGAGAAGCGACTACAAGATTTAGAGAATATTGTTGTGATCGAACAGAGGACGAAGAGCCTAGACAAGCTAGACATGATCACCAAGCAGATGAAGCTGTTTGTGAACACCATCAGTGCTTGCAATTCCGCGGCAGCCACCCCCGACCTCCTGCTGAGTAGAAGGAGCTTGCAGCGTAACACCAGCCTCAACCAAGTTCCATTCAGCCTCAGGTCTAGCACATGTACTATGTACAAGCACCTGAACAACAACCACCACATACACAAATGGTGGTTTAACATCCGAACCCTAGTAGTCATATGTTGGGCCACTCTTTCCACCTTTGACACAAATTCAAGAAGTTAATGGTGTTTGGGGAAATGAGAAGCAATTGACCCATCCTCAGGGACAACCCCATGATTAAAACACATCCATCAGGCCATATCACCAGCAACAAGTAGGGAGGAACTTCCAGCTCATCCAGCCTCATCAGTAGCAACCTCTGCAGAACGGGTATACTTGGAAGCAGAATTACAAACATCCGGGGTACCAGCAACTGTATCATCAACAACTAGCTGCTCACTTCCAAAACCAGTAATCCTCCACTCAATACCACTGTATTATTCTCAAGGGTTACCCGCAGCAGCCTCCCCCACATCAGCAGAGTCAGAGGCCACATTTGGTTGAATCATCCGAGGCCGTGCTGGTGAACCCAGTTCTTGATTGCTTGTCCCAACTCATTAAAAACATGGTTGAGATGAGTCAGAAGGTCGACAACATGACGGCCGCCAAGACTGTCATTCCGGCTCAGGTCGAAGTGAATCCGAACAACTTCCATCACAAGGAGCAGGTTGCCTACAGTACCCCACCCGATTCAAGTGAAAACAATATTGCTTTATTTAATTCTGTAAATCTCAGAAGCAGTTGGACACTATAAGAAACTACAACAGTGAAGGGGAAGAATGAAGCATCTGATGGCGAGTCCTCAGCCAGACCAGTAGACATGGCCAAAGATCATTTTTGAAGCATCACCTGATACAAAATTACAAAAAAATGAAGAAAACCAGAAAGCACAAAAAGAAAGCAGCAGCCAACGTGAGGTTGTGCTAGCAACGGAGAAGCAGGCTTCCGCAACTAAACTAGCGCTAGCCAATGGAGCCAATCCTATAGTTTATTTTGGTCCACCTGATGTAGATGAATGTACACCTTTTTATCATCTACATGTACAAAATGGTATGGACATAAATTTAAAGAATGTAGTTTTTTTCGATGTATATATTATAATGATCAAAAACAGTAAAAAAATGAAAAATAATTTATCTGATCTTAACATTGTGGATATTTTGCAAAATATTATGCTTGAAATGTCATTGCTCAAGGCCATGGAGTATGCCTGTCGTGTAAAAAGGATTGAAAGAAGCATGTACCATGAAGCATCAACCCCGCAAAACTAGACGTTGAAAACCTGAGAAACACATTCTCACCGTGACCACTATGAATGCCATCAACAATCTCCCAAACAAAAAGATAGACAAGGGAACTCCCCTAGTCAGATGCTCGATCTTCAATCAAGAGTTCAAGCGCATATTACTCGATAGTGGATCGTCTATCAATTTGTTGCCTTCATCCCTACTCATAGAATTTGGGTTTGGGTCACTCAAGCCACCAAGATGATTATGCAATTCTTAGACAGATCAGTAAAGGAACCTAAGGGCATGTTAGAGGATGTGATCGTCACTATTCAAGGGATGCAATTCCATGTTGCTTTTATTGTCCTTGACCCTCCACACCTCTGCTCCGCACCCGGATTATCCTTGGTCAATTATTCCTTTGAATAACCGAAGTAGTAGTGGACTATAACACTAAAGAGATCGTTTTCCGCTTCAGCAGTGATAAAGTTCAGATAGAGACGATTCCAAAGCCAAAGCTAGTAGAATCGTTATATGAGATGAACGAGCTCGTGCCACATGAACCAGAAGACTATGACATTTAGCTAAAATCAGAGATACAAAATTGTTCTTGGATGATAAAGAGACATGGGAGTTCCTCTCTACTGATGAAGGACTAGAGACTGCAGTCAATCTCACCAATGTCTTTGATGATGAGATATTTGCCGATGGGTATGCTAAAATAATTGAACATCTATCCTCATCTGAGCACGGAAATTTCACTGTCGATCTGTGTAATGTCTTGCATTCAGATTTTGAAAGTACAATGGTGGATATTAGACAGTTGAAAGATATAACACATGTCATAATCACTGAAGTTGCCACGAAGTCGATTCAGACCCCACAACATCTCAAGCCTTTATCATCAAACATGAAGTATGCATTCCTTGTTGGTAAACCTGATATATACCTGATCATTATAATTCCCATCTAATCGAAGAATAAGAAGCTTTCATGCTTGGGGTTCTTGAAAGAAACCGCAAGGCGGTAGGATGGAACATAACATATCTCCATGGGGATAAATATGTAACTCTGCTCGCATCACATCTACCTTAAAAAGACAACAAACCCTCCCAAGAATTCCAGTGTAGACTGAACCCTACTCTTGGGGAGGTTGTAATGAAAGAAATTACTAAATGGTGTGATATGGGATTTATATATCCCATCTCCGATTCAAAGTGGGTGAGCCCCATGTATGTAGTGATGAAGAAATCTGAGATCACCATTGTTATAAATGATAAAGGAGAGGAGATTCTGACCATAGTACCGACTTCTTGTCATGTTTGTGTGGACTACAAATGTCTGATTCATGCTACCAAGAAGGACCATTTTCCACTTACCTTCATCAACCAAATAAGCGAATGACTGGACATGACGGAATATTTCTGCTTCTTAGATGGTTACTCTGGATACAACCAAGTCTTCATCGTACCTGAAGACCAAGAGAAGACTACATTCACCTGTTCGTTTGAGATTTATGCCTTTAGAAGAATGCCCTTTGGATTGTGGAATGCATATGCTACATTCCAAAGGTGTGTGCTGGTTGTATAGTATACACTAATATGGTTGATTATTTCCTTGAGGTGTTCATGGATAGTTTCTCAATCTACGGGGATAGCTTTGATCAATGTTTGGGACACCTAGACCAACTTTTGAAGAGGTGTTGTGAAGTCAATCTTGTGTTCTCGTGGGGGAAGAGTCACTTTATGGTGACTGAAGGAATTGTGATGGGTCACATCATCTCCAAGCATGGCATGGAGGTTTACCCAGTTAAGGTGGACGTAATTTCCAAACTTGAGCCACCAACCAATTTGAAGCAAGTCTAGTCATTTCCGAGGCACATGGGATTTTACAGAAGATTCATTGAAGACTTCATCAAGATTGTTCGACCGCTGATTGAGCTTCTTGGAAAAGAGATCGATTTTGTCTCTCCAGTCCTTCAATCTTATGGAGGACTTCATCATACATGCTCCTGTCCTACAACCACTCGATTGGTCTCTCCCTTTTGAGATCATGACAGATGCCTCTAATTATGTAATCGGTGATGTTCTTGGATATAGACGTGATGGACTCCCATTTTCTATTCATTACGCTAGCAGAACACTTGATGAGGCCCAAAAGAATTACATTGTCACTAAGAAAAAGCTACTAGCCATAGTTTTTGCACTGGAGAAGTTCAGATCACACTTACTGGGATCCAAGGCTACTGTCTAGATAGTTCATTCTGCCATCTGGTACCTAGAAAGAAAGAAGGATGCTAAGCCTCTTCTGATTCAATGGATCCTTCTACTCCAAGAATTTGATTTAGAAATTCGAGACAAACCTAGATTCAAGAATGCAGTGGCAGACCATCTTTTTAGAATAGTTGAGATTGAGACTTCTGAGCATAATTTAATTCCAATCACCGAGACCTTTCTAGATGAGGAAATTCTATTTGTCCCCCTCGCTCCCTTGGTATGCTGATATAGTGAATTAACTTATCTCTAAGAAGACTCCACCTGATTGGCCAAAGCTCAAAGTTGATAAATTCTTGTCAGACATACATTTGTTTCAGTGGGAGCATCCTTGTCTATTTCATGGGGGAGTAGATTGCATTTGGAGGAGGTGTATACCTCATGAGGAAATTACAGGTGCCCTAGAATATTGTCATAAACTTGAAGTTGGTAGACACCATTCTAGAAAGAGAACGGTAATGAAAGTTCTCCAATGTGGCCTTTGGTGGCCAACATTCTTTGAGGATGCAACTGAATATGTAGTAGATGTATTGACTGTCAGAGAATGTGCAGCACAATTATTTCAAGAGATACAATGTCTCTGAAATACATTCATAAATCAGACATCTTTGACACATGGGGCGTTGACTTTATGGGCTCTCTCCCTAACAATCAAGGTTTTGAGTACATCTTGTTGGTCGTTGACTACATGAACAGTTGGGTGGAGGCTATCCTCGCTCGAGCTGCAGACAGTCAGACCTTCTATTGATTCCTCAAAGATAATATCATCTTGTGGGTTGGGATACCGAAAATTCTGATATCAGATGGGGGAAGCCACTTCATAAATAAAGAAGTTAAGAAATCGATGAAATAATACGACATCGAGCATTGTGTTTCAGTGCCATACCACCCACAATCTAATGTCTTAGTTGAATGTTCCGATAGGGAGATAAAGACAACTCTGTAGAAACTTGTACGACTTGATAGGAAGAACTGGTCACAGTTGCTTGATTCAGTTCTTTGGGCTTATTGCACTGCGTATAGGTCTCCTCTAAGCATGTCTCTCTACCACCTCATCTATGGCAAGACATGCCATCTGCCCGTGGAACTCATTCCTAAATCATTATGGGTACCGAATATGTGTAACTTGGATTCTGAAAAACTGGAAAGAACAGAAAAGTTGATCTGAATCATCTTCTTGAATTTATATACTATGCGTACAACAACAACCTAATGTAGAAGGAGAAAGTCATGAAACGACATGATAAGTACAACTTTAGGAAGACTTTCGAGCATGGGCATAAGGTGTAGTTGTTCGATAAAAAGTTGAAAATATTTACACGCAAGTTGAAAGCGGGTGGATAGGGCCTTTCGTAGAAAGAACTGTACATGGCAACGGAAGCCTATTGATATCTTAGTTGTCACCTGACGCACAACCTTTTGAGACAAAATGGATAGTTGCTGAAATAATACTTAAAACATGACGAATTCATGTCCATGGTAGACTCGATTCAAATGGTATTTCAAGAAGAGCTTACAGAAACAGATGGATCATATACTTAAGCTCAAAAATCAAATAAAAAATTATTTTCTTCTTTCCTTTATTTCTTCTTCTCTTTTATGAATCTTTCGAAACGCACTCGCCCCTTTCATCACTGTTATACTTAGGATATACTTCATCCTAAGTATAGGGGGATGAGTGCCTCGAGTAGTTCATTGTTTAATCCCTCACTTGTCTCCCAACTTGTTGATATTATGTCTATCCTAGGGATATCTTATCATAAGTATATAGGGAGAAGGGACGAGCCGATGATTTCGTAAATTTCCACCCTTGACCCTCCCTGCTTTGCATACAGTCTGTTATACTTAAGATTATTTGATCCTAAGTACAAAGAGACGGTCGACTTCTCATTCTTTCATTACTTTATCATTGTAGTATAGGATTTCCTATACTTAGCACGAGTTTTGTCTTTCTTTTTCTCTCCGACCTAAGAGGACATAACTCAAAATAAGTATAGGTGGTCGTATATACATTATATATACTTGATCCATAACTCATACTTTCGTATGTTCAATAATATAGCTAAATAATAAAATTTAGATACACATACTTCGTTGTAAATACATGTAATAAATTTATTTAAAAATATTTTGCAAAATGATTCCAAAATGGTTGAAAAGTGTCTTGAAAAAGCTTTTGAAAAATTGTTTGGAAAACTTTTATGAAATATTTTCAAACCTATGTAAAAACTTTTTGTTTACAGAAATCTTTTCATTTGTTTGAATAAAATTTTTTAAAATTCAGTTACAATGATTTGAAAAATGGTTGTAAAAATATTTTGAAAAATCTATATATACTGTTTGAAAAATCTTTACAAAATGATTTTAAAATCTTATAAATGTTTGCAAAAATTGTTTGTCAAATTATTTGCAAAAAAATAATTTTTCAAAATGTTTGTGAAAATTATTTCAAATGTTTTGAGAATCTTGTCTAAATAATAATTAACATATTCATGTATAAATTCCTAGTGTAAATTCTTCAACTAATTCTTGTACATATTGATGCACTCCCGTGTAAATATCTGGATATACTTTTTTCACTAACCTTTATAAAAATCCCTAAAATTTTCCAAAATTTCCAAAACCTATAAAAATTTGCAAAATATTTTAAAATATTGCATACAATATTGCTAAACTTTTCAAAAAGCTCATAAAAAGTTCAAAAATAGAAATTATTTCACAAAAAGATTTTCTTTTCGTTGCATTGCATTTGCATTTTTAGGATTGATAATGACAATTTAACTAGTTTAAATAAATCTGTAGATTAGAGCTTGGTTGGACCTGAACCCACTTAATCACAGGAATCTTAGAGGAACTAGAGTTAAGGTGCTTCGGGTCTGATAGATTTAATTCTAGACTACAAGATTAGGTTCAGATGGTATCTTCACTGTTACAACAGCAACAAAGCCTTTTCCCACAATTAAGTAGGGTCGGCTACATGGATTCTTCGCCTCCATTCAGATCTATCTTGGGTCAATCTCGGACTTATATCCAAAAAGCTAAGATCCCTTCGTATAGTCTCTTTCCAACACTTCTTGGGCCGTCCTCACCCTCTCTTAGCCGGCTCAACATCCCAACACTCGCATCTCCTAACCGGTGCATCAGTTGACCTTCTTTGCAAATGACCAAACCATCTTAAGCGGTTTTCTCGCATCTTATCCTCGATCGGAGATACACCAACTTTCTTTCTAATTGCATCATTCCGAATCCGATCTTTACATGTATGTCCACACATCCATCTTAGCATTTTCATTTCTGCTACAGCCATTCTCTGCACATGTCTATGGTTCACAGGCTTCTCTTCACAGTTGCCTAAGTAAAATATTTTGAAACACATGTATGACTCTTGTCGACAGTGACCTAACTTGCACACCTGCACCTTACATTTTGCTCAACTCAGTTGAAGTGGTAAAGGGTTGGATTTGTCGACATGAGACACAAGCAAATGGAAACATATGAAGTCGCATATCTGTGGCCATTGTGCCCCAACCGGTCTAGTAGCGACAAGGTCCAAAGACAGGACGTTGTGGGTTGTAATAATGCTTCAAAAGAGGGATAGTTTGTAGGCTCAAAAGGAAAAGTCCTTATGTAAATGTTGTTGTAAATAGTATTAAAAAATGCAATAAAAAACTAAATAAAAATAGATGGACGAAAATTAAAGAAAAATCAATCCCATCGGAGTATGTATATGTATTCAATAAGTAAGCTTCATCTTCAAAGTCAAAGTATTCACGTGAGCTACGTTGGTTGCCTTCCATTCTCTTCTCCACCTCCTCTTCTTGAGCTGGAGGCACTTGAACTTAAATGGGAATACCCCACTTCTCGAGGAAAGAGTTGTTGGATTGGGGAATTAGGGTCACCATGTTGGAGAAGACTGTCTCTTTACCGCTTTACTTGAGAGGAGTTACATATCACTAACACTATACAAGATAGACTCATATTCATAAGGGACTGCGTATGACATTGACTTATTCTGACTTGGCTTCTACTTGGGCATAATTTTGTGGTTCTCAAAGGCTGTTGAGCTTCAAGTCCGCTTCCCAATAAGGTTCTGACCAAACTAAAAATCCAAGGTCTGATTGAGCTCCAAACTTTGATTTTATGAAGATATATCTAAAAGTTAAAATCAATCCAACTTATTTCTTTTTCTTTTCTTTATTTTTTTGCATTCATTTATATAAATGTTTGCTAGGTACTAGCAAAGGCAAGTATGGGGGGGTGATAAATCTCCATTTCATCACCTTTAGTTAAATGCATGTATATAGCTAATTTATGAAAAATAATAATCAATAATAGAAAACAAGTATTGTATAAAATATTGTATTTAACACCAAAATAAAATAAAATAAAAGTGAAAAAAGAAGGAAGTATCAAAGATACTGAGTGACCCTAGACCCATGGCCAAGTCATCATGATGACTTGGTCGACAAAGAATAAAGTAGAGGAAGATAAGGGTCAATAATTGCACAAAAACCTTAATTTTATAGCTCAATAATAGGCCTTTTGGGACCTATTTTATTTTTACCTCAAATAATAAAACCTTATATATGAACATTGTACATAAAAATACAAAGAAAATACAAAATTAATTTCATTAAAAAATAATGCACAATGTGCCCATGACACATAAAATAAAAAGCTACAAAGAAAACTTCCTAGACCTGTATCTTCTCCATACTGATTAAGAATTGACCAAACTCACTTCTATTATTCACAAATTAAATTATCTATTTAATGAAGGTAGTTTCATTTAATTTGGAGTTAAGATGGAAATGTTGGCTTTTGAGCCTTCATTGTGTAATATACATGTATAAAATAATCAATATATTTATTATTTATATTGTCTACCATCTTATATTTTTATATATTTGTAAATATTATTCAAAACTCGTGTAAATAAAAAATTAGAATAAAACTATTAAAATTTCATAATAATAAAAAAGTATTAAAATACATAGATGAACTATACCTATAATATACATGTATATAATTATTTAAGTAAATGAATAAATTCAAATAAAATAAAAATATGTAAATGTATATTTAAATAAGTTGTAAATATATAGATTATACACATAAAATAATAATTTATAAAATAAAAATAAATTACCAGATGTATGTAATTATACGTACAATTATACATGTAAAAATTATTACCTAATAAATTAACTTGTAAAAATAAATAAAAATAATCATGAAATACTACATAAAATAGTAAACATTTTTTATATTTTGAGTTTTATTTAATCAATATGTTTATTATTTAATTTTTTTTTACTCTTTTATTTTCTCCTTTGTCTTTTAGTGGTTTACGTGGACCAAGGGGAGGCGAGCGAGGGTTGACCTTAGTCAACTCCTTGGTCCTTGTAGCCATGTAGCCGTCAAAGCATCTCGACTCTATTTCTTCAAATTTCCACACCTAAGGATTGAATTATCTTGGCCCACTCCCTTCATGAACTTTGCTCCTCGATCCATGCTCTTTCATGCACATATGTCTCCTTTATCGATGGACCTATGAATCGAGAGGTGGCCATGGTCAAACTTCACCCACTATATATAGAAACCTCCTCCCCCATTTCGAATTTGATCCCTTTGAAGCACCACTTAGACCCTTGAATCGAGCCTTGGCATGACACTCGGTGACAGGGAGTCGTTGGTCGTCTATCCACAGTGATGAGGAGGGACTGCGGAGAAGATCCTTACCTCACTGGAGCTCCTCCATGCGATTTTTGCTCATGGGCATCCTATGGAAAGTGTGCTCTTGTTTCCTTGTGTTCGATTCTTAGCTTTAGCATTAGAGTAGATTCACTTTTTATTTCATTCAATTTGGTTCAGATTAGTTGAAAATCCCAAAGTCATATTCGTCAGAGCTAGTGCTTCGACCTTTGTTCGCCATTGTTTCAACCCCTGTTTCAACTTGTTGGTCATCCCATTTCCTTATCCCTTCACTTCAGAACCTCCAGCATCCCTCCATACACCATGTCCTTACACAAGTCATGAGATCAGGGTCTCCACCTCTGCCACACGCCGGAGACCTTAGCTCCGACTCATCTCGCTTTGTTTTTGGCCCCCAAATCAGCCCAAGACCTTCGTCTTTTTGATTGCAAGCTAACACTGTGGGTTCTAGCACTTGAGGACCCAACTTGGGTCGATTTTTGTTCGGCCAGAGGTAACCCAAGATCTTCGACTTCCCCAACCTTCCAGGATCCCATCAATGGGTCTCGGACCTTTCTGCGCTTCCCAGTTGACGCGGAGGAGCACCAGCTCCATTTTGCACCGTCAACGAGCCTTCTAGGTGGCTTAAGTAGTGAGCTTTGGCCGATCTAAGGAGGGCCAACGTTGTGTTCTTCCCAATTCTTCGAAGCCCCCTCGTGGTTGTCCGATCAAGAGCCCCTCCAAGAGCAGTAGTTGTCGTCGGACCAAATCAAGCAGTCA
Source organism: Ottelia alismoides (assembly GCA_037367405.1). Taxonomy (NCBI): domain Eukaryota; kingdom Viridiplantae; phylum Streptophyta; class Magnoliopsida; order Alismatales; family Hydrocharitaceae; genus Ottelia; species Ottelia alismoides. The sequence continues at coordinate 1,764,708 of JAZKJV010000651.1, read as the reverse complement.
TAGTTTGATCTCGACCAAGATCTAATCTCATACGTCCAACATCGAAAGGGTATAAAACGATCTCAATTGTCAACGTGGATAAGTGAAGACTCACCAGTAGTAGATTCACGTACATGGGGTAATTTTATATCCCATACCCTTTATTTTTGTATTACTTTTCAACACAAAAACATTCCTCTGTAGTTTATATATTTTTTAATATTTTCATTTCCAACCTTTCCCTTTATTTTATTTTCACTTAGGTCCTCCGCCATGTCACCTCACGTGTGCATACACATGAGGCAAATGAGCATTTTGCATCATACCACCTTCTAGTATATGTATTTTTTTAGTACTATAACTTACACATTAAGTGTATTTTTGTGTGGAAAACTGCATCCAGGACTTGGACATTTTGTACTATTTTAAAAATACTTCTACCGGTATTGATTTTTTTTGTTATTTTTATTTTTATTAATTACTTATTACTCTCTAAAAATTTTAGGAAAATTAAGATAGAGGTATGATATTTAACTTTATCACATATATTTTCGTTGAGGCTTTCCATTCTAACTTTCTATTTAATAAAAAAATTAATGTAACATTTATTCCCATTTTGTATAGAAAAATACAAAAAATATAAAATAACTTCTAAAAATTCCAAAAAAATCATGGCATCTTTATCACTATATTTTGTAACTCCGGACCAAAAATCAATAAAAATTACAAAAGAAAAAAGCTAAAAATTAAAAAACCCAAATATTATTAAAATAAGTAAACATTATATAGAAACCTAAAATATTTGTTCATGTTTCTAATTTTAGTTTATATTAAAAATAGTTTTGGGATGCTTTGAGATATTTATCTATTTTTAAATTCTAAATTAATCTGGCATTTTACTATAAATCACTATTTTGGCATTTCAATAACTTACAATACATAAAAATTAGCAAGAATTGCAAGAAAATCCACAAAATTAGAGAGAGAAATAAAAACATAAAAATATTTTATTTTAAAAATATTGAGTATATATTGTTTTATTTATAACTCTAAAACCCTATATGGCCTATATATAGATTATATTGCTTATTATTACTTCTAATTATTTAAATATATTATAGAAACTTCTTAAAAATAAAAAAGATCGTACTTACTTGTATTTTCCTGATTATATATATATTATATATTTATAGCATATATAGTATTTATCTTATACATATTATTATATATACATATACTTATTATATATTAAAAGGATATTAAAAATTAGAAAAAATATAAACGGAAAATAAAATTTATAAAATTTAAAACATAAAAAATATAAAACATTAAAAATCTATAAAAATTAAATATAATAAGAAAACCCACAAAAATTAGAAAAACTCTATGAAAACATGCAACAACAATTGTTGATTTTCTTGTAGATTGTCAAATTTTATGGCTATCCATGTTGCTCCTTTGTGGTTCGACCCTTATATTTGCGTACTATACATACTTATTTTTAGAGTATATTTAATTTTATCTCACTTACATTTATTGCATAATCATAGCTGTGAATTAGTTGTTGATTGACATGCTTGAGTTGGGTGTTGAGAGCTGAGAGAGGCGTCGATACACTGATTGACGGATCCGACTTGTCGAACACTGCATGCCCTCCAAGACCGGACATTAGACACCTCGACTTCACCATTCATCAGAAGCCCCTAGTTTTAGGATTTTTATTTTGTTGAGCAAGGTAGACTTAGGTCCACACACCTAAAAGAATTATGTTCCTATAGATCGTTGGACTTATTTAAATTAATAAATATGTGCTTCCTGATCGTTGGACTAAGTTCTTGCTAGGACAGTTTCGTTGGAACACATATAGGATAGATTTTATTTTATGCACGGATCATTTTGCATGAGATTGCTGGAGTCAGGTACGCATCCCTGTCTCTAGCGTTTGCGTTTATTGATTTTTTTTGCATCGGCTTTTCCTTATTCCTTCCCTTGTTTCTTGGACTTAGGCAATAAAAGGAATCATGAAATTTGTTAGATATTTCTTTTTCGAAAAGACAAAAAAGTGATAACCAATAAAATTGCGACTGCTAATTAAACTCAACCCTAAAGCCAAATTTAAAGGACAAACATCATTGTTTTGGGGGAGAGGAACCCTCTATTGTCACATGTACCATTCAAACTGAGTGAGGCACATACATATAAGGATTAGAGCCCTCAGCCTTGGACTTGTGCCTTAAGCACTTGGGTCGGCTCTTGGGCCATGTTATTGCTGTAAGCACTTGCCTTCGAGTTTAGACGAAGTGATCTGATGTTCTAATAGGTGTGCTACATTGGCTCGAACACAACCACTCTAGGTGACTGCACCTGTGATCTTGTAAAGATTTTCTTTGTCACCTAACTAAAACATAAAAGAAAAAAGATCAAACCTTCACGGTCTTCACAGTGTTGAGTTGGTGAATTGAGGAGTTTTTTATGTTTGTTTGCTTTGTGTGTGTTCGATCACTCCGCGACGTCTTTTTCTGTTCATATTTTGACTTAACTATCGTGTTCTCCCCGCTCCCCACCTCTTGAAAATCAAGATGGTTAATTGGAGAAATTTTTTTGCCAGACTTCGCGGACTTCTCTTACTCCGCTCTAGAAGATGCACCTCCTTTTATTAGGAGGAGTATTATAAGGATTCTTCTTTTTGTGCATATCCACATGGACAACCTGCACATTTTGATTTTCCATTTCCTTTAGGGCAGCCTATACAACCACAATGTCAGCCATTGGATTTCGACCAACCACCCCCACCCACAGTCACATTTCCGACCTTCACCCCCACCCGATGCTGCACTATTGGATTGTCCTCCCTTGGAGCCCACTCTGGTCCCATTAGTGAAGTAAATGCATGAGAGGATAGATGGCCTCATTGATCTAAATAAGATTCACATTGTCCCTTCACCTTCTGGTGTGATGGAGTCATGAGAGGCCACCCATGGGAGATCACAATCACCAAAAATACAAAAAATGAGGAAAATACAAAAATCCAAAAAGACAATAATGGATGCACCTAGCCATGACATATTGTGAGGAGATGGCACCCGTGCCACCCACATTACCCACACAGACGCACACCATAGTTCCCACCACCCTGCATCCTAAAGATGACATTGTACATGTTGATTCTGACCATCCGTGGGTATACAATGATTCTGACTTCTTCCCCATCGAGGAAGAAAAAAACTTAAAAAAAGTTGACAAAACCTGATGTGGTGGTGACTATTCAGGATATTTTTGATGCCCCACTGCAAAAGGTCACAAACCTTCTGCTTACATCTACACCTAAGAAAAGGAAGAGACATCGCAGGACTAAATGTCACATTCTGACCATGGCCACTGTCCATGCCATCACCCATAGGCTGCTCAAAGTAAAAGGGACACAAGTACACCCTTCAGATGTGTCATTTCTGACCACCATTTTGATCACACTCTCTTTTATAGTGGCACATCCATTAATATAATACCCTTGTCACTTGTCAAGTCATTACATTTAGGGCCTCTCAAGAAAACCAAGATGATTTGCCAATTTGCTGATCGATTAATAAGGAAGCCGAAGGGTATTCTTGAAAACATTGTCATTCAGATATAAGGCATGAGTTACATGGTAGATTTTGTCGTATTGCCCATGGAGACCTCCACTTCCGTGGAGAGCACTCCAATCATCTAGGGCTGGCCTTTCCTCGCTACTGCGAAGGTAGTTATTGAATATATATATATATATATGGAGAGATACAATTTTGTTCCCACAACGAAAGTGTTCTAATTGAGACAATCACACACTCATTGCTAGTTAGAAATCCACACCTGATGAGAGCATACCTTTGTCAGCCGACTCAAAGGACTATGACATTGTTGCTGAGATCAAAGATGTATGCTATAACTTGGACGTAGTGATACCCAAGAATTCCTATTCAATGGGGAAGACTTGAAAAACATAAACCTCTTTGTTCCCTCTTCTTGTGTGTGGTGATGTGTTGATGAGATCCACAATATTTACACTATAGATACCTTACCGCAAATGGCAACAAAAGTAGAGACTCCTTGGGCCGAACATGACCTTATTTCTTCCACTGATAAGTTCATGGATTTTTGTTTTGAAACCATTGAGGATCTCCATCACGCCGACCCTAATCGGGCTTCGTCAACTGTTGACTTCGATTTTGACCTGAATTTTGTTAGATCCATTCCTCAACTGTCGCACAAGAAGGTATGGTTCCTATCTTCTTAATCAATGTTCATTCCTCACCTTGTATATTCTCGATTTCATTTCTTTCACTCCATTTACCATTTCTCTCATCCACATCGATCTGTGTGTTTGCCTTGATTAGGATGTGCTTTATCCTAAGTACAAGGAAGGTGGTTGAGTCAAGTGTTCTTTCTTCATTACGTTTCATCACTCCTGTCGTTGCTTATACATAGGGATCTCTTACCCTAAGTATAAGGGGAATGATGTTGTCCATTCTCTCATTTTAAATTTCTTTATTTATTTTCATTTCTTTTGATCCCATCGCTTGTCTCCTCACTTATTGATTTATGTTCTATGCTTAGTGATCCTTCACCCTAAGTATAGGGGGGAGACATGCCAAGTTGTTGATTTGTTCATCCTCATCCTTCATCATCCTTGTTTTGTATAATAGTATGTTATACTTAGGATTAGTTGATCACAAGAATAGGGGGATAATCGACTTCTATTCTTTTATTCAATCATTGTAGTATATGCTTTATTATATTCAGCACGAGTTATGTCTTCCTTTTTCTCTTTGATCACTATGACGACATAGTTCACACTGCTATAGGGGGTCATATATATGTTGTATATACTTTAGCCATAACTCGTACTTTCATATTTTGAATAATATATGGCTAAAATACTCTATGGGGTAGGGGTATACAATAAATCAATTGTAAAGAATACATTATAAATATGTACTAAATTTTCAAAACTCTTTTAATAAATTGATTTGATAAGGTTTTGCAAAATGATTTGAAAAATGGTAGGAAAATATCTTGAAAAATCTTTTGAAAATAATTCGGAAAAATTTTGTAAAATGTTTTCATACTTTTGTAAAAACCTTTTGTAAAAATTTATTTCATTTCTTTGAATAAAATATTTTGGAAATTACTTTGCAAATGATTTGGAAAATGATTGCATAAATACTTTTAAATATATATTTATACCTTTGAAAAACCTTTGCAAAATGATTTTCAATCTTTGTAAATGTGTGTAAAGTATTTATCAAACTATTTGTAAAAGTAAGTTTTCAAAATGTTTGTTAAAATATTTTCAAATTATTTTGAGAATGTTGTATATAATTGAGATAAATAACATCTTTAATAAAATTCTTTATGAAATATATAACCCTTGTATATAAAACCTGTAAATAACAACTAACAACCTGTGTACAAATTAGCCATGTTAAATACTCACCCAAGTCTTGTATAATACACACTCACTCTAGTGTAAATATTTGTACATATATATCTTACTAAATTTTATAAAAAACACCTAAAAAATTCAAAATTTTCAAAACCCTATAAAAATTTGTAAAAAAATCAAAAATTACATTAAAAAATTGCAAAACTTTTTCAAAAATCTATAAAAAGTTCAAAACCAGAAAATAGTTTCACAAAAAGATTTTCTTGCATTGCATAACATATGTATTTTTCAGAATGATCATGACAATTGAACAAGTCTAAATAAAGTATGAATATTGTGCTTGTTATAGACCTTAATCCACTTAATTTCAGAGGAACTCGTTCATAACTGGAATTGAGACGTTTTAGGTCACCTTGACTTAATTCTTTAGGTTCCATGAGATTGTGTTCATGAATCGATTCAATGTGTCTAAGTAGAACATTTCATGTCATCCATACGACTCTTAAGATAATGACTCTATTAGAGACCTCACACTTAATACTTAGCTCAACTTATATGGATTGTTGAAAGATCTTGGACTCTAAGTCGGGATGATACTAAGACACTTTGACAAGGGTGGCTCGGGAACCATTCTTGGGGACTGCCAAAACTGGTACATCAACCCACTCCCTCTGGGAGCATGGACATCTAACTACTGGAAATTGGATTGAAGCAAAGCTTTAGACGAGGAATGCTCTTTTAGCATAATTTTTTCAAGACCCCAAGACATGGATGGAATAAAAAATTCTATATCCATAGGGGCAAAACAAGTATGCAGAGCAATGCCAAACAAAGAAGATATCCAAAAAGAAGCCTACACCAAAAATTCCCAAAATTTTTAAGCTTCTAGAAAAGGCCTGCTTCTTGGTGGAGACTCAATTATACTGGTCGAGCTTCACAAGAAAATGCGACTACAATGGCCCATTTCCACTTCTTTTCACATTCTTCTACCATCTCCCCCTTTTAGTTGTGAACTAGCACACACCTAAACTTAGAAAGAAACATCCATCTCCCCAAGGATGAGTTACCAGAGGAGAAGACCACTTGATAGTTCAACTATTTGTCTGGAAAGAGCTAACCCAATTCACACATGTGGTATATGTCATTTCAAGGTTGCAAGAGTATACCTCTGAAAGGATGGTTTTGTCCAGGCTGTGAATCTAACTGAATAGAAGATCTTGGAACCTAAGTGTTGTTGAGTCACAATTCATAACCTGAAGGTGGTTTCAAACAAACGTAAAATTCAAAGTTCTTAACTGAGCTCCAAACATTGATTTTATAAAGATAAGTTTAAGAGTTAAAATTATTCCAGGTTCTTTCTTCTTCTTTTCTTTATTTTTTTATGCACTTATTATCATAAGTATTTACTAAGGACTACTAAAGGCAAGTATGGGTTCATCACCTTTTTCCTTTTATTTTGGTCTTAAATACCTAGTGAAATACATGTAAACAACATTAGTTGTACAAAATAACACTCAATAATTGACTAACAAATACTGTATAAATACATATATTTATTTCTAAAATAAAAGAATAAAGAAAAGAAAATAAAAAGAAATGAAGTGTCAAAGACATTGAATGACCCTAGACCCCGAGACCAAGGCAATATTGACTTGGTCGACTAGGAATAAAGTAGGGGGAGATAGGGCAGATTATTATAGAGATAACAAATGAAAACCCTAATTCAATTCACCAATAAATAGCCATTTGGACCCTATTTTATTTTTCTTTTTAGACAACTTAAATAATAAAACCCTCAATATGAAAATTGTACATAAAAATACAAAGAAAATATAAAATTAATTGCACAGAAAAATAACACACACTACACCTGAGATACTCGGAACAAAATGTCACAAACAACACTTTAAAAACTTGTATCTCCTCCATACAAACTCAAAGTTGATCAAATTCTCCTTTATTTTTCAAAAAAATTAATTTTCTATTTATTGAAGGTGGTTTCATTAAAAATGAAACACATTTGCAAAAGTTGGCCTTTGGTTTCTTATTGTACAGTGTACATGTATATTTTATTCAATTTATCCATTCTTTAACTTTTGATTCTTGTTATATTTTTATATACTTGTAAATACTATTTGAAATACATTAAAAATATAAACATAAAATAAAGGTATGAAAAATACATTAAAATAAATATTATGTTACCTATATAATATATAGCCTTATTTATTTAAGTGCATAACTAAAATAAAAAAATAAATAAACATATGTAAATATTTATTTAAATATAATATAAATATATAAAATGCATACATGTAATAATAAAATACAGAATACAAAACAAAAATAACATACTATAAATAAAGGTAAGTATACTTATCTATATAGGTGAATATTAGCTCCTAATAAAAAGCATTTTAAAAAAATAAAAAAATATCATAAAAATACAACATAAAATAATAAATATTTTTCATGTTTTGGCTTTTATTTAATAAAATCATTTATTATTTTATATTGAATTAATAAGGGATTTCCCCTCCCTTTTTCTGGTTGGTCCACGTAGACCAACCAGAGCACTCCGACTTTTGACCTTTGGTCAACAATCATTTCCTCCTCCCTGACTTTTGTCAGAAGTCACAAGAACCTTTTCCTTTTCCCTTTTTCATGCATCATACATGCTCCCTTCCACCTCGAGCAACTCTCCATAATGCTGCCACCACTTCCCTACTCCACGCCACTCCTCTAGCTTCCACCAACCCTTCCTCCATCTTACGACATCTCCTCTCAAACCCCATCCCATCTTCTGTGCATAAATAAGACCTAATACCAACCTTTTTGATTTTGATCCTTCTTAGTGCACTGGACCCCTTAAACCCACTTTAGATGTGTTGAGCTTGGTGGCAACGAGTCATCCATCAAGTTTACAACGTGCTTGAGGTGCCTGAGAGGTGATCCACACTTCATTGGAGCATCGCGGTGAAGTCTCCACTCCTTGGTTTCCAGGTACGAGCTGTTGCTTTTCTTCACATTTCTTGGTAGATTTTAGTTCTAGCTTCATTTCCAAACTTTATTTCTCACATTCATTGTTGTTAGGATCTGTAGGTTAAGTTTGTCGCATCTCTAGAGCCCCGGCCATCGTTTCCACTTGTACACACCCTATTTCAACCTCATCTCCACCTTCATCAGCTTCCCATGCATCTTCTCCACTTCGTAGTCACCTAAATCACCTTGATATACCCCCGAATCGAATATGCCACTCTCCATCCTCCACCCTTCACTAGAGAGCATATGCACTGCCTTATTTTATCTCAGTCACCACCGAATAATAGCCAGGATCCTTCGCCAGAGCTTTGCCAACTTTTCTATGCAAGTACCAGATCCTGAAGGACCCATCTGAGGGTCAATAGTGACTAGAACAAGAATTATAGGTGCTCCAGTTTTCTTCGAGCTCTAAGCCCATATCGATGGGGGCATGGGTACCTTTGATCATATCAACCGTTACAGAGGAGCCTAGGCTCCATTTTGACCCATCTAGGAGTGCTTCAGGTGGTTAGAGACTGGATATACAATCGATTAGAGCTTGCCCAGGCAGAGCTTAATCCTTACTCTTCTAGGCCATCTCACGACCGTCAGATCAGGAGCTTCGTCCAAATTGCGCAACTATCATCGGATCTTTAGTACATTCCACCATCAGATCTCCAAAAAGATATAATCTCAAGCATCCATCGATGAAGGGGTATCGACTGTCCAACATGCGACACGTGTCCAAGTGAATCAAGGAGCGTCGTTGGATTACACCTCTAGTGAGGAATTTGTAGTCCCTTCCCTGATTTTTTTGTATTTGATAATTATTATTTAAAGTTTTATTCGCATTGTAAAATAATTATAACATTTACATAGGAGACCCCATACTTCATCGTATTTACAGAAAGGTCATTGTACCGCACATGTTGCGCCAAGTGTTGACTGTGAGTTTTGCACCGGAGCCCCTCTAGCTTTGGGTATTTTGTTTTAATGCAAAAATTTGTATAAATTGTGTAATAATTTTAGGGAAAATTGCAGGTGAGCACTTGTATTTTTTTATTACAGCCATACACCTACTAGGTTGTATATTATTTCTTTACTTTTATATTGTATTAAATAGTTCCTGTGCTTATTGAATGTTGGGAAAAAATAGTAGATGCTTTAAACCATGTTGAGGCACACTCACATTTTTATTTAGCAGTGTATGTATTTTTCCATTTATTAAAAATCAATTAGGAGCTATTTATTCCCTGTTTGTTATTAAAACACAAAAAGTTAGAAAACCACTTCAAAAATTCAAAAAAATTAGAATATATATTAGTATATGTTATACCTTCAGACCAAAAATCAAAAAATATATATAAAGAAAACCTTAAAAAACACAAAACCCTAAAAATTGTATGAACATCAACAAAAATTCAAAAAAATTATGAAAAATAGTTTTCTATTTCTTATTTTTCTATAATATATAATATATATTAAAAATAATTTTGGTAAATTCCGAGCCTATCATATATTTCTAAAATCCAAAATAATTACGCATATATATAATTCACTATTTTGTACATTTTAATGCATTAAAATGCATAAAAATTAGCAAAATTATAAAAAAATCCTGAAATTAGAGAATACATTAAAAACATAAAAATACTTTTTCCTGAATTTTGAATATATTTATCTATATCTAAAATTATAAAACCCTGTATATACTTCATATACTTAATAGTACTTATTTACTACTTATTATTATTACTACTTATAAATATATATATTATATTTAAAACCTTTAAAAAATAAAAAAGGATTGCTCCTTTATATATATTTATTATATATCATATTATTATTTAAAATATCCATAATAATATTATTACTATATATTAATATATATATATATATTATATTAAAAATAAAAAAGAAACTAAAAATTTGCAAAATAGAAATGAAAATAAAATTACAAAATAAAAATAGAAATATATAAAATTTCAAAAAATTAATTATAATTAAAACCCCACAAAAATTAAAAAAGTAGAAAAACAAAAAATAATTATTATTGATAATTACTAGCTCGTGCTCTTAGTGGTTCGACCCCTACTGTTTCCGTACTATAGAGATTTTTGTAGGGTATAATAAATTTCACCAAACATCTTATTTATTGTTTAATATATTTTGAGGGTTCATTATTGATCTATTCTAATGGATTGGGTGCCGAAAGACGAGAGAAGCGTCGATACAGCGATGGCTAGATTTGACTTGCCGTACACCGCAGACCGAACGCTAGGTACCCCGATCTTCTGAATTATCAAAGGGTTGGTAAATAAAATGAAGATTTCCAAGATCACTATCACTAGATGATAGAATCTTAAATTGAAGTAATCAAACTTCAGGGAGAAGGTTTTGGAAGACTTATCTTTGGATTGTAACTGAAGTGCAAACGAGATGTGGGAATCAGTGGCATCTTGTATCTGAAGGTTAGACAAAGAGATGCTAGGCAAGTCAAAGGGAGAAGCTCCAGGATAAAAGGAGGCTTGGTGGTGGAGTGGAGGGGTACAAGATAAGCACAAAATTAAATGAGCTTTATTTAAATCTATGTCCAAGGATAGAACAGATGAAACTATCATAAACTACAAAATAAGAAAGAAGGAAGCAAAGAAGGTTGTAAGAGAATCTAAGTCAAAAGCTTATAAAGTTTTGTACAAAAATCTCAACTCTATGGAGGGCCAGAAGGATATATTCAGGTTGTCTAAAGTAAGAGAAAGAAAGACCAAAGACCTTTCTCAAGTGAGATGCATTAAGGATGAGGAGGGTCACATACTTGTTACTCATAATGATATAGAGACTAGATGGAAGCAGTACTTCCATAAGCTTTTCAGTGGGGAAGGAAATAGAGAGATTACTTTGGAAGATCTATCTAGTAGTGAATGTTACTAGAATTGTGCATGTTAGAGAAGAATACAAAGGAAGGGAGTAGAGGAAACTTTAAGTTTATGAGACATGGGAAAGGTGTAAGACCTATTGACATTTCTATAGAAGTTTTGAGAGTTTTAGGTGAACATGGTTTGACTTGACTTACATTTTTTTCAATGTTATTTGGCAAAGCAAGAAAGTACCTAAAGATTGGAGGAGAAGCATCATTGTGCCTCTTTACAAGAATAAATGAGACATTCAAAAATGTTCAAATTACAAAAGTATTAAGCTGATGAGTCACACTATGAAAATTTGGGAACGTGTGATTGAAAGAAGGTTGAGGCCCAAAATAAATAAAACCAATTCGGATTCATGCTAGGTTTCTCAACTATTGAAGCCATCCACTTGTTAAGGAGAACAATGGAGATTTATAGAGCTAAAAGGAAGAACACCCATATGATTTTTATTGATTTGGAGAAGGCTCCACGAGAGATATTGTTGAGAGTTTTGGAGAAGAGACAAGTACCTATTCTATACATTAACCTCATTAAAGACATGTATGATAGGGCTTTATCTTGTGTAAGGATACAGTCTGGGAAGACCGACTATTTTGACATCAACATTGGTCTGCATCAAGGTTCAACTTTGAGTCCATTCCTTTTATTTTGATTACGGACGAGTTGACAAGTCACATTCATGATGAGATACATTGGTATATGTTATTCACTGATGATATTATGTTGATTGATGAGACTAGTGATGGAGTAAATGAGAAGCTTGAGGTCTGGAGACATGCATTGGAGACTAAAGGATTTCATATAAGTAGGGCTAAGACTGAATATATGGAGTGTACTTTTTAAGGAAGTAATGGTGAAGGAATTGAGGTGAAGATTGGTGGAGATAACATTCAGAAGAGAGAGTCTTTTAGAAACTTGGGATCTATTCTGCAACATGATGGGGAAATTGATGGAGATGTTGCTAACAAAATATATATAGGTTGGCTAAAGTGGAGAGGAGCCTCTACTGTTCTCTATGATAAGAAAATTCCTTTGAAAATTAATGTAAAGTTTTATAAATTTCCTGTGAGACCTGTTATGCTCTATGGATCTGCATGTTGGCCTATAAACCATAGACATGTATAGAGAATGGTAGTAGAAGAAATGAAAATGCTAAGCTGGATATGTGGACACACACATAAAGATCAAATTCGAAATGATGAAATCAAAGGGAAAGTTGATGTATCTCCAATCGAATATAAGATGCGGGAAAGTCACTTAAGGTAGTTTGATCATTTGCAAAAGAGGTCAGCTAATGCACTAGTGAGGAGATGCGAGTTTTGGGATGTTGAGACGACTAAGAGAGGGCAAGGAAGGCCCAAGAAGTGTTATATTGAGACTATACGAAGGGATCTTACTTTTTTGGATCTAAGCCTAAGAATGACCCAATATAGATCATAATGGAGGCAAGGAATCCATGTAGCTGACCCTACTTGATGTGGGAAAACGCTTTGTTGTTGTTTTTGTTGTGTTTTCAGATGATTTCCTGGACTTCCACCGGAGAGGGAGATTGAATTCGAGATTATTTTGTTACTTGAAACTCAGCCAATCTTTGTTCCTCCATACTGGATAGTACCTCTCGAGCTCAGGGATGTCAATGTGCATTTATTGAAGTTGTTAGAGAAAGTATTCGTCCACCTCAGTACATCACACTGGGGAACATTAATTCTCTTTACGAAGAAGGATGCATCCATGAAATTATGCACAGATTACGTGCAGTTGAAAAAGAACCATTATCTACTCTTATGGATAGATAATATTTCCGATCAGTTGTAGGGAGCATCATCATTTTCTAATATCGATCTGCAATCGGGTTACCACTATTTAAGGATCAAGGATTCATACGTGTTGATTACTGTCTTTCGTTTGAGATATGATTACTACGAGTTTGTGGTGATGTCGTTTGGGCTCACAACAAACACATAGCATTTATAGATTTGATAAATAGAATCTTTTGTTCATACATGATTAAGTTTATAGTGGTGTTTGTTGACGATGTCTTTATATATTCTCAAGATGAGCACAAGCACGAGTCGGACCTTCATATTGTGCTTGAGACACTCAGGGAGCATCAACTAGATGTAGAGTACAACAAGTGCGAGTTGTGGCTTTTTCCTTGGCCACATGATTTCAAGGTTGGGTATGTTGACCATGTTAGCCCATAAAAAGCCATTACGCAATAAAAGTTATTGTAAATTATTCCTTTATCTGAAATAAAATATAATTAAGTTTGTCTTTATAGGCCTCTTTGTACAATCAGGGTCATGTACCATAGTCATCTTCATATCGTACAATTGTAGATATATCATGGAGGCCGATATACGACCGTAGATCGAAAAAGTTACATTGAGGATACAACTGGCATCATCGAGTGTGTAACATGATGAATCCATGATTCTCACTCTTTATTCTTTTATTTTAGCTATTTTTCTTGGCAAAGCATTATGTAAATCCTTGTAAATACAATAACTTAACAAATTTCATGCTTGTGTTAATAATACATAATTAGGATGTTTTTGTGCAAAGATAAAAGAACAAAGAAAAAGAAAATGGAAGGAGGTATTTAGAATAAATACAGAGTGACCCAACCCCCAAGAGAAGGTCAAGCCTTGACTTGATCGCAAAATAAAATAAGTAGAGAGAGATATGGTCCACTTTGTATAGTGTACATATGATTTGTACTTGTGCATATTATTTATGTAATTATTTTGACAAATAAAATTAAATTATGATTTTTACAACCTTGTATATATTTCTAAAAATAATATAAAATCATAAAAATAAAAATAAATAAAATTCCTCTATTCATTGTGCAAAATGGACTTGTAGATGTCACATTCCCAATTAATTATATATATGTAAATAATTGTAGAAATAAAATTATAATTTATTTATACTCCTAAAAATATGTTGTAAATAAATAAAATATAAAATAAAGGTTCTTATATAAAAATAAAACAATAAAAATACTTGTACATAATACATAGGTAATTATACCTGTATATAATACTATATATTGTATAGAAAACAATTTATGTTCATAAAAATAATTAAAATCACAGAAAAATACCTTGAAAAATAATAAACATTTTTTGTTTTATACACTTTTTACTTTAAATTCATTATTATTTTTAATTCATTTATCTTTATTTTTCTCACTGTTTTGTCTTCTAGCGACTTTTGTCGTTTTCCCCCACCGCTTGTGATTGGTCCATGTCTGCTCTGTTCACTCCGGTCAACTGGTCCCCTCCTTTTTTTCACCCGAATTGGGGTTTGCCCCGATTTTCATCCAATTCTTCTGACCCAACCATCTCTCCATCCCCTCCGATTTCAAGCCCTGACTCAAGGGCACGGAACCCTAATCCACTCATGATCCTTTTCCAGCTGATCTGTGCCTCGATTCACGGGCCACTCCCCTGCCTTTTCGGACCTAGAACCTTATATAACATGCACGCCTTCTCCCCTTTTCGACCACCTTCGGCTGATCCACCACCTTCTTTGCACCTATTTTCCTTTTTCCAGAGTGATAGAACGAGAGGAAGAAGCGAGGGCATCATTTGGAGCATAGTAGCCCCCATGTTCGACGAGATTCATCTCTACTACGTCGTGAGGAGCTGTAGCCTCTGAACACGCCAGCCATTGAGGCAATCATCCCCGTGGACCTTGTCTGCACCCCCAGGCGATCTCCTTCACCTGTAAGCATTCCATTTATCCTTCTTTACCAGCTCGAATCGATCGTTCATCCCCGCCTCACATCGCATCGCTGACGACCATATTTACCCCCTGTCGTGCTTCCTCCGACTCTCACACACCCTCACCCGACCTTCCTCCAGTTCTTCACATGCTCCACAATCTTTCCCTTGACTCCAACCACCAGGTTGGAGTCAACCAACAGGTCGACTCCTCCATTTCGTCAGAGACCTGTCCCGCTCACCTCCCCCTCTATTTTTGATACCCTTTATGTTCTAACCCTTGCCGGAGCACTATCTCCGAGTGTATCCTTTCTCTTGCAGGGTTTAAGCACCAACAGACCTCATCCGGAGGCCCGAGCGAAAGAAGAGGGCACCCCCAGGTCGCTCCAGCTTTGCACGCCTCACCAGGACCTCCTCCTTGTTCCTGGGACCTTATGAGCATCCCCATAGCCACGGACCACCGTTGGAGACTTGTACCCCATCTGAGAAACTCGCTACGACGCCGGACTAACGCTTCATCGTCGATTGAAACTCGCCGGAGGCGAGTTCGTTTCCAGTTCTTCCTGGCGTCGTCGCCACCATCCGATCGGGCCCTCCCCCAGTTCGAATCTCCGTCGTTCAGCATCGGGGAGCCCTCGACAGTCAGATCCATCTGAGGATCAAGCAGGAGCTGTCCATCATCGAAGGGGTACCCGCCGATCTTCACCATCCATCCATTAGTGGATCTTCCTCATCCATTAGACCGTGCTTAATAAAGGATAATTTGCACTTAGGCCCTTCCCTATTTTGCTTTTATTTCCAGGTCTTGTAAATATTTGTCGCAGTTAGTTTATTTTGGATATTTTGTAGTGTAGACCTCGTATTTTCAAGTATTTGTACTTTAGTCCAGTTTGTCGGAACTGGCGTGCAGTCCTACATTAAAATTCGAAAAATTACCCTAAAAATTCAAAAAAAAATTCTTGCTTGTGTCTTTTTGTGTGTTTTATCTCATGTAGCAACTTTGTTTTGAAACTCATCATAAAAACCTTAAAAGTTATAAAAGACCGAAGACATGAACAATTCAAGAAAAAAATATCACTTCAATTCTTGTTTGTAGCATCTTCTTTATAATTTAACATAAAATTGCCTTTCAGAACTTTAGGGCACTTTGAGTAATTTTAATTTGCTATTTAGGCACTATTTGCAGTTTTCTCCATTGTTTGATTTTTATAAAATCATAGAAACATCATAAAATCCTCAGAAATTATCAAAAATACTTTAAAATTTTAAAATCCTAAAAATATTTTTGTTTTAATTTTTGAGCATTTTTAGTCTTAAATAAAAATTCTAAATTCTTGTTGGGTGCCTTGCTTTCTTACTTATTGAGTTTGTCTCTTTATTTAAAAATTACAAAAATTTGCAAAATTAAAAACCACTAAAAATTTGTGTTGGTTTATTTTCTGAAATTGACTACTTTGTAGGTTTACTCGTGCTCCTTGTGTTCGACCCTGGTTGTTATTCTAGGTAAAAATAATAGCGAAGACCGCTTACATTTGTGTGTGCTGGATTGTTTTATCTCTTGGCTTGAGTGTTTTTTATTTTCTTGATTGACCGAGTTGATTGATTAAGGACAACGACTTCGTGGTTTATTTTTCACCTTAGTCGATCTCGATCTCCGTGTCATCATAACACCCATACCCCCAAATATAGTCCCACATCTAAAACTCACAAAGTGCGAGAGTGGGTTATAAGTGGTAGGGATTACTACCTAACAACTTGGGTTTAAGCATTTTGAGTGGTTTTTAACGGGTCTATTTGGGCCCGAACCCAACAAGTTGTTAGGGTTAGTTTTCCTCGATAACGGACTGGGGACCTAAGCTCGGACGTTACAAATGGTATCAGAGCGGGTTTCCTCTGATAGTGGAAAAGGCTACCCGAAGGGACCTAATCAGGGAGCGTGTAGCTGACACTGTCACTTAGAATAATTGACGGTCCATGTCGCAACGAGGGCATTGCGAATATAAAAGGGGGAGAGTGTAACACCCATATCCCCAAATATAGTCTCACATCTAAAACTCACAAAGTGTGAGAGTGGGTTATAAGTGGTGTGGATTACTACTTGACAACTTAGGTTTAAGCATTTTGGGTGGTTGTTAATGGGTCTAATTGGGCCCCAACCCAACAAGTTGTTAGGGTCAGTTTTCCTTGATAACGGACCGGAGACCTAAGCTCTGGATGTTACAAATCGTACAGAGAGGGTTTCCTCTGATAGTTGAAAGGGTTACCCGAAGGGACCTAAGCCAGGAGCATACAACCGCCACTGTCACTGGGAATAAGTGGCCATGTCGCAACAAGGACGTTGCAAATATAAATGGGGGAGAGTGTAACACCCATACCCCCAAATATTGTCCCACATCTAAAACGACCAAAGTGTGAGAGTGGGTTATAAGTGGTGGGAATTACTATCTGACAACTTAGGTTTAAGCATTTTGGGTGGTTGTTAACGGGTCCATTTGGGCCCGAACCCAACAAGTTGTTAGGGTCAGTTTTCCTCGATAATGGACCGGGGACCTAAGCCCGAGACGTTACAAATTGATTATCAAGAAAAGATCTCCAATCTTAGAAAGAGACGGAAATACTTCTCCAAACACTGACCTCTGATCGACCTCTTGATGTAGATCCTTTGCATAGGATAGAGATTCATAAGTTTCAGATAACTCACATTAAGATGTTGACTACAAGTCAAAATGTTGACTTTTAGTCAAGGTATTGGCCTGACGAGATCGAGATAACTCAAGACCTATGTTGTATGTTGTCATGAAACATGCACACATCCGCTATGCTGAGACACACACACATACACACAAATATAGCATAAAATGTATATGATACCAGAGAATAACTAACTTGATTACTCCCATCTTTTTTTATTTTTTCTGATATTTTTTAAAAACTCCTGTGGTGGATTTAAATCACATATTGTGATGATGTTGTAATCCAAATTTCGTTAAAAACAGAAACTCCTAACATGTCCATATGGAATTGGTCAATTTTAGCAATTTTGAGACCATCAAAGTTTGACAAGCTTGATGGATGGGATAAGAATCTCAAATTGAGTTGAAATTTGAAAAATAACATCACGACAATATGTGATTTACATCCCACCAAGAATTTTAAAAAATACAACGAAAAAAATAAAAAAAATGAGGGAGTGGTCAAGTTACCTACTCCATGGTAACACATGCATTTTACACCCCCCCCCCCCCCCCCACACACACACACACAAATATAAATAGGAAAAACGTCAATTGAAATTGGAGTTCATTACCGTTATCTTGAGCCCCCAATATCATCCTTTCATTTTTAGTATTATGGCTGGTACATTGAATATATAATTTAGATGCCCGAAAATCAATTTTCATCATCCATTTTATCGCATTCTAATTATAGAGTTTGACAGCAGCACATCTTTAAACAGGAAGAAACCCATTTTCCCTAAATCAAATGGCATCCATCGTTTTCTCATCGAGGGTATCACGGCAGCGGAGGCACAGGGCATCGCATCATCTATAGGTGGTGCAAACTGGAACGACCTCCAGCCTTCCTCAACGGCGCCATGCTCGTGGTCACCTCCAGGATCGTGGTCACCTCCAGGAATCCCCACGCTCCAGATTAAGAGCTATCTCAATCCTTCACTTAGATCTCCAGATCGGAGCGGAGATCTAAGCCATATGCGCAACATCTTCCCATCACAGTCGACCAATGCACCTGATTCATTCACGCTTTGATCGCCAACACACGCTCAAATTTCAACTCCAATCTCATCCTAAATCTGATCCAATCACGTTCCCATCTTTTCGATTTCATCTCGTATACCATCCAAGTCCGTCAAATCCAACAAATCCAAAGCCACGTGTTTCATTTTTTTGTTCATGTGCTGGAGCTGAACTATGGTCGCTTATTGATTCTTTGTTGGGTGTAATGATATTGATCAGCTTATAACATATAAAGTGTCATTTGCAACTTTGCAGCAGAGAGAGAACTCCCAAATTTCAGCATAGAGACAACCCACATACTTGTGCAGCAGCAGCATAGCCCATGCAGCCCACCAGGTGGCGCTTGGTCCTACGTGACTCTGACCGCACCTATGCCAGATGTGGCAATCTCCAAGCATGGTGGAGGCGACGACTCGGGGTGTAAACGGACGTCCACTTATGCGGATAAGGATTTGTAAATAAGATCCACTTATTTCAAACAACCACCATAATATTTGTTTGAGTATTATTGATCTCGCAACAACCATTTACTTGATTATTATATATATATTACTGCTTTCATTTGCACATGTGATGAATACCCATTCATGATTCTTTATTCTTTTATTTTAGCTACAAAACCTATGCAAAATACATGTATATTCTTGTAAATAGCAATAAGTAGCATCTTGCATGCATTGTGTAAATATGCATAATTAGCATGTTTTTGTGCATAAATAAAAGAATAAAGAATTAAAAGAAAAAGAGGGAGATATTTAGAATAAATATTGAGCGACCTAATCCCAAGGGAGGGCTCAGCATGGTCCTGACCGCAAAAGAATTCAAAGTAGAGGGAGATAGGGTCAATCTTGTGTACATATACCTATGTAAATAAATAAAATTAGTTTCCTCTTAATAAAAATAAAAATGGGTGTATATTTATTTGTATATATTTGTAAATATAAAATTAAAATAAAAATGGAAAAAATGAAAGTAAAATAAATAGAAATAAAATTCCTTCATCATTGTACATAGACCATGTGTATAGAAATAACTTATCTATTTATTTCTCCTTATAAATAAATAATAAAAATTTAACAAAAATATTTTCAAATTCCACATGTCATGGTGTAAATAAATAAAATAAAAATTAGAAAAATAAAATAAAATAAAAAGAAATAAAATAAAAACCAAAACCCACCTTGTATATATAACATGTATATATATAAGTATTTATTTAACCTATGTAAATAATTAATAAAAATAAAATAAAAAATACCCTTTTATTACAAGTTTTATTCTATAAATAAATAAAATATAAAATAGGAATAAAATATATAAAAATAAATAAAAAAATCAAAAATCAAAAATCAAAAATACATATGTATATACCTGTATATAATAATAATAATTTGTAAATACCTAATTTATATTTCAAAAAAATAAATAAATATCACAAAAAAATAATTTGTAAATAAATTAACAATTTTCATGTTTTAAGTTTTTCGAAAATAAGTCATTTATTATTTTTAAATGAATTTTCAAATAATTAATAAAAGCTGGCCTATGATTGGTCCACGGGGGATTGTTGACCCCCGGTCAACTCTCCCCCACGGACCCCTTTCTAGCGGAATCGTGCGCCTGACCCGATTTCTCCCAATTTTAGCGCCACGATCCGAGCACCAAATACCCCAAACCCAAGGCTCCGATTGCCAAGGAACGATCCATGATCCTCGCGTGCTTCTCCTTTTAGGGATCCGTTCCTTGGATTGCTCGCCCGATCCCCATCTTATCGAACCTAGACTGCTATATAGCTCAAACTCCGGTCGTCATTTCACGCGATCTTTGGCGCTGCTCCTTCGTCCCAGGACCTCCATCCCCTTCCTTTGAGTGACAGCTTTGCGAGGGTGGTGTCGAAGAGAGGAGAGGACGTCTGCCGCCACTGATCCGGCAACTTCTGCCGCCATGCACCGCCGCGAGGAGCGCTCGAGCCTCGGGCCCCGATGACCCTTCGAGGCTACGACCCAGAGCTCGCCGAGCTCGTTCCCAGTCGATTGCATTCGCTAGGTAGACCTAATTCTTCCTAGTTTTCCTTAATTTCTCATTACGCCCAATTTGCTCTGCCGCCATCTCCGACCGATTCCGCTCGCTCCGATCATCCATTTTCTCATCCGACCCGATCGTCATCCTCGTGAGACTCCTACCCACCTTCTGCACCCACTCACTCCCCTTGGTTTGCCCTGGAACCAAGGCCCGACCTCCACAACCGTCGCCTCGCCGGAGGTCGCCCATCTCGACGCACCCGACCCCTATTCCACTCCTAACCGGGTCGAGGCAGTTTGCCCTCGACCCAGGAAGCTTTCTATACTCTTTTTCAGGTCAATGCGACCCATATGAGGGTTGAACCGGTTCAGTCCAGGAGCTTCCTCCCTCCACCGCCGCTGGGCCGCTCTGGTGGTCCCCGGCGTCATCGGAGGTATCCTTCAGCTGCGGAGCATCGAGGCGAAGCTATTCCATATTCCAACAGCTCAGGAGGAGGTCCCCACCGTGTGCATTGGGCCGGCGAAGTTTGCCGGCGTCGAGTTCTTAGAGGACCCTCCTCCGCCGTCCGTTCATCCTCGGAGCTCCAGGTGTGATCCAGACCATCTATTTGAGGAGCAGCCTCCCACTGTCAGATCCATCGGGGATTGATCGTGACTGTTCGTTTCAAAGAAGGGTTAGCCACGCATCCTAGCCTTCCGATCATCCACGTGGCATACCCTCAGCCGTCTAATAATAAGGGGTACTTTATACTTAGGCCCTTGTCGTTTTGTTTTTATCCTTTAGTCCTGTAAATATTTAATATAGTTCTTTTTATTTTGGTTAAATTGCATTGAGTACCTTTATGTTTCGGACATTTGCATTTTAGTCCTTATTTATGTGGACCACGTGCATCGACACGTGAGGTTGTGGTTAATTTGCACATTTTGCCCTGTGATTTCTATGTGTTCCTGTTTGCATTTTTAGAAATAGGAATTGCAAAGAGGTCCCTCCGTGCCGATTCACGTGCCTCGCGCGTGATTACTTGGAAATTTTGCACGAGGGCCCTTATACTTTCTTGCCTTGTTACTATTTGGCCCTTAGAACATGTTTTTATTACATTTAGGTCCCTATGCACTGTGAGCCTCTATTTTAATTAAATAAAATAGCAAATCAAGTCCAAATTGCGTGAAAATTGGGCACGTGGCTCCTGCCACTTTGTAAAATTGTCATCAGAAACTTGGTACATTTTTTAGGCTTTTTCATATTTTTAAAAATTCAAAAACAGTTGTTTTTGTGACTGTCCAGATTAAAAAATTATAAAAAAAATATAAAAACTATTTGAAAAATTCTAAAAAAAATAGTATTTGTTAATTTTGTTGTGTTTGATTTTCTGTGCATTTTTTGTTATTTTTGGATATATAAAAATCTTAAAAATTAAAAATACTTAAAAACTTATAAAAAATCTAAAAAATTATAGAAAAACCAAAAAAATACAAACTCTTTTTCTAAATTTTCTTTTGTTTATACTTTTCATAAAAGTTACCTTCAGGCTTTTACAGATCAGTTTGATATTTTAAATTGATCTTTCAAGCCTGACTGGACAATAGCTTCATGTTTTTGCCTTCCTTGATTTTTAGAAAATTGTATAAAAATTATAAAAATCTCAAAAATTCACCAAAAACAGTAAAAACCTAAAAAAACATAAAAACATTTTACTTGAATTTTTGGAGCCTATTTGGGTGCTTAAATAATTTGTTGAATTGACCTTGTCTTGCCTTTTTATTATTTTCCTTTATTATTATAAATCCAAAAAAATATAAAAATAATTAAAAACCTCCAAAAATACTTGTTTTTGCTTTGTTTTATTTCTTGACTACTTCGTAGGCCGTGAGGCCAACTCGTGCTCCCTGAGTCCGACCTTGGGTGCTACACCAGGCTAATCTCATAGCCAGGACCACTATTTTCTGATTTTATTGTTTTATCTCATTGTTTGGTGGTCTGCTTTTATTTTTCTTGATCGATCGGATTTATCTATTCAGATCACAACGACTCTGACTATTTATATCAGATCCAGATAGTAAGATTTTAGGTCATCAACATGTTACGTATAATATATAAGATGTTACTTGTCGTTCAATCACTCTTACTAATGGATTATATTCTATAAGTTACTTTAGTAATTTAACAAGTTACTTGTGATATGCATCACCTTACTGATATTAATACAAAAGTTATTGATATTTAATGTAACCTTGTTTTATTATACTAAGTTATTGATATGTAACCAACGCTTTGTTTATTATTACTTGACTTTATATCATTCTTACTAAATCTAATTTGAAGACAACACTCCGAATATAATTGATTCATTAAGAATGATAGAAAGAAAAGTAACACTTAACAAAATGTTTGTACCATAGGCAAATGGCATCAGTAACTTGGTATAAATAAAAATACATATATGACAAGTAACTTCCACGTTTATCTTAGTAAAATACACATATGTCTGATGATCCAAATCCTATTGCAAGCCATTCAGTGTCAATCCTTCTGATATGATGTTCTCATCCAAATCCAACCATGAATCATCGTTCATCATTGCTTCTGAGATATCATGATCTAAATCCAATCACAAAAGCACCCATCTCATTCAAAACTAAAACGGAAAACTGAAAAACAAACGATCAGATTCTACCAATAATGTGAAATAAACATCTAATCTTCAAATACAATACCTTTCATTCGATAAAATCAATTACCTCAGTTTACAAGATCAATCTCCCCATGTTACAAAATGCCAAATAAATCACTTCTCATTGCAATACAATATGTTTCCACAAACGCATACTATTTTTAGAATTTCTTATAATTTCTAATTTAATTTTCTTTCCATTATGTTTACGGTTCCTACTATTTGAGGATTGAAAAAGCTTCTTAAAAAAGGAAATACACGTGTCATACAATGGCCATTGGATTACAATCAAAGGGCTAAAAAGAGGGGCTCATCTCATCTCTAATGGGCATAGGGCCCACTGGATAAAAATTATCTATCTATATATATATATATATATAGGGCTGATCATGTGAGAGCTAAAATCTGTAAGAGCATGAGATGAATGATTGCAGACCACTAGATTCTGTCATCTCTCTCCTTATCGATTACAGGAGAGAGAAGAGTAGAATCTTGTGGTCCAGATTCACTGCTCTCATGCTCTCACATATGTTGGCTCTCACAGGATCAACCATATGTGTGTGTATGTGTGGCCCTTCCAATGATGTGCTCCTTTACTGCATCAACGGAAAGCCCATCACGAGATCCTAAATCTCAATCTAATCGCTCTTCATCCAAAAGGGCATTTTAGTTCTTATGTTTTTGTTTTGAAATTGAATTTCATTTTGAATATGGGTTTCATTTAATCTGTTTATTTTCCATTTTTAGCTCGTCTGATTTAGTATTTTATTGTTGCTATTTATTTAATGAGGTTTCGCCAACGTAGTAGCATTTCTGAGTTACACATAGTATCAAAACTCTTTGTAAAATTCATATTGACATTGTAAAATTGTATCATGCATTCTAAAATAAAATCATGGTTAGTAATATTTTTGTTTATGTAATTGCAATTTTGATGATACTTTTGTAAAAAACCAATATGGGAGCGTAAGAAACGACTCGAGATTTGTAAAAAATGATCCAATATTGTAAAAATGATTTGGAATTGTAAAAAAATTTAGATTATTAGAATTTTGATTTAAAAATGCTACAAGTAAAAATTACATGATATTGTAAAAAGCGTCTGAGATTTGTAAAAAAATAATTGAGATTATAAAAAGTCTGATATTGTTAGATAATCTAAAAAGAAATCAGTGAATGGATTTGCAAAATCCTTCATAGATTTGTAAAATATGTGCATCTATAGTAAAATTA
Source organism: Ottelia alismoides (assembly GCA_037367405.1). NCBI lineage: Eukaryota > Viridiplantae > Streptophyta > Magnoliopsida > Alismatales > Hydrocharitaceae > Ottelia > Ottelia alismoides. The sequence goes on along the minus strand of JAZKJV010000651.1, from coordinate 1,739,953 downwards.
TGAATGCACAGATTCATGTATATCAACTCACAAGAGCGGTAATAGAAAATAAATTGATGTTTCAGTAAAATTATGCATGTGTAGATTCATGTATTCAGAAATTCTATGTTCTGTCTATCATCCCATTCTCAATTTGAATTCAAAAATGCAAAAAAAAACATAAATAAAAAATACAAATAAAAAACGCAAATAAAAAACAAATAAAAAATGCAACTCAAAAACGCAAAAAAATTGCAAACAAAAACACCACATTCCCACATTATGTCGTGCTCCACCATGTGAGCCACCACCTCCTCCATTGTTGTCGTGCTCCGTGTGTGCGCCATCACCAACTTCACCGCCGTCGTGCTCCACCACGTGACTCTTAGATGATGGATATTGTAACCACGACGTGACTCTTTATTTTGAGATAGTTTATACTGAGGTAAAACATACTTATCCTGCAAAGATTCACTTATCTCCATACAAAATTCACTTACTTGGGACAAAATCCACCTATTTCAAAATAAGATCCACTTATGCGAATAAGGATTTGTAAATATATATGTGCATATGTGTGTGTGTGCATGTGTGTTTTTGTTTGTTTATCGAGCTTTTAATGAATCGAACCTGCGTGAACCTATGATTTTTAGATTCGGTTCGTTTATTTAATTGGGTTTAAACTTGTATTTAGGTTTGGTTCGTTTATATTCAGATTGAATCTGTATCGAACTTTTAACGAGCCGAACTTAAACGAATATCGAACTTGAGAATTTTCTGACACCTCCAGCGACGACGGCATGGGGCTTTAGGAACTACAATCATGCGAGAAATATAGAGAGGGGATACTCCTTGGCCTTCCTTTGTAAAAAAAGGAGAGGGAGCTTTTTTAAACATAATTGCATGGTAATTTACATCACGATTCTCTGATTTTACAATTTTCATAATATTTTTTATACATTATCCTTTCCAAATAATAATTGATAAATTACTAACAATACATTTTTTGTTGGACAACAACGTACAAATATTACAAACTAAATACGAACTTTACAAAAGGTGAATGAATAATGAAATTATGAATGTGATATAAAATTTTGACAATGGCAGTGCAAATTTTATAGAAGGAATGTAAAAAATAACAAAGGAATGTGGAAAAATTTATAAAAATCCATAAATTTTACCAAAAGAAGATCATCGTCTACTAAAAATTATTGGACGGGAATGTAAAAAAATGTATTTTCGAATGTTCAAAATTAATATATATATATATATACACATACATATATTGCAATTAAGCAATTAATTTTACCAAGGACAACAAAATTTACGAAAGCAACATACTCATACCACAAACTATTCTTCGAGAATGTAAAAAATAAATGTATTGTTGAATTTACAAAACTAAATCTAATTTCTGCACAACTTCATGAAGTAGGTAACCTTACATACTTCATGCACATATTTGACCAATCTTTTATTTTTTTTAAACATACAACCATGGATTTTCACTATTATACCCCCTGATATGTCATTTCAATTTCGTCAGAAATGGAGACTCCTATACTCTCCATCTAGAATATGTAATTTTAACAATCTTATAATTGTTGAAATCGACTTGTTTTGGAAGAAAGGCTTAGAAGTCTATGTTTCTGACGAAATTGGAATGACATATTAGAGGGATATAGTTATGAAAATCTATAGTAGTATTTTTCAAAAAAATTTGCCGAAAATAGGCGTGAAATAGATAAGGTTACCTATTTCATGAAGTAGGCTCCCTTTCTTCATATATATATATATATATATATATAGGGGTTGATGGGGCTGCCCCGTCCCATTTTTTGTAAAAATTTTTTTATTTTTTTGAAAAATATCGCTATGTATATTTATCCCTATTTCCCTCCCATATACCATTCGAATTTCGTCAGAAACAAAGACTCATACGGCCTCCATCCAGACATGGTCGATTTAAAAAATCCTGCGACCGTTAAAAAAATGACGTCTGGATGGAGGTCATAGGATTCTCTGTTTCTGACGAAATTCGAATGGCATGTAGGAGGGATATAGGGATGAATATACATGGTGATATTTTTAAAAAAATAAAAAAAATTTGCGAAAATGGGGTGGGGGCAGCCATGTTGGATAGGGGGCAGCCCCATTTTCCCCATATATATATAGGAGAAACTTCAAATGAGGCGGAGTCTCACCATATATATGGTAAGCCACCCTCAATTTAGGCATCTTTTTAATATATTTTAAAATTTCTTGTTTCATACATATAACAATAAATATTAACACAACATGTATAGTGAAATAAAATTATGAAAATATTATTATAATAGATGGATGTTGATTTAAATTTAGATGCTATATTTTACAAAGGGATCCTACTCCATGGAGTAGGTAACTTACAAACTTCATTTTCATTTTTTTCAACTTTTTTTTATTTTTTTTTGAAAAATGTTTTTATGAATATTCATAACTATATCCCTCTAATATATCATTCAAATTTCGTCAGAAATAGAGATTCCTACGACCACCATCCAGAACATGTAAAATATAGGAAATCTGTGACCGTTGAAAAATGACTGCTTGGATGGAGGCTGTGGGAGTCTCTGTTTCTGACGAAATTTGAATGATATATTAGAGGGATATAGTTATGAAAATCCATGGAAGTATTTTTCAAAAAAATTAAAAAAAAAGTAGAAAAAAGAAAATGGAGTGGGTAAGTTACCTACTCCATGGAGTAGGATCCTTTTTCTCATATATATATATAGAGAGAGAGAGAGGTTAATGGGGGGTTTTTTTTAAATAATTATTTAAAAAATCATAATTAATTAAATAAGCATGGAGGAAAAAAATTTAAAAAAATAGGTATCGATCGGCACCTGAGGTGCCATTTTGGGGCGCCCCCTCCAAATCGGCACCTGAGGTGCCGATTTGGATAGAGGCTCCAAATCGACACCTGAGGTGCCGATTTGGAGGTGGGCATTTTACAAAACACACCCCGTTAATACTGTAATTCAATTTCAGTACTACCGGATACTACAAATTATTATTATGTTCATTAGATGTGAATAATTTAAAAATATTTTGAGGAATTATGTAAATAATTTTACAAAATATTATTTTACAATTATTATTATGTTCATTTGAGGACATTTAAGGAATTGTGTAAATAATTTGAAAAAATAAAATAAATTTAATAGGGTTTCAATATTTTCCTTCATCACAATTTTTTTGATCTATCAGTAGAGCTTCGTGGTCTCATCTTCTTCCTGATAACGTTATTGTAAAATGTGAAGTATATCTATATTTTTTATTATATTCTTCATTATTGATACATACTTAGAATATTTATAATTGACATATCAACAATATTATAGTAAATATAAAGAAATTGAGAGTGTGAAGAACATCATTTACCATTGACATATGTGAACTCAACAACGTACAACTTGACATGAATTAATTTAAAAATATTACAAGTATTTTATTAAAATCATAAGAGAAGAAATATGAGTTTACAAATAATAAGAAAAAATTTTACAATAACTTAAACTTTCCAGGTCTCCATCTCTCTAGTAAGCTGGTCAATAATGATGGATCCATTTGGACTCTTCTCATGTTCACCACACATGAAAAACCTGACGCTTCCATTAATCATTCTACTACGCCACTCTTCTTGTCAGAAATGGAGTTCAGTAACTCATTATGCTCTACAAATCGAATCTGTAAAATATATTGAATAAAAAATAAGAAACAGTATTACCGAACTAGTAAATTTTAAAAATTATAAAAAGTACTTACCGAACTAGTGGGTTGTGATGATCGATGGTCATTCTGCATATACAATACTGAGGCATCTACTGGTCCAGGAAGTCTATCCATCTGTGCCATCTACATTAATAATTACAAATGTCATGAAAACAGAACTATAAATTTGTAAAGAAAATGATATATTAACAATGAAATTAAATTACCCTTACAAATCCAAGTGTGCCTATGTTCTACGTGGACAACTTAATCTATTATGTCCTGGTTGCTTGCAGATTTTACATAATTTCGATCGTACGCACATTTCGTCCATTTCATTTTTAATTCTTCCCTGCACAGGTCTTCCGACATTTCTCTTTCCCATTTTTGGAGGTAACATAACAGTAGCATCTTCTTCTCCCCAATAACGTCTATCAGGTATGGGATGAAAGTAGAAGTTGTATGCCTGACGGTAATAATCGCTGGAGAAGTACTGCGAACATAGATCGTAGTTATCTACGTGAGTACGAGTATGTGAAGCTGCGGCAATAACATGTGGACATACAAAGTGTTTCATCTGCATAAACCCGCACATGCACTCACTTTCTCGGCCATTTAGATTGACTTCATGTGCAAATCCATCACGATCGCAGACTTGAAACTGAGTTAACGAAAATCTTTCAACGTGACATGCTCTTGCCTCCCTGGTTTGTTTCTCTAACAACTCTTCATATTTCTTAGTCAAATATGTAGTCATTCCTTCTGACTCCTCATGACGATCATTGAAATAGCCATTTATTCTAAGGAATACTATTAGGATGAGAGAAATAATTGGTAAACCACGTGCTCCTCTAAAGGCGCCGTTAAAACTTTCAGATAAATTGGTTATCATATATCCATAACGATGTCCATCATCTAAACTTAATGCCAAATATCTCTGATCGCCATTGTCCTGAGATCCGATCCACTCGAAAGCACCTCTATCTAGAATGAAAATTTCACGCATCATACTGTTGAACTTGTTCTGACAAGGTTCTTGTCCAGCAGCGTAGAATCGACTTAAAACTGCACGATTTCTATGACCGACTCTCTGCATGTTTGCACGCATGTGTCTGAGACAAAGACGATGCGTGAATCCTCCGGTGGAAATAAACCACGTACAGCATTCTTTAGACCAGGAAATCGATCACTTATAAAACAAATGTCCCGACGATCGATAATTTGTTTTAATAAATTCAAAAACCAGCCCCATGCCGAAATATTCTCGTTCTTTTCAGCAATGGCAAATGCCAACGAAAAAAGGCCATTATTGGCGTCAATTACTGTGTCTACGTACATGTGACCGGCGTATCTCCCGTATAGATGTGTTCCGTCAATAGACAAAACAGGTCGACAAAATCTGAACGCTCTACGACTTGCTCCAAACGCTACAAACACTCTCTAAAAATGTATAGTGTTGTCGTTTTGGCCTTCTAGTGTCTTGAACCACGTATATGTGCCAGGGTTATGTCATTCTAAAGCACGAATGAATCTCCGAAGATCACGATATGAGTCAACCTCATTTCCATAAACCATATCCATTGCACGACGTCTAGCATTCCAAGCTGTCATGTAGTTGATTTCAGTTTTCAACTCATCCTTTATCTTGTACATTATCGCTCCTGGGGTCATACTAACTTTTGCTTTAAAGGATGATAAAATATACTGCGCTACAAAAACAGAAGTGCATTGACGATGTTTTACTAAACGGACAGGATTTCTGCATGTGTGCTTCCCCCTATATCCTGAAATGTACCAATCTCCTCGCGATTTTCTTTCTGATGCATGTAAACGCCATCCACAATCATCATAAATACAAACAACCGTCAAAATATTCTTGTTTGACGCCTTGGGTTTGTATTGCACATGATTTTCCATGCCCCATTTCTGTAAATCGTATTGTAGATCCCTTTTCGACTTATAACTCCTACCTAACCAATAACTTAGTCCGGAATCATCGGTGGATTCTGATTGACTCTCTACAAATACTACATCTTCTGCTTCTGCAATATCATGATAAAAAATGTGAGGTAACTCCTCCATCGGTTCTTCTTCAGCATCATCGTTATTAGCAGAATGAGTTCCCCCTTTCCTCATTACCTACAGCTAGAACTAGCGAACCATATCCAAAATCATGACAAGTATTACCACCAATATTTTCTTCTAATGTTTGAGTATCATTTTCTGGCTCGTCATTTTCGGACTCCTCATTTTCTTCGGATATTTCTGTCACTAAATCATCTTCTACATTTACTTGTGATGACCCTTCGATATCCTCAAACATGGTTTCATTTGTTGCCCTGATTAACTTAAATCTTTGTCAGTTTAAATATAAATGGTGAAATTATTCTATAATTTGAATGTGATTAATTTTACCTCGAAGATGACGACATATTTTCCATATTGAAGGGAGTAGCTTGTACAAAAAGATGGATAAATCTCACATCGACGATTGAACTCAACATTGCTAATGTTGATTCATCATCGTCAATGGGTACTGCAAAGAAAGTTGATCCCTCATACAACCACTTACAAGTTAATGTAAGTATATACTGGTCGAGCGGGAGATCAGTGACTTCAGAGACTCGAGACAGTAAGCCAATGTATGTTAATTAGCATGGTAATGTAACCATCCGTTTCTAGCCCCCAATATATTCTACGTGGTCATCAGAGACATCAATCTATCCTCCCCAATATATTAAGACATGAGCAGTGTTGGAGGCCATCTATACGAATAAAATAATGATTTAATTAGTTTAATTACACAAAACAATTACTTAATAATCGGATGTAACAATTAGTTTAATTAACATTTCAGTCGGATGTTATCTCTAATAATCGATAATTTAATTGATATACTAATCACTCAGATATGGAATCCAAAAGTCCGGTCTTGGGGACTCATCGGTGCTCACCACAGTGAGTCCTGCCAGCGTTGTATAGAGACCCTCTCGGCGCTCGATTCGAAATCTAAATGACAGTAATTTTAACATGAATATGTGCACTTTTAAATCTAAATGAATGAAATGCTAATGTAATGTCTAATGTCCCCTATTTAATTAATTTTGATTTTTTAATAATTATTACAAAAATATCCTAATAAAATGTCTAATGTAATTGACATTAAAAAAAACCATATTACATTTACAATTACTATTTTTCAACATCTTTAGGTTACTTCATAGACAAATAATTTACCATTAAATATAAACAAGAATTATTTTAAAATATATTTTAACTAAGTATCAATTTTGCACATCTAATTACTTGTTAAATTTTAAAAAAAATTCCTGAGTAAAATTACCTGAAGATGCGTGTCTTCTACAAGAAATGTTATTCAAAAGATAATAATATAATCCATTATCCGATGTATATAGCATCCTCACTGATAAAACCCTACAAAAAATGCACAAAAAAAGCTACAAAAAAATATCTTATTCTTACTTGAATAAGATTAGCAGATCGAGAGAAGAAATCCCACTTCAGAAAACCGAATGAGTGAAATAAGAGAGGAGGAATAAGGGGAGAATATGAAGAAGGAGAGAGGGGGAAATTGTGAGAAGAATGGAATGAGGGGGGTTTATATAAGAAATGGGGGAGGAGGGGACCGTTGGCAAATTTCCAACGGCCCTCTCCCAAATCGGCACCTGTGGTGCCGATTTGGGCCATATCGTTGGCTCCCCTGCCAAATCGGCACCTGAGGTGCCGATTTGGAGTCAGGGCCAATGGGTATGGCCCAAATCGGCACCTCAGGTGCCGATCGATACCTGTTTTTTAAAAAAAATTCCTCCATACTTATTTAATTAATTATGATTTTTTTAATAATTATTTAAAAAAATCCCGGTTAATGGGGATGCCCGTCCGCCGTTTTCAATGTTTTTTTATTTTTATTTTTTAAAATATCGCCATGTATATTCATCCCTATATCCCTCCTATATGCCATTCGAATTTCATCAGAAACAGAGACTCCTACAGTCTCCATCGAGGCAATCATTTTTAACGGTAACGAGATTTGTTAAATCGACACTATCTCGATGGAGGTCGTAGGAGTCTCTGTTTCTGATGAAATTCGAATGGCACATACGAGGGATATAGGGATGAATATACACGGTGATATTTTTCAAAAAAAATGCTGAAAATAGTGGTGGGGCAGCCACGTTGGCGGCCCCCAGAGGGCAGCCTCATAAATATATATATAGAGAGAGAGAGAGAGGAAAGGGAAGCTACTTCATAAAGTAGCTAACCTTAGCTAATCCATGAGAAGTTTTCGCTGCTTTTTTTATTTTTTAGAAAATACCAATATGGATTTTCGTAATTATATTCTCTCTAATATGTCATTCATATTTCTTCAGAAAAAGAAACTCATATGCCCTCTATACAGAACAGGTCGATTACAACAAATCTAAGACTGTTAAAATTACATGTTATGGATGGAGGGCATATGAGTCTCTGTTTCTGACGAAATTTGAATGACATATTAGAGGGATATAGTTATAAAAATCCATGGTGGCATTTTCTAAAAAAATAAAAAAAAACAGCGAATAATGCCCATAAAGTTGCTAAGGTTAGCTACTCCATGAAGTAGCATCCCTTTCCTTATATATATATATATATAGGAAAAACTTGAATTGGGGTGATGCCTCTTTTCATTCACCATGCGACATGCCTTTTTACCCGTCCGATTGCAATCTACGGTTCTCTTAAAAACCACCAATCGAGTCTCAAAACCACTATTTCTCTAATTGATTAAATTCTATTATAGAAACGTATTGTATCATATTGGTGACGGCATTTTAATAAATGAGTCGGATACCACGTTTTTAGCGCATTAGTTATTTTCTCATTAAATTTCCATTTTTCCTAAACTGCATCTTCTCCCATTTCAACATCTTGGGTTTCGAAAATTTCTCTGCCTATCTCTAGTTTTTATTCCACTATTTTCTTATCAATCACCGTGATCTCAAATGAATTTCGATGAAAGAGCAACTTGTTCCTTTAATAGAGAAATGTCCCAGGTATTTGTTTTCTCTCTAGTTCTTATTCAAGTATTTCTTATCAACCAATCTTCAATGAATTTCAATGAAAGATCAACTTGTTCTTTTAATAGAGAAAATACCTATGATAATTGTATTCTATTTTTCGGATGTCATTTTTAGCATTAAAATATAAATTTGTTCAGATATCTGTCGAAGATGGTGAAGTTAATGTAATTATGGAAGGAATTGATTATAGTTCGCATCAATCAGGTACTCTGAATGCTAAAGATTTTCATAGCATCATAGTTCTTATATATTACATGATTTTACATATATACATGTCACTTTTACGAATGTTTTCTCAAATTTCCTTTTTCGCATAACACTTTACTTTTAAATTTCCATTTTTTTGCATCAATCAGGTATTCCTTATTTTTCAGATAACAGAACATCAGGTTTTTTGAAATGCATTTTTTCGAATGAACTCTATATTTTAGTTTAACAGAACTTATATTACATTCAAGATCCATATGTTACAATATTGTACCACATTTTAATGTAACTGTTAATGAACTTATATTTTATTTAATTTCCTTTTTTCTATAAACATATTTTACTCTAATAAAATTTATAATACTAATAAGATATGTATCTTACAATCACAATAAATATTTTACAACATTGCTCCTCAATTTACAATAAAGCTTATTTATTAAAATTACTACCAGGTTCTCATTACACAATCAATGAAACTGTCAATGTTCATACAACTCATATTACCAAATATGTTGCCATATTTTTACTTTAACAGAACTTATATTACATTCAAGATCCATATGTTACATTATAGTACCACATGTTAATGTAACTGTTAATGAACTTATATTTTATTCAATTTCCATTTTTTTTATAAACACATTTTAGTCTAACATACATTATATTACTAATAAGATCTATATTTTACAAATACAATACATATTTTACAATATTGCTCCACCTATTACAATAAAGCTTGTTTATTAAAATTACTACCAGGTTCTCATTACACAATCAATGAAACTGTCAATGTTCATACAACTCTTATATGCCAAACTCTTGTATCTATTCAAGATGCGTACATACTTTAACCTAATTTTCTATATCCGTTGTACAGCTTTCATATACGGTACAAATTTACATATATTCACTACAATTTCTGAATGCTCTATATCCTTTACTTTATCATAACGTATTTTACAATCATAAACCATATTTTACAATATATAAATACATTTCATAATACAATTTTATTTATTTATAAGTTACTTTATCTATAATTTTTAAACATATAGTTTTAAGTTTATTCCTCTCTGGTTAGGTTGTATCTTTATATAACATATTTTTACTTTATTTTTATTAATTGGTTTCTAATACATCTCAAATTATGAAATTACCACCAGGTTGAGATTACACAATCAATGAAAATGTCAATGTTCTTACACCTCATATAGGCCAAACTTTTGGATCTATTGAAGATGCGTATAAATTTTACGAGACATACGCAATAGAAATTGGATTTAATGTTAGGAAAGCAAGATCCAGGGTTGGTAAAGATAAGATTTCTAAGTAAAGGATAATTATATTCAAATCATTTGTTTGCTGGAAAGAGGTGTTTTCTAAAACTTCAAACAAAACATTTATCAATGTCAATGCAAGAAGTGATGATAGCGATGATTGCATCTTTTACAAGGAGGAGCGCCGCATTGGATTATCTCGGACTGAATGTAAAACTTTCATGTCAGTTTCCTTTAGTCTGATCTCAAGGATTGGATTGTTTCTCAATTTGAACCAGGACACAATCACAATCTCGTTTCTCCATCTAAACATAGATACCTCAGACCAAATAGATGTTTTTCAAAAGCCGCAAAAATGCTAGTGAAGTCAATGAATGATGTGAACATACCTGTATCCAAACAGTCAGCGTTCATAAAAATGTCCAACGGTCAAGTTGGCAGTATTGTTAGAGATATTTACAACTTAAACCGAAAAGAAAAAAACCAACGTATTGGGATGGATGTTCACCTACTAATTGAGCATTTTGAAAGTTGTAAGACCACTACTCCTGATTTTTACTATACTTACACAGCTGATGATGATAACAGGCTTACACAGTGTATATGGATTGATAATGCCTCCATTGAAGATTACAAATTATTCGGTGATACAACATCATTCGACACAACATATAGGACCAATGAATACAATCTGGTCTTTGGATCTTTTTATGGGGTTAATCATTATGGTTATACATGAGCAGAGAGACAACCAAGTCATTTTAGTGGTTATTTGAGAGATTTCTTGAAGTAATGAGGAAACATCCAATTTCTTTAATCATAGACGAAGATCCGACAATTTGTGCAGCTGTTAGGAATTGTTTTCCACATACTGTTCATAAATTCTGCACTGGCATATAATGGCCAAGCTTAAAAGTAAGCTTGGAAAGATTAAAGACATAAATGAAGTCCTTTCAGCAATTTCCATAGTAGTATGGAAAAGCATAACTATAAGTGAATTTGAGCAAAACCGGTGCAAGATTATTGATCAATATGATTTATCATCAAACGTATGGTTGAATGAGAAATATAGCATCAGATATAAATGGATTAGTTTATATCTTAAGGATTTTTTTGGGCTGGACAGCGTAGTACACAGAGGAGTGAAAGTATGAATGCCTTCTTACAATACCACATCACTAAACAGAACTCTATGTTGGAATTTGTGTGTAGGTTTCAATCCGCAATTCAACGACGTAGAGAAAGAGAAAATGACATGGATAACATTGGTGAAGTATACACTCCAAAAACAAATTTCAAATGGAAGATGGAGGAACATATGGTTCGTGTTTACTCTAAGTTCATATTTTACAAATTTCGGCTTGAACTGAACGAAGTAAAGGACTTGAATGTTCGAATTCCGTCGAACTCTTTGGAATACAATCAATATTTTGTGTCATATATTGGGAAACCCGAAGAAGAATTATGTGTTTCTTCATCTATGTCAAGCGGGTTTCTTTCTTGTGATTGCAAGAATATGCAATTCTTTGGATATCCATGTAGGCATATACTTGCAGTATTGAAAATATAGAATGTGGAGCTTCTGAGTCATGAATATATATTGAAAAGGTGGACAAGGAGCATTAAAAAATCAGGAAATTATCCTATTTATGTGCAAGTTGCACATCAAGAAAGGTCGTCACAGCTGAATCAGCTTTGTTCGCACATTATTTCAGCTTCAGTGGACCAGGATCAGGACATATTCTTATTTGCTAAAGAAAAATTAAGTGATTTATGCTGCAATATTGATCTTATGATAAGTAACAAATAATCTTCCAGCTTTACAACCAGGAATACTTCAAATGATCCAGATCTCATCATTGAACCATGTGTTAAAGAACCAAACGTTGCGGAAACGAAAGGAAGTGGTCAAGGTGGTAGACCCAAGGGTGTTGGCAATCGTATTAGATCTGAATCTGAGTTGAGAAGAAATAGAGGTCGACAATGCAAATCCTGCCTCAAATACAATGTTGGCCATGATTCCAGAAACTATCCCAATAACAATTTTATGATACCTGGTAAGCTTTTAACATTATTTATTGATGAAATTTTTGTATCAGTTCATTAATCTTTTTCTCACTTACGTAGGCAATGACGGTCAGACATCAGCATAAAGTTCTGAAATACTTTTCTTGTAAGATTTTACATTTTTCTTTCTTTGCATGTAAGATTTGTTTTCATTACATATATTCCACTTAAATGTTGATTTTGCTTATTATATTCTTATTAGTATTCAAATTTTATGTATGCATCTTACGGATAGGTTTGCGGCGTCATTGGAGCTTGCTCGTTTAGCTATTTTCCAGTCATTGTTTTTGATATTTTCTGTATTTTTGCTGCTAGTTATATTTTGTTCAGTTATTATAGATTACAAAGACTGTGTAGTTTTTCTTGGTGAAGTTTAGAACTTTTCTATTGTGAACTCGTAACATTCATGAAGACATTTCAGTGTTTTTGGTAATGTGAATGTTTAACGTACTATATGAAATTTCAGTCTTATAATTCAGTTCATTTTTTGAATCTATGTGACGTTATTTTTTTACTACCTCCTTAATGATTCGGTAATTTGAATATGTAACATGCAAGAAGCCCTTTCAGTGGTTTACTAGGGATTTGTTTTAACTATAGATACATTTCGTTAACATATATGCATTTTACCATAACACCAATCATTACACGTACAACCTATATCAACATTCAAGATGACCTTTCATCGATTGGGTAATGTTAATGCGCAAAGTATAGGAAGATCGTTCAATGTTAATCATTAACGTACAAGAAGACCTTTCTTTGTCATATTGCTTTTATTTTACTATCATAGCTATATATTTTACAAATCTATGCAATAATTTACACTTTGTGCAATATTTTATAACTATATACAATATTTTACCAAATATACATAGGATAATCATGCACTTCAAAGTAAGTGTTTCACTTTAAAGAGGAAGTTATAAACAGAAATTCTACCAACAAACATGTTTAAGTCCTTGCAATATAACATATATGCATTTTACAAACATTTAGTTTACATATATGCATTTTACCATAACACCAATCATTACACGTAGAACCTATATCAACATACAAGATGACCTTTCATCAATTAGGTAATGTGAATAAGTAAAGTACAGGAAGATCGTTCAGTGTAACATTACAATTATTATACTAACCAAGATATGTAATAATTTAAACATCTATACAATATTTTACAACTATATATAATATTTTACATATATAGTCAATAATTTACATATCTGTGTAATATTTTACATATTTATGCTATATTTTAAACCGCTTTACAAGTTTTTACTTCACATACCTACATTTTCGACCATCAAAATGCATAGTTTATCTGTCTGTACAACATGTAAATATTCAGTATTACATCAAAAGGATTTAAATTTCTTTAAGAAAATACGGGCGCTTGGCATAACTATGACATATGATAATCTTGAACTTCAAAGTAAGTGTTTTGTTATAATGAAGAAGTTTTAAACATAAATTCTATTAACAAATATGTATAAGTCCTTGCAATGTCAATCATTAACGTACAAGAAGACATTTCATTATCATATTACAATATTTTACTATCATATATTATATTTTACAATTCTATACAATATTTCATATTTTGAAGCATCATTTTACAATTATATACAATATTTTACCAAATATACATATATGTCGTAATTATATCTATTAAAGTTTTCGATAACAACAATCTTTACCTATACAACCTATATAAACATTCAAGCATACCTTTCAGTGCTTTGGTAATATGAATCCTTATTGTAGAAGATCTATATAATATGAATTCGTTTTTTATATTAAGTGTCATATTATTGTTAGTTTAAAGTCGAGTTATACAGTTTACACATCTATGCAATATGTTACACATCTATTCAATAATTAACATATCTGCGTAATGATTTACACATTTATGCATTATTTTTAAAAATGTCTACAATCTTATCGACCATCAAGATGCATACTTTGTCTACCTGTCATACCTGTAAATACTCAGTACCACATCAAAAGCTTTTCAATTTGTTTAAGAAAATGCGGTCCATTCGCATAATTTTAACAAAGGATAATCAAGCACTTCAAAGTAAGTGTTTCTATTTAAAGAAGTTTGAAACAAAAATTATAGTAACATAACACGTTTAAGTCTTTGAAACAATAGATAGATCCAATTTGAACTGCAGAAAAGCTATGGTGAGTTTATATTCTGTCTATCATGTTTCATCACTGTGTTGTTGAGTTCTCTATGTGACTGCATGTTAACAATGTTGAAGCTATTTCAGCTCTAAATCTGCCAATGTCTTCGTACTTGAAATCCAACACCCCCCTTTCGTGCGGGTACTCCATCATTTTCATGACATAGACATCACAATCAAGACTTTGCAATGGTTGCTGCGGGCAATCTGGCACATATATGATTTCCCATCCTGCAAGGCATTCGTCTGGCAAGCTGTCAATGAAATACTCCGAAATCCAGCCATGTTGAAATGTAATTCAAACATTAAAATTATAACCATTGAGATAAATTGTTTATTAATATTTAAAATTTTGTTTATCTCATACCCATTTCAATATATCCTTCTTGTGGAATTTTGTTCCTTTCATATAATTGTATGAAAGAAACTTTCTTGTCGTAAAATCAGTGACAAGAAGATGCCAATGATTTCTGATATGAATAACTGTGAAAATCTTCTCCAACTCCGGTATATGTATTCCCTCTTGATATAGTTCTTTGAGTTTATCAAATTCGTGTTCGGTAGCATTAACCACATGATTGACAAAATATTGCTGAAGATATAATCAAGGATAACATATTATGATTCTTAATGTTATGTTTTTTTTAAAAAAAAATCAATATCATCCTTTAGAAACTCACCATTTGGAATATTGGAGTGAAGAGATATGGAACATGATCATCTTTGGTGCAGAATTTATGTGTCAGCACGTCCATAAACATGTCTATTATATGTAATGTCGAAAGCATTTGATTTGTAAATAAATTTAAAAAAGTAATTAATATACATATACGTACTGAATCTTCACTCATTCTTTCATACAAAAAAGGAAAATATTTTTTAAAAAAATTTCTTTCAGATTGAATACAACATACTTCACTCCGGGTAATCGGAGTTGTAAAGGGAGGGAAATCCACAATTTTACATTTAAAAATATGTAACTTTAACTGTTGAATTATATAAAAATTCTTACTTGTCGGCAGGATCCCGTAGAAAATCTTGAATAGTTTTCTTTGTTTGTTCGGATACGCTCTCATAACCAATGAAATCAGTCACGAGATCGCATAGGTACTGATTCTCATTCAATCAATTGAAAACAATGTTAGGAAAAATTAGTATTATAAACAAACAAAATCTAGAAAGATTTTTGTACCATAGTAAAAATTAATATAATTTTTGGCTTACCTCACTTGTTGTATCATCCACGGGTGATTCCTTTCTCTTCTCTGCACAAAGATTGTAATATTCGAGCGTTGCTTTTGGTTCTTGCTCCTCCTTACCTTGCTTCATAGATTCCTCTAAAGCTTTTTTGGCTTCTCTTCTCGCTTTCAATCTTTTAATTATAGAACTTTGCTGCATCGTGACTTTATCTTTTTTTCTATTTCTTGTAGCAGTTTCTGGTTGCACATTTTCTGAATGTGCATTGTCATCAATGTTCAAATCAAACGAAGGCATGTCAATGTTTGATGCTGACCCTTTATTACTTGTATCTTGGGATTTATCGATTGTATGTTCATCACAGATTTCTGAAATTAAATTTTCAAGCCTTTCACCAAGATCTGTGTTATTATCTTCTAAAACTCCTTCTTTAATAGAAGCTCCCTTGCATGTCAGTCCATTCATGTCTCCTTGATGGTTATCAATGTTCCCTTCTACAGCACTTTCAGTTTCTTTATCTGATGTATCCATTGCTTGGAAATCATTTATTTCAACAACTATGTTCTCATGAACATGAAATGTTTTTAGTTTTTCATACAGCTCCAGATTCTCATATTTCAATTTATCAATCTCATCCTTCAATTCAGAAGTATTTATTATGTGTTCTGCATCCCTTTTCCTATAGATTTCACAAATATCTTTAATTTTTCTATTCAACTCTTCTATCTCAAAGGCAAATGCTTCACACATACATTTTTTGATGTTTTTTTGTATTGACGTTTTGAGGTGGAACACTAACAACATATTTTTGGACACACAATTCATCTATCTTGTGTCTTCCCTTCCTTGTCGACATATCTTGTGGTATTGGGATGGGATTCATTATCACAATATGTGGTCTCCTCATTGTAAAACCACTCATGGTAAATTTCTCGAAGGGAAAAACATATTCGTCTGCTCCTATTGGAATATTGGAGTGAAGAGATACGGAACATGATCATCTTTGGTGCAGAATTTATGTGTCAGCACGTCCATAAACATGTCTATTATCTGTAATATCGAAAGCATTTGATTTGTAAATAAATTTAAAAAAGTAATTAATATACATATACGCACCGAATCTTCAGTCATTCTGTCATACAAAAAATTGTGGATTTCCCTCCCTTTACAACTCCAATTACCCGGAGTAAAGTATGTTGCATTCAATCTGAAAGAAGAATTTTTTTAAAATACTTTCCTTTAACATTTAAAAATATGTAACTTTAACTGTTGAATTAGATAAAAATTCTTACTTGTCGTAGGATCCCGTAGAAAATCTTGAATAGTTTTCTTTGTTTGTTCTGATACGCTCTCGTAACCAATGAAATCAGTCACGAGATCGCATAAGTATTGATTCTCATTCAATCAATTGAAAACAATGTTAGGAAAAATTAATATTATAAACATACAGAATCTAGAAAGATTTTTATGCCATAGTAAAAATTAATATAATTTTTGGCTTACCTCACTTGTTGTATCATCCACAGGTGATTCCTTTCTCTTCTCTGCACAAAGATTGTAATATTCGAGCGTTGCTTTTGGATCTTGCTCCTCCTTACCTTGCTTCATAGATTCCTCTAAAGCTTTTTTGGCTTCTCTTCTCGCTTTCAATCTTTTAATTATAGAACTTTGCTACACCGTGACTTTATCTTTTTTTCCTTTTTCTTGTGGCAGTTTTTGGTTGCACATTTTCTGAATGTGCATTGTCATCAATGTTCAAATCAAATGAAGGCATGTCAATGTTCGATGCCGATCCTTTATTACTTGTATCTTGGGATTTATCGATTGTATGTTCATCACATATTTCTGAAATTAAATTTTCAAGCCTTTCACCAAGATCTGTGTTATTATCTTCTAAAACTCCTTCTTTAATAGCAGCTCCCTTGCATGTCAGTTCATTCATATCTCCTTGATGGTTATCAATGTTCCCTTCTACAGCACTTTCATTTTTTTATCTGATGTATCCATTGCTTGGAAATCATTTCTTTAACCAACTATGTTCTCATGAACATGAAATGTTTTTAGTTTTTCATGCAGCTTCAGATTCTCATATTTCAATTTATCAATCTCATCCTTCAATTCAGAAGTATTTCTTATGTGTTCTGCATCCCTTTTTCTATAGGCTTCACTCATATCTTTAATTTTTCTATTCAACTCTTCTATCTCAAAGGCAAATGCTTCACACATACATTTTTTGATGTTTTTTTGTATTGACGTTTTGAGGTGGAACACTAACAACATATTTTTGGACACACAATTCATCTATCTTGTGTCTTCCCTTCCTTGTCGACATATCTTGTGGTATTGGGATGGGGTTCATTATCACAATTTGTGGTCTCCTCACTGTGAAACCACTCATGGTAAATTTCTCGAAGGGAAAAACATATTCGTCTGCTCCTATCTTAACTATTTTTTTCTTTTGCAGTTGCAAAGCGACCAATATATACATAAATAAAAGGACATAGTCTTTAAACTTTTGAAATTATTAAATATACAATCTATCATATTAGCATTACTTACATGTTCACCGTTGATCGAAACCGATGATCTGGAAACCCCTTTTATTGGACCAGCCCTTCCTAATCCGTGGTCTCAGATCTTTGCTCACCACAAGGTCTTTGCAGCCGTACTCCATCATCCATACCTGATCCAGATCTTGTATTAGTAATTGTTAGTATTGATCATATCAATAAAAAAATATATAGGAACTCATGTATAAACAGGCAACACATCCTGTAAGGTAACCTAGTGTTACCCTTGATGAACCAGCTCTTCTCTTTTGAACTCTACTCACTACGTCATCCATGTTGAACAATAACATTCTTGCTACAGCCCCAGACCAGTTAAAGAATCGTGTATCTTCAAGGGATTCTACATAGTGCAATAAGTCTTTTGGAAAAGAATAAGAACTGTCAGGGAAAAGGAATGTGGCAAACATCAAAAGTATCAAACATGTTACATAGATAGTGATTGAGTTGTCATCATCCTTTTCGTGATAATCTTCTAGAATGCTTATCAACTTCTTCCTATTGAAAATCATTCCTTCTTCAAAGAGTTCATGCGAAATGAATGATTTCCACTGAAGATGTCTACCCCTAACAGTGATCGAGAAACCAGAGCTAGGTAGTCCCAAGATTGCTCCCACCTCTTCATCACTGAAACTCACAACCTTATTTCCAAATCTGAAATTTCTCCTACCTTGGAATTGTTCAACCAACCATTGAAGGTTTTTTCGTTGGATTTCAACATGTCCAATGTTGGCTAGCTTAGAAAATGCAGTCTTTGCCAAAAGTGTTTGTTGTTTGGGCGTTGGTCTATGATTATCAATGAAATGCACAAAGTGTTCAATATAACATCTGTACTGTACATATCCTTTGCCTGTAAGCAGAGACATAAAAAAAATTTCCAAACATAATTTTGGTGTTTGCAATGAATCATGAATAACTACTTTTGAAATAAATATGCTTTTCATATAAAAGAAGCAGTAATTTGCATACTCCCAAAATGATCTTCACCCTTCAAAAGTTCCTTTTCATCGGACACATCGTTTGTTTTGATAACTGGAAGTTCTATTCCTTCTGTTCATTTCAATTATTATAACTGTAATTTAATAAAACACTTTTAAATACTTCTAATTACTTTGAACTTTGTCTTACTTCTGAAATTTGGTTTCTGACGATGGACTTGGAGTTCTAAGCATGTACCGTCACTATCATGGTCAGAATCTGATTCTTGTTTCCGTCTGGTTTCCTCCAAGCGCAACTGCATCTCTTCCATTGTCGCCGATTGTCACGCTACCTTCTTAGCAGATGCTTTTGTGAATGCAGACTCTCCCCTTAATCGTTCGCTTAGAAGAGCTCCTTCTTCGTCGTCGTCATCGATATTCGACCCCTTTCTTCTCGGTTTATATCCTATTAGGTATTCTTTAATTTTATTAAAAGAATATATTTCCTTTTTTGATCTTTTTAAAAATCCCGCTTTTTAGGTTATCGAGAAGTTCGTAAAATTTTTTTAAAAGTAGATGGTTGTTTAGATTTTTACTAAATATAGAACGAATTTAAAATTTTAAATTACTAATTAATTATAGACTAATGAATGAAATATTAATTTTTTGGTAATTAATCCTTACTCAAAAACATCTATTGCCTTTTTGTTCATTAAGATTGAATCATTATTATCAATATTCTCCATTTCAATGGTAATACTACGTAATCGTACTCATTAGTATGTCTTACCAGGTACGCCTTTTAAGATCAATCATTGTATATGGTTTTTTCTTCATATTATCAATGATTTCAAATTCATGTCTTTTATTTTATCAATATTTCTTCATTTTTTTTGCTATTCCATAGCTATATTTTGCTGTCAGAATTTAATTAATTAAATGTTTCTTGTGTACACTTCCTGGTACACACAAACTAAACCTCACGTCATATGTATTAAGAATATTCAGTTAATTTTTCTGTCTTATGTAAAATCGTTAGTATAATTTTTTGTTTGATAAAATAATTTATTTATATAAATTATATTGGTTTTATTTCTTAGATATTCGGAAAAATACTATATGAAAAATTCTAAATGCAAAATAAGCTAAAATAGTATATTTATTAAATATCAACATAAGCATTTTTACATTAGATTTTTTTTCATTTTACGTATTTTAATACATCTATAAATGAAAAAGATGAATTCTATGTAAACCCAATTTCCATGATCTATATCTATATAATAACTCGCGGAATGTAAAATAAATGCAGTTTATGTATAATAAAAATTTAATACGCAAAATAGATGTATTTTTTGACACAACCTGCTAATTATCTAAGAATTTCGATAAAATCAATTGGTATCTGTAAAATAAATTTTTTAATTGTATTATATAGAGAACAATTGTAAAAATACAAAAATTCCTAATTCAATGAAAATTAATACATCGATGGTAGACATAACATACATATCGACAACAAAATAATCAAATTGTAAAATATAGTCTGTTGTTGTAAAATACATTCTATCTACGTAAGATATGATTATTGTTTGAAAAAATTATAGACATTGACATTGCAGAAGTACACAATTTTATACATCTGCATAAAATACAATACATTTTTTGTAAACTTATGTTTCTTTATGTAAAATAATATATATAGTGTATTTTCCTATTCACATATCGACTTATTTGGAATCTGAGATTTCAATAAAACGTAAAACAATTGGAATGTGTACTTTTTGGTTTTGTTTAGTAAAATAACAAATTGAAAACATTTAGTAATTTAGAATTAACAAATGTAAATTTCTGTGATATTCTGTATAATATCAATACTTTATATTAAATTTTGTCAATATTCAGCAGAAATATTGTTCTCATGCATCCAATTGAATGTAAAATGTACAACACATATATGTAAAATAGATTATTCTTTCATATTATATATTTTAATAATGTAAAAATAAGTATCCAACTTTTTAAAGAGTGATCAAATTCTGCATTCATTATAGGAAAGTTTGCCATGTGTAAATCAATTAATTATCTTATTACGTAAGCACCCTGTATTTTTATGAAACATAATATGCATAAAATACAACTGCATAAACACAAAATTTCACCGGATTTAGGCTTTTTTCTCTAACATCGATAGCTACGATTTTGTAATTTATAACATGTAACTGTAAAATATGTCAATCGATTGTAAATTCATAACTGTTATTTCAAATTGCGGTCCTTTATTCCATCAAATATTTCTGGAAATTTTTCTACACCACTCCACATCTACCTAAATATAGAATGTTCAATGACGAGTATTTCTCTAAATTAGCATTAATTTAACCCTCCCACATTTTAGGAATTTTAGTTGGCACGAAAATCACATAGTGGTTTCAATCTCCTTCGTACACTCGTCATCCCACGGCCTAAGATGACACCTTTCCATAATAAGGAAAGGTGCCACCTCAATTCAAGTGCACCCTATATATATATATATATATGGGTTAAATGGGGCTGCCCCTCCCCCCCACGCTATTTCACCCCATTTTTTATTTTTTTTAATTTCTTTCGTGAATATTCATCAATATATCCCTATATTATGCTATTAAAATTTCGTGCGAAACAGAGACTCGTATGGCCTCCATCCAGACAGACATTTTTTAACGGTAATATAATTGCTAAAAACGATCCTTCTGGATGGATGTCGTAGGAGTCTATGTTTCGCGTGAAATTTGAATGACATAATATAGGGATATATTGATGAAAATCCACGGAAGAAATTTCGAGAAAAAAAATAAAAAAGGGGGCGAAATGGCGCGGGGGAGCCAAGTTAGCCCCCCCATGGGGGCAGCCCCATTTTACCCTATATATATAGGAAGAACTTGAATTAAGGTGACACCTCACCACAATCATGGTACGACACTCCATAAAATCCGTTGAATCTTGATCTACGGTCATAAACAAAACCACCAAATCAAACCAAAACCACCATCCAATTAACTTCCAACTCGTTATTTTTAGAAACCAAATTGAATATTCTATTTAATTGCTATATTATCTCGTTGCTCATTAGTTAATCAAATTTATTACTAAATATAGCATCCATCATAATCAACGTTTTCAATTACTCTAAATTACCAAAACAATATTCGATGGGGTTCGCTCCCCCTCTAGTTCTTCGTCTTCCCTCGACTTAGAGGTGGCAGATGTGCGTGAAGATGATGGTGGTGGTGACAATGGCGTTGGCGGTGCATGGTAACGATGACGACGATGCATGCAACAACATGAGGTGATTGCATACGGAGGACGATGTGTGTTCTTAGTAATTTCTCTTATTCTTTTTTATTTCATCTATTAATCAAGTTCCAGGCTATTTTAGATTGCAATTGTTTTTAATTTAAATATTAATTTTTCTTTCTATTTTAACTACTGATGAATACCCATTCACTACTCTTTATTCTTTTATTTTAGCTACAAAACCTTTGCCAAACACATGTAGATACTTGTAAATATTAATACTTACCATTTGACATGCATTGTGTAAAATATAATAGTTAGCTTGTTTTTGTGCATAAATAAAAGAATAAATAAACGAAAGAAAAAGAGGGAGATATTTAGAATAAATATTGAGCGACCTAATCCCAAGGGAGGGCTCAGCATGGGCCTGACCGCATAAAAACCCAAGTAGAGAGAGATAAGGAAGCTCATGTGTATATATACCTGTAAATAAATAAATAAAAATATTTTCCTCTAAAACAAAAATAAAAGTGGGTTTGTATTTATTTGTATATATTTTTAAATATAAAATTAAAATAAAAATGGGAAAATTAAAAAGAAAATAAAAATGCCTTCACCCTTGTAGATACACCATGTACATAGAATCCTTTATATATTTATTTATCCCTATAAATAAATAAATTAAAATCCCATAAAATGTGTACATATTCCTTATTTCATAATGTAAATAAATAAAATAAAAATCATAAAAACAAAAATAAAATAAAAAGAACAAAAATAAAATTAAAAATAAACATTGTATATAGACCATGTATATATGTGTATATAACTATTTATTTAACCCTTGTAAATAAATAATAAAAATAAAATAAAAATACAAAAATATTCCAAATTTTATTCTATAAATAAATAAAATATAAAATTGGAATAAAAATGTACAAAAATAAGTAATTAAAAATCAAAAACCAAAAAGACAATATTATATACATATACCTATATATTATACTATATTGTACATACCTTATTTTTATTTCAAAAAAATAAATAAAAATCACAAAAAATAGTTTACAATAAAAGAAACATTTTTCATGTTTTGAGTTTTTCGAAATTCGACCTATTTCTATTTATTATTGAATTTACAAAATTTGAATAATTGGCGGGCTCTGATTGGTCCACGGGGGATGTTGACCCCCGGTCAATTCTCCCCCCAGGACCACCAGAGCCGGGTTCGACGCGCCCGACCCGATTTCTCCAACTTTTCCTCGCTCAACCAGATCGCCAAATCCGCAAACCGCGGGCTCCATTTGTTCCTTGATCGATCTAGATCCACGCCCGGGGTGGGTTTTGGGGATCCGCGCTCCGATCTGGTCACCCGACACCCATCTAGCCGGACCCCTAGCCACTTAAATTCTCAGCTCCGCCGCACGATTGCGGCATCTTTGGCTCCGCTCTTTCCATCCCAGGACCTCCAGCACCTTCGCCTGAGTGACAACAAGCGATTGGTGGTGTCGCAGAGAGGAGGAGGAGTCCCGACCATTGATCCGGCGACCTAGTGTCACCATGCGTCGCCCAGGAGTGGTGCTCGAGCCTCGGGCATCGACGGCCCTTGAGCCAAAGATCCAGAGCTTCAGCAGCTCGCCCCCAGTCGACTCCGATCATCCGGTAAGCTTCGTTCCCTTTAGTTTTAGCTAATTTCAAGTTACGCCCAAATCGCCCGTTCGCTTTCGACCATCGATTCCGGCCACACCATCCACCCATTTTGTCGATTGACCCGACCTTCACCTCCGCCTCCCTTCTCTGCACGTTTTCCGCCCCTTCAGCCAACCAAGTTCACCACAGAACAAGGAGTCGAGCTCCTTCGTCGTCGCATCGCCGGAGCTCATCCGCCCCGTCACATCGTTCACCCACCTCGCCTCTAACCGGGTCGAGGCATTTTGCCCTCGACCCAGGAGTGTTGCTGTGCAGCTTTGCAGGTCAGAAGAGGACCATCTGAGGCCCTCCACATTCAGCACAGGAGCCGAAGCTCTGCCTTTGTTGCTGGAGTCTTCGGAGCCTTCCAGCGTCATCGGAGGAGCCTGACCGACGCGGGAGGCCTTGGCGATCACGTTCCACCTATCAGCAGCCCGTGAGGAGGTCCAGCGCGCTCACATTCCTCCGACGAAGTTCGCCGGCGAGGAGTTCCTCTAGGACCCTCCTCTGTCGTTCGTTCGACCCCGGAAGCCCAAATCTGTCGTGGACCGTCCGATCAGGGCGAAGAAGAGGCCCAGCATCCACCGTCAGATCAGACACGTGACCTCTTCTCCGCCCTCCATCCAGCGAGGGTTAGCGCCGACGTCACCAGCCGTCTGATCAGCCACGTGGCGCACATCCCGTCCATCTGCAAATAAAGGGTAATTTACCCTTAGGCCCTTTGCCTTTTTGTTTTTAGTAAATAGTCCTGTAAATATTCTCGTAGTTTATTTTAGTTTGGTAAAATTGCATAGAGGACCTGTTTGTTTCTTATATTTGCACTTCTACCCCTGTACGTTGTGGGACACATGCTTCGTCACGTGCATTGTGGTGAAATTGCATGTACGGGCCTGTAGTTTCTGTTGGTTAATGAATGAGAAATACTTTTAGTTATTTGCACATATGCCCCTGTGAGTGTTTTTATTTCCACATGTGTTGAATATCATGGGCTTTTTACACTTTAGCCCCTGGACTTTTAGCACCTGTTGCTAATAGGTCCAGGGACTTAAGTTATTTGCAGATAGGTCCCTGAGTGCCCAGTGCACGTGCTTTGCGTGTGAGAACGTGGACTTTTTCTCCTGGACCCCCTACATTTCTGAGTTTGTTACTTTTAGGCCCCCAGAGGATAGTTTTATTGCAGACAGGTCCCTGTGACTGTGGGCTCTTGTTTGCTTTAAATAAAATATCAAATTATATCCAAATTAAGTGAAAATTTGACACATGGCTCCTGCCACTGTGTAGAATTTTCACTAATTTTTGGGAAATTTTTGGAACCCTTTTATTATTTTTGAAAATTCAAAAACACCCCTTTTTATGTCTGTCCAGATATAAGAATCACAAAAAAAATATTAAAACCTTCTCAAAAATTCTAAAAAATTCAGAAATTGTGTGTTTTGGTTTGCTTGATTTTCTGACCAATTTTGGTCATTTTTGGACTTATAGAAAATATAAAAAGGGATATTTACACCCATAACCCTGAGTAACTTCGTAATTACCCCAGAAACCTTCCATAATAACGAATTACATCAAAAACCCTGAATAACCGTTCCGTTTTACACCTATAACCTTCCGTTAGTTTAGTTCATTAACCCAACCATACGAGTGAGTTAATCTAAACCAGTGTATGATCTAACAATCAGGATTAACCAAAAGTAAAAAAAAGGAGAAAAGAATTTTTTTCATGCGGAAGCGGACTTGCAGGCGGACGCTTCAGGCTGGCGGTCGAGCTTTCCACGAGGCTTGCAGGCGGGTGAAGCTTGGGGGGTTCTTGCTCTAGGGTAGGGGTGGGTTCTTGCTCTGGCGATGGGGATGGAGGGGATGAGGCTGGCGGCGTGGGATTTCGGGAGGGGGCGAGTCTAGCGGCGTGGGGTTTTGGGAAGGGGTGAGTCTAGCGGCAAGGATTTAAGGGTGGGGGGAGGGGCGGCGCGGGGAGGGCTTTGCAGAGCGGAGGGCTTTGCAGAGCCGATGGGGATTGGGGGTGATGAGGCTGGCGGTGTGAGGCGGGGGAGGGGGCATGTTCTTGTTGTGCGACACCGAGGGGGAGGGGCATGTTTTTGCTGTGCGACGACGAGGAGGAGGGGGTTTGTGTTGGGTGTTACAGAGGCGACGGGGGGAGGCGGTTGGGTCTTGCAGAGGCGGTGGAGGGAGGAGGTAGGGTCTTACAGAGGCGGTGGGGGGAGGGGGCGATGAGGCTGGCGGCGTGAGGTGGCGATGAGGCTGGCGGCGTGAGGTAGGGGAGGGGGCAGGTTCTTGTTGTGCGGGACGAGGGGGTTGCGTTGGGTCATACAAAGGCGGTGGGGGAGTGAGCGATGAGCCTGCATGGTGTGGGGGAGTTGCAGAGACGGTGAGGATTGGGGACGATGAGGTTGGCGGCGTGAGGTGGGGGAGGGGCAGGTTTTTGTTGTGCGGGGATGAGGGGGTTGCGTTGGGTTGTACAGAGGCAGTGGGGGAGTGAGCGATGAGCGTGCAGGGTGTGGGAGAGTTGCAGAGATGGTGGGGATTGGGGGCGATGAGGCTGGCAGCGTGAGGCGGGGGATGGGGGCAGGGGGGTTGCGTTGGGTCTTACAGATGCGGTGGGAGGAGGGGGCAGGGTCATGCAGAGGCAGTGGGGGGAGGTGGGAGTAAGGGACGACGTGATGGAGGCTGCCGACGACGGTAACTTCCACGGGGGGCTTCGAGGGGGACTTGCAGGCTTCCTGGCGGTGGAGCTTCGACAGAGGAGGGGAGGGGTGGAGGGGGTCCGGGAGAATGTTATTTGAGAATAATAAAAACTTAAAGGATATAAAATGTAATTTTTTTAACGGATATCGTTATAGTAAACGGAGAATTGGATGGAAATTAACACGAGGTTATGAGTGTAAGAGTTAAGCATTATTGAGGGTCATCAGTGTAATTCATGATTATAGAAGGTATTCGGGGTAATTACCAAATTACTCAGGGTTATGGGTGTAAATATCCCATATAAAAATTGAAAAACCTTGAAAAACTTAGAAAAAATCCAATAAATCATAGAAAATTCTAAAAATAATAAATTTTTCTTCTGATTGTCCCTTGTTGTTCATATTTTATAGGACAAATACCTTCAGGCTTTGAAACAACCATTTAGTATTTTTGAATGGTTGTCCAAGCCTGATTGGACAGTTTCCATTTGTTTTTGCCTTTTTCCATTTTTATAAAATTCTATAAAAATCAGAAAATTATCAAAAATTCATTAAAAACAGTAAAAATTATAAAAATCATAAAAACATTTTTATTGGATTTTTTGGAACATTTTAGAGTAATTAAATAATTGTTGAAAGTTGTGTGTTTTGTTTGTTTTATTATTTTCTTTATAATTAAAAACCCAAAAAATATAAAAATACTAAAAATCAACCAAAAATAATTTTTCTTTATTTTTCTTTATTTTGACTACTTCGTAGGCTGCATGGCCATCACGTGCTCTCTGAGTTCGACCCTGGGTGCTATACCAGGTTAATCCAATAGCGAGACCGCTAGTTTGAGTTTTCATCGATTTTTATCCTTCTTTGGTGGTCTGAATTTTTCTCGATTGAGCTCTGAGTCCCGAGTGACTGAGGTCGCAACGACCTTAGTGATTCATACTTTACCTTAGTCGTTCGGGCGGCTCATCACAATGGTGTCGTTGCCGAGGAGCACGGCTTAGTAGTCGTTTTATTTTTCTTTTTTATTTTGTTTTCTTTTCCGCGGCTTATTCTGAGTCCGTGGCTTTTCGCGGATTTTTATTTTCCTTTTATTTTTGTTTTTATTTTATTTTTATTTCTTTTCTTTAATTTTTGTTTTTATTTGTTTTGCTTGTTTATTTTATTTCCATTTTTGCATATATATACTCTGTCTTGCTTTACTTGCTTTATTTGTTTTATTCTGGTCTGTGACACTTTGCTATTTTCTTGCGAGGGCCCGAGGACCGAGGCGGTGACTTTTGAGGAGCCGGGCGCAACCGCGGTGATCGAAGGCGGCTCCCTTCTACACGGAGCCGCAGGAGAGCGCGAAGAAGCATCTGAGTGTGGGAGGATTAGCTTAGAGTAGATTAGACTTTATTTCAGCTTATTTAGATAATTGTAATAATACAGGGACAGCAGGAGTCTCTTGGACTTTGAGACTCTCGGGGTCTGTTTCGCCGAGCACCGGTGTGCTCGAGGGACCCCTCGGTTTGTACGCGGCTTTTTCGTGATTTTTGATTTCTTTTCTGCCTTTTCTGGTTTCTCGCGGTTTCTCGAGCCCCTAGCCTTAGGATTTTCTGCTTGACTGTGACGTAATAATTAGGATCCAAACACCCTAATATATCTGCCTGTGCCTATAGTTCGGTAATTGGACCTATAATAAAAAGATTAATAAAATAGTCGATTCACTACCTTCGAGCCTACGTGCCGCAGCCCACCCTGCCAAGCGTTGCTCCTGAACCCGATTTGTCGGGAGGAGGAGGGGTGGACCGAGACCGGACTCTTGGATTGGAGGGTGGTGGTCGACTAGACGTTCTTTCGAGTAGAATTGCTGTTTAGGGACTCGATTTTCCGCCTGCACCATCTAGCTAGTTTATTTTCAGTCTTTAAATTATGCGTGGATCATTTTGCATGTAGACTGCTGGAGTCAGGTACGCATTTCTTACTCTGCATGCATCATTGATTTCATCGCGCATCGGCTTTTTCGACTTCTCCCCCCTGATTTTTGGACTTAATAACCAAGAGAATCAAAAAATTCGTTAGGCGATTTTTTTTTATTATTGAAAAATACCTAAAAGAAAAAATAATAAAATTTGGGACTGCTAACTCTATCGACCCTAAAAGACGATCACCGAAAAATTTGTCTTGGGGAGAGCAACCCCCTCATTGTCTGGTTTGCTTGCGCGAGAGAGTGACCCGCACACTAGGTAGAACCATATCCGATATCTTTGTCGACTGATTACCGGCTCTTTTTGTACGGGACAGTCGGTTGAGAAAATATCGGATTACCCAATAGGTCACGCTAATCGCTCTGCTATCCTGACTGATCACCTAATAAAATTGACAAGATAATTGACCGAGCCTTTACGGTCTTCAGCTCGCGTTGCGTTGGTGAATCGGGTGTTTGCTTGTGATCATAGTTGTTACCAGATCTCATCCGCACAACTGGCCAGATCAAGATGATGGGCAGAAGGTCTCTTAGGCAGCCTCTGGTTGCACCGCTTCCCAGTACTTCTACCCGCTCATCTAGGTTGGTTCGCGAGAGCCGAGACCCGCTCTCCAAACCTGAGTTCGACTCCATCTTGTTCCCCCTCGATCCCCCTTCTTCTGAGTCCGAGATACCAGTGCCAGAGGAGAGATTTTCAGATGATTTATCGACACCTGAGTTTGGGTCTTTTGCTTTTACAGAGACCATGGCCGGCAACAGTGACGACCGCACCAGAGGTCTCCAGCACGATCAGACTTTCATTATGGACCAGGGTACGATCAACTCCACCCTGATCGCCTCCCTCGAGACAGTTCAACGGCGGTTGAGGGATCAGGGAGCGTTTATGATTGAGATGAGGCGTGAGATGGAGCAATTGAGAGCAGACCGCAAGCAGCGCGAGCCAGGAGACGGGCCGAGGATACCCGACCATGCGGCAGCTGCCGCAGCCGCCGCAGCAGATCCACCGAGAGCGATGCGGGAGTTACACAACCCCAGATCGACCTTGATGCATCACTGGGTCGTACTTCCAGCCATCGTGGGGGACTTCAAGTTCCCCCGAACACTTTGCAGCTTCTCCCCCGATTCCACGGGCTCGCCACAGAACAGCCCCATCTCCACCTTCAGGAGTTCTTGATGATCTGCAGCACAGTCCACGACCGTCAGGTGGACCAGGATACCATACGGATGATTGCCTTCCCCTTCTCCTTAGCAGACAGATCAGCCACCTGGCTGAAGCACTTGGGGAAGATTTGTCTACACCTGGGAGCAGCTCCGCACCGAGTACTTGCACAAGTACTATCCACTCGGGCGGACGAACGCAGCTAGAGCCCTGATCAGCAACTTCCCATGCTCCCCAACGAGCAGTTCCATGAGGCATTGGAGAGGTTCCGCGAGCTGACCGACAGATGCCCGCACCATGACATTTCGAAGCCGAACCTAGTTCAGAGCTTCTTTAGCGGGCTGATACCAGAGCTTCAGGGCTTGGTGAATGCTTCTTGTGGCGGGTCCTATTTCGCCAAGGACCATGATCAGGTCTGGTCCATCTACGAGGAGATGGCAAAAAACTACATGCTGATGTCCCAGACCCGACTCTACGCTCAAGGGAGACGCAAGCCACAGACTGTGCAGTACCAGAGGATAGCACGGGTCGACGCCGGTCCATCAGTTCGTCAGCGGCAGCAGCACAGGCCGAGTCCACGGCCGCTGACATGGGGATCATCAGCTAGAAGCTGGACTGGATGGAGATTATTGAGAAGAAGCAGTGCCAGGGCATCACGCAGATGGAGCAGATGGCACAGACTCTGAGTGACCTGAAGACACAGCTCATGTGTCTCCAGGAGGCACATACGGCTCCCAGCCTCGTCTTCAGGCACGAGGCGATCCAACTAGCAGCAGCAGCAGCTCGTCCAACGCTCCAGCCACCAGCAGCCTAGACAGGTCCATCTTGTACATGCAGAGTCGTACCAGCAGCCGCAGCTTTTCTACCAGGCATCTGATGAATCTCCATTTCATCACCTTTATTCTATCATTTTGGCCTCAAAAACCCCAGCAAATGCATGTAAATAGCATCAATGTGTACATAATAGCATTCATGATTCATTGTATTAATTACACATTAAATAAGGTTCTTAATGCCAAAATTATAGAATAAAGAGGAGAAAAGAAAAAGGAATAAAATATTGCAAATATTTTATGACCCAAACCCCGAGACCAAGGCCAGCATGGTATTGGTCAACAAGGAATAAAGTAGGGGGAGACAAGGGCCAGTGTACAATACATACCTCATTTATTCATGCATTTATTTATGCATTTTGACACCTATTTATACATAATTATTTATTCATCAAATAAAGAAACTTTGTACATGAAAGTTGTAGATAATAAGGTAAATAAAATACAAAATTGAGTTTGTGTAAAACTAATACTCAATGTACATTTTATACACAAAATAAAAAGCAAAAATCTCAACTTCACAGACCCATATCTTGCAAATAAAAACTCCAAATCAACCAAACTCACCTTTAATTGTATATAGCATTCCAAGAACTATTTAATAAAATTGGTTTCATAATTTTTGGAGTCCATATGCAGAAGTTAGGTTTTGGCCCTTCTTGTATATAGGATTGATTAAAATATTCTTTTTATTCAATATTCATTATTTTTATAAATTTATATTTTTAGAATTTTGTAGATAATGTATAGAATGCATACACATATTAGAAGTAAAAGAAAACCAAAAATAATTTGTAAAATAAAATAAGTCTACAAATTCATAGACAAAATACCTATGTTATATATCAATACATAAATAAAAAGGATTTATTCCTTGGTTCTTTTATTCTTTTATATTTTTATACATTATACACAACTCATTAAAAAATATAAATCCAAAATAAAAATCAAGAAAATACATTAAATAAATTAGGTATACAAAATACATAGATAAAACACCTATAAGTATACCTACATATACATACGCATATTTATTTAAAATATAAATAAACTCATAAAAATTAAATAAAATACCTTTATACTCACAAAAACAAATTATAAATTTATAAAATAAGCCAATAAAATAATAAAAGAAAATAAAACAAATTAAAAATAAAATACCCAAAAATACATGTAAATACATACAAATACACATTATTAAATTAAAATCATAATAAATCGCTTCGAAAAATTCAATAAAAATCACAAATAAATATGTTTTAAGAAAAAATACACATTTTTTATGTTTTAAGAAAATTCTAATAAAATCATTTACTATGGTAAATAAATCAATTTAGGTTAAAATTTCTTGTTCTGTCTTGTAGCGGCTAAAGTGGACCAATGAGGCGCCGGCCTTCGTTGACCCCCTGGTCAACTGTCCCATCCCTTGTCTAGCGCCTCTGAACTGTCAACTCCCCGATTTTCATCTAATTTTTGCGGCCATCCCTTCCATCGTTCAAGCTCGCTTCCTTCACAAGAATTGCCCTCTGATCATCCATGATGCCCGCCAAAATCTTAGATCAATCAGATACTCATTGGATCAGTCAATAATCGCCGGTTAATAAGGCCCCTTGCCAATGTGTAAAAATAAGTAGCTCCGCCTCCTTCCTCGAATTTGGCCATTTTCATTCCAACCTTAAGCCTTGATTCCAGTCCTGGGACATTCCTTGTGACAGGGGGGTGTGCTGGTGCCTCGAATCGGCCGGAGGGAGGAGAGTTTTGTCGCAGCGGAGCTCCGGCATCCGCCCTGCTCCCTGGAGACCCCAGGTATAAGAGTTGTCCCTTTCATGCTTTTTAGTTAGTTGTAGTTAGATTAGTAGTTAGTTAATCCCCTTAGCGTAAAAATCCAAATTCGAAGTTCGTCGGAGCGGAGTAGACCCGACTGTTTCCGACCGCCCTGAGCACCCCATTTCGATCCCCATCGTTTTCTCCATCGTTCCATCACCTCTGACCAACCCAGGACCTTCGGTCTTGGCGAATCGGGGCTCCACCTCCGCCGTACGCCGGAGCCCCTCCGCCCCACTTCATCTCGCTGCCAAGCTTCAAACCCGGGTCGAGGAGGTAGCTCTCTCGCCCGCGGTTCTTCCTATGCAGGTACAACGAAGGATAGAGCCCATCTGGGCTCGAATCGATCCAGGAAGAGGTTCCTGGGGGGTCCACTTCTTCACCGACCTCGTCCGAACAACTCGGACCTCCAGGGGCCATGAGAGACCCATTAGTCGACGCAGGATGCTTCCAGCTACGTGCAGACCACCTCAGACGCGCCGGAGAGCCCCGGAGGAGCCCGAGCTTCTCGATCGAAGCTTGCCATGCGCGAGCTTCTTCCATGTTCTTCAAGGGAGCTCTAGCGCCGTCGGATCAGGAGGCTCGTCCCAGATCCAACAGGAGCCGTTCGATGAAGATATGCCCCAACCGTCAGATCAGTCGGGAGCTTCTAATCCGCACCCTCCATCGGCGAATTGGCATCGATCGTCCGATGCTTGACGCGTGGATAAGTGGTGCATCCAGCGCCGCAGGATGATGCGCCTTATTAGGGGTAAATTTCACATCTAGCCCCCCGCTTTTTGTATTTATAGTTTAATCCCAAAAATATAAAGTCACGTTGTAAATAACTTGTAAAATTTGCAGAACACCCCCTGATGTTTATGTATTACATTTTAGTCCCTTCGCGCCTCACGTGCAGACCCCACGTGAGGCGCGTGATATTTGCATTTAAACCCCGCCGGGTTTTTGTATTTGTAAAATGGTCCTGAAAATAAAAGTTAACGTTCATTTTTTATTGTGATTTTTGCATGAATGCCCTTGTGAGTTATTTTATTTGCAAAAACACCCATGCCAGGCCATTTATTTTTGTGTGCTTTGTCCATTTATTTTGTGCCTCATATTAAATTGAAAAATTTTGCAAAAATGGATGTTAGCTTGCTTCTACACGCCATATTTTTAGTTTTCAATTTTGTTGCATTTTTGCATTTATTAAAAATCAAAAACATGTCTTTTATTCACTGTCTAAACTTATAACATCCCAAAAAATATGAAAATGCCTCGAAAAATTCCAAAAAAAATAACATTGGTGTATTTTGATCTATTTTAGTGTCAGACCAAAAATCCATAAAAATCTCAAAAGGAAAACCTTAAAAATTCAAAATACCTAAAAACTTCAAAAAAATATAAAAAATCAAAGAAAAATCAGAAAAATATGAACTCAGTCCCTATTTCTGCTATATATTTTATTATCTTTATTAGAAAAATAGTGTGGAAAATTTTTGAGTCTGTTAGCTATTTTTAATGCCTATTTTTCCGACAGCCAGACCCTATTCCATTGTTTGCTCTTATTTTGCTATTTAAAAATACTAAAAATGTTTTCAAAAATGCCCAAAAATCACAAAAACAGTAAAAACTCATGAAATTCCAAAAAGACCTTAGTCCTAAATTTTTGAATATTTTTTTAGTATTTTTATAAAGATTATAGTACCCCTTTATGTATATATATGTATTTCCTAAACAAAAAAAAAAGAAAATATATATATATATATATATATATCTAACTATTTATATGTATTTATATATCTATTTATTAACCTTAATAACCAAAAAAGAAAAAATATATATTTTATCATACTTATATATACCTATATAGATTGTATGTATTACAAGCTATATACTAACCCTCTATGGGTATACATATATTTATAAATTTATATTTTATATATATATTGCCTAATTATATTATTCAAAAACAACAAAAAATAATATATATAATAAAAAAATATAATAAAAAAATTCTAAAATTCAAAAATTCAAAAAAACCCACTTCACACAAGGAAGACCCTGAGATACATGTAGGCTATGGTATTTTGTATTGCTCTCTGTGGTTCGACCTCTACATGCTTGTTCCCTATACATTTTATGGTAGAGTAATAAAGATTAATTCACATTTCTTTTTGAGCTTCATGGTTTTATTCTTTTCTGTGGGTTAATTGTTGGTCAACCCAATGTTTGGTGAGCGGTCGCCTCAGCGACACTTGATACATTTATTATGGTGACCCTCGCTGAATTTTTGCGTTTATCAGATGGCGCCATTGCCGGGGAGCAATGAGCATAGCCTAATTCATTTTGTCATTCTTGTATAAAATTTTTGATTCATCATCCATTTTTGTGAGCAGCTATTTTTATTGCTATTAATCACCATGCTTCATTGATTTATGTCTTGTGATTTATTTTATCTGCTCTATTTTATTGGTTGAGCCATCCTAATGCACTCTTTTTGTGACTTTGATGCGAGGGCCCGTCACGCGAGGATGGCTTCTTAGGAGGCCAATGCAGCCAAGCTTGGAGGAGGATGGTCTTCTTCTCATGACCATCTGGAGAGAGCACCAAAGAAGCAAAGAGAGGGAGATTAGATAGGATTAGAACACTTAGGATTATTTATTTTGTAATTTATGGTGAGAGAGAGACTATTTGGCATGTAATTAAACATGACTCTACTCTTCACAATGAGGTCCAGTGCCCGGGTGATTGTTCACCTGGGGGCCTCATCGCGGCTTTTCGAGTTTTCATCGCCTTCTTTTATTTTGTTTTCGAAGTTTTGAGCTTTCCGCCTTTCTTTTACTTTGTTTTATGTGCTTGGAGCCCCTAGATATAGGTTGCTTGACTCGGTAGATAGGTCCAAACATTAATAAGAATGCATGTTCCTATAGTCTACTTCGCTTGGATCTAGTCAAACTTAAACAAGCCGTTCATTTGTCTCTTAGCCCTCTGTATCGTAGCGAACCCTGTAAAGCGCTTTCTCCTACCCTCAATGTGTTGAGCAGGGGAGGGTGAGACAAGATCGGACTCTCTTGGGCTAGAGATGAATGAGCGACTTATGGTTCTTCACGTTAATAGCAGCTTATGTTTAGGGCGATTTTGTGCCTTGCATACCGACATGTAGATAGGTTTAAAAATTCTGTTTTGCATACCACATGGAGAGAGCTGGGATGCACTGTAGTCTTCTAACTCAGCATGCCATCATTCGGTTCAATGGTGAGATTTCCATCATGGAACCACTTGCACGGCTTTTCTGCTATCTCCCTCTGATTTTGAGCACCTAGGACTTAAATGAAAATCTACAAAACGTTAGGCGTTGGTATGAAACAGACTCAAAAAAAGTGAAAACCCAAAAATAAAACAAGGGGACTGCTAAATAAACTTTGACCTTAATTAAAATCCGTAATGGACTATCATTGTACCGGGTTCATAAAGCCCTCATCGTTTTCAGGTACCTTGGAGGGGGACCAAAACCCTACTCCCTTGAGCGAGTACGACCCTAAGGATTAAAGCCCAAAACCTAGTCTGCAACTGCCTTGTGTATCGCCTGGATTTCCGAAGTAACGGTGCTTCTATCGTACGTAGGCGAGTAGGGCTTGGTCACTGGTGACCGGCGCCAAATGACAGAGGTAAAGGTACAGAAAATTAGGTTGTTGCGACCTCAGTCACTCAACTAAGTCAATCAAGAAAATATCAATCACTCAAATCAGATAAAAACAAGCAAGCACAAGGAAGAGCGATCTAGCTATAGGATTAACCTGGTATAGCTCCCAGGGTCGAACACAAGGAGCACAGATTGGCTTAAGAAGCCTACGATGTAGTCAGAATCAGAGAGACATATTTTTGTGGTTTTTTATTTGTTTTTATAATTTTTTTAGAATTTTTGAATGATGAGAAAATGAAAGAAAATGAATACAAGGCAACTTCAACAATTAATTACACACACCACAAATAATGCAAAAATTCCAGAAAATTGGTTTTTATGTTTTAAATGTTTTTTACTGTTTTTGGTGAATTTTTGGAATTTTTCTAATGAGTAAATTATTTATTAAAAATCAAACAAGGCAGAAGCACCAAGGTACTGTCCAGCAAGGTTAGAAACTCAAAAATAAAATATTTAAGAGTTCCAATCAACCTTGGAGGTAATTTTCCTGTAATCTATGAGGAATAAGGAAAATTTAGGCACCCTAATTATTGTTTTTGGATTTTTAATTTATTTATTACAATTTTTATGGGTTTTTAGGGG
The DNA here is from genome assembly GCA_037367405.1 of Ottelia alismoides. Lineage (NCBI taxonomy): Eukaryota > Viridiplantae > Streptophyta > Magnoliopsida > Alismatales > Hydrocharitaceae > Ottelia > Ottelia alismoides. The sequence continues at coordinate 1,702,997 of JAZKJV010000651.1, read as the reverse complement.
TTTTTCAATTTTTAGGGTTTTTAAGTAATGAACAATAGCCAAAATTGGCTAGAAAATCAAACAACAAGCAAGAAACAGTACCTAATTTTTTTAGAATTTTTGGTGGAGTTTTTATATTTTTTTGGTATTTTCAAAGTCAAACAGTGACAAAAATAGGGGTTTTTGAATTTTTAAAAATAATAAATGAAATCAAAAATGTCCTCAAAAATCATAGAAATTCCTACACCATGGCAGGAGCCATGTGTCAAAATCTCATTAGATTTGGAGGTCGTTTGATATTTTATTCAAAAATAAAGGTGGGGCACTGTGCACAGGGACCTATGTGCAAATACCCAAAAGTTCTGGGGTCCTGGTGCAAAATACCCAAGAAGTCACGTGCCAAGCACGTGCCTGGGGCACTCAAGGACCTAAATGTAATAAAAATAAGTTCCAAGGACCTATTGATAACTCATATCAAAAGTCCAGGGGCTTATATGCAATTTACCCAAAATAAAACGCACATGTGCAAAATCAATGCTCACAGGGTATAAATGCAATTTCACAAAAAGATTCATTCATTGCATAACATTCCAGAACTACAGGGCTAAAGATGCAAAATTCCCAAAATAACACGTGACGAAGCACGTGGGTCTCTACTGGCAGGGATATAAATGCAAATAAAATAAATCCGAGGTCCTTGATGCAAATAACCCAGAAAATAAACAACTTGACTTTAAAGTTACAGGACTAAAAAGAAATGAAACAAACAGAGGGGGGGCCTACGATATTTACCCCTTTATTAATAGCGACGGCCTGATGTTGACGCGTGGCAGATCTGACGGTGGAGAACAAACGCGCCTTTAACTCTGGAAGCGCTGGCCTGATCCGACGGCTGGTGTGCGTCCACGTGGGTGATCGGACGGTGCAGATGCAACGTGGTTCTTCGAAGGAAACCAGGCTCAGATCGGATGGTCGAGAGAGGTCCACGTGGATGATCAAGCGGTACTGGGCTACTGCGCCTCTCTCCTCGGCTGCGACGGTCCGGATGAGATCCTCAGATGGATCGACGGCTGCTGCTCCTCTACAGATCGACGGCTGGGATTAGAACTGGAGCGAGGGCTTCATCGGACGGCTCTGGAAGGTGGAGGAAGAACTGATGGCCGGCGAAGTTCGCCGGCCTCCTGCGTGCACTCCGATCCTCCTCAGCTGCTGCTAATGGTCTGAACACGTTCCTGGTGGTTGCCCGCAGCTGACGGTGACGGCCAATGGCCCAACCGAGCCCTGGAGGGGCTCCGGCGAGGCCTGGCGGCTGGAAGCTCCGGTCTGAACTGTAGGGGGGCTCAGATGCCTCCCTTTATGCCTCCCTTTGGACCTGCAAAGTAGACACGAAGGTTCGCGGGTCGAGGGCAAAATGCCTCGACCCAAGAAGGCGGGGTGAAGGTGGACGGTGCTGTGGGGCGGACGAGCTCCGGCGAGGCGGAGGCGATGGAACTCGACTCCCAGATCCCGTGCGATCTGGGTTGAGTGAATGGGCGTAGAAGGTGCGCGGGGATACGGCGGAGGTGATGATCGGGTCGGATGGTCGAAATGTAGCGCGAGATGGTCGGAATCGGAGATATGCGTCGGTGGTGTGAATTGGGCGAAATCCTAAATTAGAAGAAATTAGAGGGAACTAAGGCTACCTGGTGGATGCTGGAGACTGTGCTGGAGCTGGTCTTGCTCCTGGTCGTAGCTTCGAAGGGCGTCAAGGCCTGAAGCTCGATGCTCAACACCGGCGGCGGAGCAAGGACGGCGAAGTACGCCGGATCAAAGGAATCGCCTCCTCGCCTCACTGCAACAAGGGCAGCCGCTTGCTGTCACTCTCGCGATGCCAATGGAGGTCACGGGGAAGAAGGAGAGGGTCCAAAGATGCGGCGCGGAGGCGGCGGAGGGAAGAATATATAATGTGACCGGGGCGATTAGGGTTGAGTGGTGACAGCTGTAGGAGGCGTGGATTTGATGGCGGAGGATCCGGCGAGGGAGAGGGATGAAAGGCGAAGAATCCGGGCTCGAGATATGCGTGGAAGACAGCCTGGAGGCGCGTGGGAAATTCGGCGAAGGTGGGGCGGCGCGCGGCTTCCAGAAAAGGAAGGAGTCCGCGGGGGAGTTGACCGGGGTCAACATTCCCCCGTGGACCAGTCAGATGCTGCCACGTGTGCCCGAATTTTGTTTATTTATTTTAGAGTAGAAATAGGCCGAATTAAGGAAAACTCAAAACATGAAATATTTTTCTTTTATTTTTTTCTATTTTTTGGTGATTTTTATTTAATTTTTGGAAATAAAAATAGGGTAGCTATATATATAGGTATATGTACACTACATGGATTTTTATTTTTGATTTTTTATTTGTTATTTTTATGTGTTTTTATGATCATTTTGTATTTTATTTATTTACAACATAAAATATGGAATAAAAGAATATTTTTATTTTATTTTTATCACATATATACAAGGGTGAAATAAATGGTTGAATACATTTATACACATGGTATATATACAATGTATTTTTGTATTTTCAATTTTGTAATTTTTATTCGATGTTTGTTTTGTTTCTTGTTATTTTATATATTTACAATATGTAACATGGAATAATTACAAAAAGTTTTGAAAATAATTGAATTTATTTACAAGGTTAAATAAATACAATGGTGTGGTTTATGCACATGGTGAAAGGGAGGGTATTTTTGATCTTTTTGCTTTTTATCTTTTTATTTTGTTTTTAATAATTTCTAAATATATATAAATATTTACAACATATTTTCGGGTGAGGAAAATGTAATGTTTTATTTATTTACCAATATATACATATGTGAGCCCCTATCTCCCTCTACTTGGCTTTTATGCGGTCAGGCCCATGCTGAGCCCTCCCTTGGGTTAGGTTGCTCAATATTTATTCTAAATATTTCCCTCTTTTTCTTTTTGCTCTTTATTCTTTTATTTTGTGCACAAAAACATGCTAATTATAGGTTTTTACACAATGCATGCTTTTGGTAATTATTTGTATTTACACATATCTACATGTATTTGCAAAGGTTTTTGTAGCTAAAATAGAAGAATAAAGAGTGATGAATGGGTATTCATCACCCCCCTATGCTTTAACTTTGCTAGTCCCTTAGCAAACACTTATTTGAAAAAGAAGTGAAAAAGAAAGAAAAAGAAAAAAGAAAAAGAGGATGTACATGGATCAAGGTTGACTTATTAAATTTTCCTTCATTAAATTGAAATATGGAGCTCGATCAGATCTTTGGATTATTAATGTGTCGGAACCTTATTTGGACTTAAGCCTAAAACTCAACAGCCTCTAAGTTCCACCAGTCTATGGACAAGACTCCTCAATAAACCAGATCAGAACAAGTCTACATACACAAACTCTAATGACCATGAATCTTTCCATGCAGTGTAAGTGATAAGTGGCTCCCCACCTCAGAAGTAACAAAGAAACAACCTCCCTCAACCTGGTAACTCTAATGCCTCAGTCTAGCAACTCTTTCCTCGAGAAGCGGGGTATTCCCTTCTAAGTTCAAGTGCAACCGGCTCAAGAAGAGGGGGTAGAAGTATAGAGTTTTTTTGGAAGCTTAGCCAGTGTAGCTAAGTCTCCCGCTGCAAGCTTCATGAGATGTAACATGATACCATAAGCTTTTGCTTTTCACTCCGGTGGGGTTATTAAATTTTCAATCCGACCCACCACTTTTTTGGAGTTCTTTTTGTATTTTTGCATTTTTTTTTTTCAAGAACTTCTGTACAACATATCTACATGGTGCAGCATATAAGAAATTTCCCCTTGAGCCAGTAGACTATCCCTCTTTTGAAGCTTTATTGCAACCCACAGCTTCTGTCTTTAGCTTTCAACACCACTAGACCAAGTTGAGATGCACTTCCTTCACTATAAGAAGAAGAGAGGTTCCGCCTAGAAGTACTACCCTCATATGCTACCCCAAGCCAAAGGAAACTGCCTCCTCACTACCTCATCCGTGGAGAGCCATGTGTAAAGTGCAGGTGCAAGTGAAGCCATTGTCTCTGAGAGTCATGCGTGTGTTGTTAAGTGCTCTACTTAAGCTCATCAAGATGACATATGCTCATAGCCTAGTGGACTCAAAGAATTAAGTCCTTATGGACCTGAAAAGCCTTAACCCTAAGTCCTATAAGGTTCCTCTTGAAGTTAAGTGGATTAAGATCTTATTCAAGCTCCATTTCTCAATTTAATTTCAGGCTTAGTTTAAATGTCAACTCTCATCCAGGAAAAACTATATACATATATGTACAAAAGATGCTATTTACAAATATTTTACAATCATGCAAAAATTTTTGAAAAATGTTTTGAAATCATGAATGATGCATGAGGTGCAAGTTTTGCAAAATGATATTTACACACATTTACACAAGATTTTTGCAAACTTTTGATTTTCAAAACATTTTTGAAATAATTTTGTACTATATAAATAATTTTGATACAAAATATTTACACAAGCTTTACACAAAAGATTTTTGAAATCATTTTTACAAAAATACTTTGTACACTAGCTATGTATGTGCAAGAATAAAAGAGGTTTATGTACATGAAAAATTTTTTAATTTTTGTGATTTTTAGCCATTTTATTTATTAACACACTCACACAAAGTACGAGTTATGGCTAAAGTATATATGAAATATATACACACCCCCCCTATACTTAGCTCGAACGATGTCCTCAGAGTGATCAAGAGCGATGAAGAAGACATAACTCGTGCTTAGCAAAAGGGAAGTGAAAAGGAATGGCTAAGTACAAAAACGAATAAATGAATAAAAAGAGAGGAACTCGGTGGTTTCCCCCTATACTTAGGATTAATTAATCCTAAGTATAGAAAGCTGTACATGAATGGAAAGCCGAGTGAAGAAGAATATACAGAATCTGCCCCCCTATACTTAGGGTGAAATATCCCTAAGTATAGGCAGCAAAAACAAGAGCAGAAAGAATGAAAAGAATACTCACCGGTCCGACATCCCCCCTATACTTAGGGTAAAGTACACCCTAAGTATAGCATAATCATAAGATGAGAGATGGGATGTGGGACTAAAGAATAGAATGATATGGACAACTGGATCTATACAGGCGAAGGAATAGTGAAAATCAGGCGTGAGATGTAAAAGATGTGAGTCAAAAGTCCACATCTCACGCAAAATGGATAGCGGCAATAATAACGTCCCGCGGCTCATGATCTAGAAATGGTTTGAGCCGCTGGCCGTTCACTCGGAAGGTACTCTCAGAAGATAACTCAGATATATCAATGCTACCGTTATCGTGTACCTTTCTGACCAAATAGGGTCCTTTCCATTTGCTCTGTAGCTTCCCTGGAAATAATCTAAGCCTCGCATCAAACAGCCATACTTTCTGTCCAATCTCAAAATGCTTGTGGCTGATATGAGAATCATGCCACTCTTTGACTTTCTCCTTATAATGTAGGCTGCTTGAGAAAGCTGCATCTCTAAGCTCTTCCAAGGCGGCTAACTCTGCCCTCCTCTGGTCTCCTATACCATTTGGATCCATAAGAATATCTGTGACTGCCCAGAGTGACTTGTGCCTCAGCTCAACTGGTAGGTGACAGGGCTTACCATACACGAGGCGAAAGGGAGATGTACCCAATGGAGTCTTGAAAGATGTCCGATATGCCCACAAGACCGAGTCCAAAAGCTGTGACCAATTCTTTCGGTCAGGGCGGACGACTTTCTGCAAAATATTCTTGATCTCCCTATTCGACACTTCAGCTAGACCATTCGTCTGTGGATGGTATGGTGTGGCAACACGATGGTCTATACTGTACTCGCTAGCAAGTGCCTTCACCTGGTCGTTGATGAAATGAGATCCCCCATCAGAAATCAGAACTCGTGGAACCCCGAACCGCATGATGATGTGCTTCTTCAAAAATCTGCAAACTGTCTTTGCATCTGCGGCTCGGGCGGGGATAGCCTCAACCCAACGACTAACATAATCTACGGCCAACAGAATGTACTCGAATCCCTGACTCTTAGGGAATGGACCCATGAAATCGATGCCCCATGCGTCAAAAACCTCACAGAAATGAATGGGCTGCATCGGCATCATATCACGTTGCCCACAAGTGCCCATCCTCTGACAGTCAGTACATCTCTTCACAAACTCATCAGAGTCCTTGAAGAGTGTAGGCCACCACAAGCCGGATTGGAGCACTTTCTGTGCCGTTCTCCTCCCAGAATGATGTCCTCCTGCCTCAAGCTTGTGGCAGTAAGTGAGGACACTATGGTGTTCCTCCTGAGGAATACACCGACGCCAGATGCTATCCCCTCCTTCGTGGTAAAGGATGGGATCCTCCCAGTGGTAGGACTTGGCCTTCGCAAGGAAGGTCTCAATCCTCTGCTTGGGCCAATCTTGTGGGACTTTCCCAGCAACGAGAAAGTTCACAATATCGGCATACCACGGGAGTGAGGCGATAGCAAGGATCGCCTCATCTGGGAAGGTATCACAAATGGGATCAATCTGCTCTGTCTCCTCAGGCTGCTCTAATCGGGATAAATGATCCGCCACCACATTCTTGACTCCAGGCTTATCCTTGATCTCAATGTCGAACTCCTGGAGTAGAAGGATCCATCTAGTCAGTCTGGCCTTGGCATCCTTCTTTGACATGAGGTACCTGATGGCGGTGTGATCTGTGTACAAGGTCACTCGGGATCCAATGATATATGATCTGAACTTATCTAGGGCAAACACTACTGCTAGCATCTCCTTCTCTGTGACCGTATAATTCCGCTGGGCGGAATCCAATGTGCGGCTAGCATAGTGTATGGCAAATGGCACTCCATCCCTCCTCTGTCCCAGCACGGCCCCTACGGCAAAATCAGAGGCGTCCGTCATGATCTCGAATGGGAGAGACCAATCGGGTGGCTGAAGGACAGGAGCCTCAATAACACACTGCTGGAGAGTCTCAAAGGACGAAAGACACTTGTCATCAACAAGGAACTCGGTGTCTTTCGTCAAGAGGTCAGTCAACGGTCGGGCAATCTTGCTGAAATCATGAATGAATCTCCTGTAAAAACCAACGTGCCCTAGAAATGACCGTAACTGCTTCAGATTGGACGGCGGTGTGAGTTTTCTAATGACATCGACCTTGGCCGGATCAACCTCCATGCCTCTGTTGGAGATGATGTGGCCAAGCACCGTCCCTTGAGTCACCATGAAGTGACTCTTCTCCCAAGATAGAACCAACCGGGTAGCAATACATCGCTGAAGCACTCGGTCTAGGCAGTCAAGACAGGAATCGAATCCGTCGCCGTAAACCGAGAAGTCGTCCATGAAGACCTCTAAACACTCCCCTACCATGTCCGAAAATATTGACAGCATGCATCTCTGAAAAGTCGCAGGGGCGTTACATAGCCCAAATGGCATGCGTCGAAAGGCGTAGGTACCGAAGGGACAGGTAAAGGTGGTCTTCTCCTGATCCTCAGGAGCGATGGCCACCTGATTGTAGCCCGAGTACCCATCCAGGAAGCAGTAATGGCTTTTCCCTGCCAGTCTCTCAATGATCTGATCTATAAAGGGCAGGGGGAAATGGTCCTTCTTGGTGGCCTGGTTGAGTCTCCTGTAGTCAACGCAGACCCGCCAAGAGGTGGGTACTCGTGTAGCGATCTCCTCTCCCGACTCACTGATCACAGTCGTGATGCCCGTCTTCTTGGGCACCACATGCAAGGGGCTCACCCACTTGGAGTCGGAAATGGGATAAATAAAATCTGCACTCCACCATTTTGATATTTCCTTCATGACAACCTCTCTTAGGTTGGGGTTCAGTCGCCGCTGGAACTCACGCGACGGCTTCGCCCCTTCCTCGAGATAGATATGGTGGGAGCACAATGAGGGACTAATCCCATGGAGATCTGCTACGCTCCATCCAATTGCCTTGCGGTTCTTTTCAAGAACCTCCATCAGACGGGATTCTTGCTCTTCAGTCAGATCAGCAGAGATGATGACTGGGTACATCTCAGACTCTCCCGCAAGGAATCTATACTTCAGCGAAGTAGGGAGCGGCTTTAGCTCTGGACAGCTGGGTGCTGGCAAATCTGGCTTCTGAAGAAGATGTGTGTATGCGGACAATTCTGCCAAATCTACCTGGGAAAATGATAACGAACTCTCACAAACTGGATCTGGAGAAGGCGGGTCCTCTGCATTGTCTCTGATCTGTTCTGCCTCTACCTCCTCCTCATCTATAGGCTCAGGTGGATCCAGATCTGGCATCTGATCATCACAATCTGCCCAATCAGATTCTGAATCCGAGGGATCTATATCAGACTCGGTGGCATCAGTACCACCGGAGAACAAGGTGGCATCAGCACCACCATAGAGCAGGGTGGCCTCAGTACCACCATCACTGAAAATCGTGTCGCGATCAAGGTTCGACTCTGCTGACTCAATAGTATCCTGAACCAAGGCTGTGCTCTCCAGACTATCCTCTGCTATCAATTCTGCATCAACTGTATCTGAATATGAGAGGATGGTCTGTGCTGCAGGATCTGCCCAAACTGCCTCATCATCTGTGATCACAAAATCACAGTCCTGGTGGATGTCTGGTCCTGCGTCTGTCAGCTGTTCTGAATCTGTACTGTCCTCTGAGCGGGATCTAGCTCTGGCTCTGTGGTCCTTAACCGTCTCTATTTGTATACTCTCGCCCTGGACGCGAAAGAATACCTTCCCACTGTCATGGTCAGTCACCGCTTTGGCTGTGGCCAAGAACGGGCGACCGAGGATAATGGGGGAATCTGTCAACGAGTCAGGGGTCTCCATGTCCAGCACTACGAAGTCCACGGGGAATTGCAAACCCTGAATCGTGACGACAACGTCTCGTAACAACCCCTTTGGCCTCTTGACAGACCGATCAGCAAACTGAAGGTATGTCCTGCTCTGTCTAAGAGTGCCCAACTCTAAGTGGTCGAGAAGGGCTGCCGGAAGAAGGTTGATCGACGATCCGCTATCTAATAGAGTACGGTTGAACCTCTGCTCACTAATCTGACATCTGACATACGGGGCCCCTAAAATCTGGCCTCTTAGTCGGCAGATGGTTCTGGATCGCGTAACACGTGGCTTTTGTCAACACATGAATTTCTGCAGTCTTGTTCCTCTTCGTCCTTCTGACTGTGGTCTTATCTCTCAAGGATCGCTGAAGAAGAGGGATGTGTTGCAAAGCCTCATTGAGGGTCAGCTGGATGTGAAATCGGTCTATCATGCTCTGGCTGAACTCCTCCTGCTCTATCTTTTTTGGATCTTTTTCTTTTTTCTTCCCCTTCCCCAACTCAAGGGCTCTAGGAAAGGGGATCACAGGGTCCTTCTCAGATGAAGGACTAGGAATAGGCCTAGACGGTTCGATGACCGGATCCTCACAAACATCATTCACCACAGTGGGATCAGAAGAAACTAAACCTTTTCCTTTATTCAAATCAGAGTTCTGAGATACATTCATGCGAGGAAAGACAACATTTCTATCAGAAAAAATGTTGGTGGCATCAGTACCACCTCTAGCTGGCTCTACAACTAGACGTCTTGCGGCCTCAGTACCGCGGGCTGGCTCGGCTCTGTTGGGTGGCGTCAGTACCACCTCCTCGATGTGGTGAAATGGCGGCCTCAGTACCGCCGGTGAAATCAGCATCTCGGGTGGCATCAGTACCACCGTCATCATGATGTGCGGCTTCAGTACCGCTCTCCTCTTCCTCATCTGGCGCTCTAGATGGATCCTCGCGTGGTCGCTCAGATGAGGCGCCGCCTGCTGGTCTTCTACCGCTCCTAAGTGTGACAAAATCAGCATCAAATAAATCCGAAGATGTATCATCAAATGGGTCACTAGGAGTGGCAAATTCAGTGTGAACTACCTGCTCAGATTTCCTCTTCAAGCTATTCGGATTAGGCTCGATCTGTGCAGGGATGGCGGCCTTCCCTCTCATCAGGTCCCGCATCTCCTGGCGGAACTCGTCCATCTCCCGTCTAAATGTAGCCTGCTGCTCTGTGAAGAGGCGGGCTAGATCATCCATGGCGGGGCTCTCATGGGAACCCGACGGGTGCCTCTCTGGTAATGAGGCTGCTGGACCGTCTCTAATGACGCGATCAGGGTGGAGTTGATCGCCCCCTGGTCTAAGACAAAATGTTCGGGCTGGCGATCGTCTGAACTGCCGGCTCCGGCCATAGTGACGTCTGCAAATCAGATGAGCCCAACTCAGGTTCTGTCAAATTAATTCGTCTTTCCTCGGGCTCATGTCTCTCAGTAGCAAAAGAAAGGGGATCGAGGGGGAACAGGGTGGAATCGAACTCGGGTCCGGAGAGCTGGTCTCGACTCTCACGGGCCAACCTAGATGATGGAGTAGCCGCGCCTGAAAGCGGTGCCAGCCAGAGGCTGCCTAAGAGATCGTCTACCCATCATCTTGATCTGGCGAGTAAGGCGGATGGGATCTGGAGAAAATATGATCGCAAAGCAAACCCCTTGTTCACCAACTCAACACAATCTGAAGACCGTGAAAGCTCGGTCAATTTATCTTGTCAATTTTTATTTGGTGAACACACCAAGATATCAGAGCGATTACGTGACCTGCTGGGATACCCGACACTCTCTCAACCGACTGTCCCGCACAGAAGAGTCGGTAATCAGTCGAGATGAGCACCGGAGGGCTTTACCTAGTGTTCGGGTCACTCTCTCGCACAATCAAACCAAACAATGAGGGGGTTGCTCTCCCCAAGACAAATTTTTAATGTGAGTGTCTTTTAGGGTCAATAGTGTTATCCAGTCCCAATTTTTATTGTTTTTCTTTTTAATTTTTTTCAAAATAAATACAAGCGGCCTAACGGTTTTTTCCGATTCTCCTGATGATTAAGCCAAACACAGGGGGAGAAGACGAAAAAGCCGATGCGCGAGAGAATCAATGATGCATGCAGAGAAAGAAATGCGTACCTTGTCTCCAGCACTCTACATGCAAGTGATCCGCGCAGAATTTAAATACAGAATTAAACTACCTAAATGATGCAACGAGGAAAACCGAGTCCTAGCTGAGCAATTTCTATTGATCGTGAAGAACAATAGTTAGCCAACGGAATCGAGTCCGGAGTCCGATCTTGGGAGTCACTCGGTGCCCGCCACAACGGGTCCTGCCAGCGCTGTATGTGACTCCTCACGGCACGTGGTCTCAAATCCAATTAAACTAACTTTTTCAGTGAATTTTATCAAGGTCCAATTACGTTCTATAGGAACAGATATTCTATTAAGTGTTGGGCCTTAGATATTTACGTCACAATCAACAGAAATTCCTAAATCTAGGGGCTCGAGAAAAACCGCGTAAACACCGGAAAAGGCAGCTAGCTATCAAAACCACGATAAAAGCCGCGAAAATCCAAATGGGTCCCCCGAGCACACCGGTGCTCGGCGAAACAGACCCGCTAAGTTACAAATGTCCACAAATGTCCAAAGTTCAAATCCTAAATTATTACAAAAAATTGTTCTCTCTCTCTCTCTGAATAGAAAATCTCTTCTCCTCTCTCTCTTCCTCCTGCGCGGGTCCTCTAAATAGTAACTCCAAGCAGTCAAGCAGTACCTCGCACAAAAATCCAAGAGAGAATGTCAGAAAGCAATTATAATATAGAGAGACAAAAATAGAAGAATGAAAACTGACTACAAAGCCGTGCTCCCCGGCAACGGCGCCATTCTGATTACCGCCCGAACGACAGAGGTAAAGGTGTAAAGTAAATAGGTCGTTGCGACCTCAATCACTCGGGCTGAGTCAATCAAGAAAATCAATCACTCAAATCAGATAAAACAAGCAAGCACAAAATAGAGCGATCTAGCTATAGGATTAACTGGTATAGCTCCCAGGGTCGAACACAAGGAGCACAGATTGGCCTTGCGGCCTACGATGTAGTCAAATTGAACTAAAACACAGAGAACATATTTTTGTGGTTTTTATTTGTTTTTATAATTTTTAGATTTTTTTAAAAGATGAGAAAATGAAAGAAGGTAAATACAAGGGAACTTCAACAATTTATTACACACACCAAAAATGATGCAAAAATTCAAGAAAATTTGTTTTTTATGTTTTAAATGTTTTTTACTGTTTTTGGTGAATTTTTGGGATTTTTCTAATGAGTAAATTATTTATTAAAAATCAAACAATGCGAAAAACAAAGGGGACTGTCCAGCAAGGCTTAAGACCCAAAAATAAAATACTCTTGGATCTCAAAAGCCCTAAAGGTAATTTTCCTATAATCTAGAAAGAATAAGGAAAATTTAGGCACCCTAATTATTGTTTTGGATTTTTACTTTATTTATTATAATTTTTATGAGTTTTTAGGGGTTTTTCCATTTTTAGGGTTTTTAAGTGATGAAAAGTAGCCAAAATTGGCTAGAAAATCAAGCAACAAGCAAGAAACAGTACCTAATTTTTTTAGAATTTTTAAAGGTGATTTTATATTTGTTTTGGTATTTTTAAAGTCAAACAGTGGCAAAAATAGGGGTTTTTGAATTTTTAAAAATAATAAATGAAATCAAAAATGTCCCCAAAAATCATAGAAATTCCTACACCATGGCAGGAGCCATGTGTCAAAATCTCATTGGATTTGGAGGTCGTTTGATATTTTATTCAAAAATAAAGGTGGGGCACTGTGCACAGGGACCTATGTGCAAATACCCAAAAGTTCTGGGGTCCTGGTGCAAAATACCCAAGAAGTCGCGTGCCAAGCACGTGCCTGGGGCACTCAAGGACCTAAATGTAATAAAAATAAGTTCCAAGGACCTATTGATAACTCGTATCAAAAGTCCAGGGGCTTATATGCAATTTACCCAAAATAAAACGCACATGCGAATATTCAATGTTCACAGGGGTATATTTGCAAATAAACAAAACTTTTTATTCAATGAATAACATCCAGAACTATAAGGGGTCTTATGCAAATAACCCAACAAAACACGTGACGACGCACGTGGCTCACAACAGGCGGGGGTATAAGTGCAAATAAATAAGTTACGAGGTCTTTAGTGCAAATATCCCAGAAAATAAACAACTTGAATTGAAAGTTACAGGACTAAAAAGAAAATAACAAACTACGAGGGGGCCCTACGATATTTACCCCTTTATTAACCGACGGTAGGATGTGCGCCACGTGGTGATCGAACGGTCTAGATGTGCGGGCGCTACTCTTCTCTTCTCCTCTTCGGCTCGATCGACGGCGGAGAGAGGTCCACGTGGAAGATCAAGCGGTGCTGGGGTCTGGTGCCTCTCTCCTCGGCTACAACGGTCCAGATGAGATCCTCAGATGGATCGACGGCTGCTGCTCCTCTATAGATCGACGGTTGGGATTAGAACTGGAGCGGAGGCCTCATCGGACGGCTCTGGAGGGTCCTCGAAGAACTGATGGCCGGCGAACTTCGCCGGCCTCGTGAAGGTGTCTCTGCCCTCCTCTGCTGCGCCTGAAGGTCGGAGAAGATCCGGCGTGAAGTTGCGCAGCTGCTGTGGGTCTCCGATGCCCCAGCCGAGCCCTGGAAGGCTCCGGCGAGGTCGGCGGAGGAGAAGCTCCTGGCTTGAAGTTGGGAAGCCCTCAGACGGCTCCCTTTGGACCTGCAAAGTAAACAAGAAGCTTCGCGGGTCGAGGGCAAATTGCCTCGACCCAAGAAGGCGGGGTGAAGGTGGTCGGTGCTGTGAGGCGGACGAGCTCCGGCGAGCGGAGGTCGGTGGAGCTCGATTCCCAGATCCTGTGCGATCTGGGTTGAATGAAAGGGCGTAGAAGGTGCGTGAGGGGTTGGCGGAGGTGATGGTCGGGTCGGAGGATCGAGATGTTGCGCGAGATGGACGGAATCAGGGAAATGCGTCGATGGGTCGATTTGGGCGTAATCTAAAATTACACTAAATGGAAGATCTAATCGGATACCTGATGGATGCTGGAGACTATGCTGGAGCTGCTCTTGCTCCTGGTCGTAGCTTCGAAGGGCGTCAAGGCCTGAAGCTCGATGCTCAACGCCGGTGGCGGAGCAAGGCGGCGAGAAACGCCGGATCGATGGTAGGGACACCCTCACCTCACTGCAACAGGGGCTAACTCGAGCTGTCACCTCGGGCTTTGCTCTGGAGGTCACGGGAAGAAGGATGGCGATCCAAAGATGGGGCGCGAAGGCGGCGGAGGGAAGAATATATAATGTGACAGCGTCGATTAGGGTTGAGGCTCGACGGGCGATGGAAAGCGTGGATTTGATGGCGGAAGATCCGGCGAGGGAGAGGGATGAACGGCGAAGAATCCGAGCACGGGGGTTGAGTGGGTGACAGCCTGGAGACGCGTGGAAAATTCGGAGAAGGCTGGCGGCGCGCGTCTTCCAGAAAAGGAAGGAGACCGCGGGGGAGTTGACCGGGGTCAACAATCCCCCCGTGGACCAATCAGGAGCGGCCACATGTGCTCGAATTTTGCTTATTTATTTTAGGGCAGAAATAGGCCGAATTAAGGAAAACTCAAAACATGAAATATTTTTCTTTTTATTTTTTTCTATTTTTTGGTGATTTTTAATTAATTTTTGGGAATAAAAATAGGGTAGCTCTATATATAGGTATATGTACACTATATGGATTTTTATTTTTGATTTTTTTTATTTGTTATTTTTATGTATTTTATGCTCATTTTGTATTTTATTTATTTACAACATGAAATATGGAATACAAGAATATTTTTATTTTATTTTTATCACTTATGTACAAGGGTGAAATAAATGGTTGAATACATTTATATACATGGTATTTATACAATGTATTTTGGTATTTTTCATTTTGTAATTTTTATTTGATTTTTGTTTTGTTTCTTTTTTTTTATTTATTTATTTACAAAATATGCCATAGAATATTTACAAAAAGTTTAGAACATAATTGAATTTATTTACAAGGTTAAATAAATACAATGGTGTGGTTTATGTACATGGTGAAGGAAGGGTATTTTTGATCTTTTTGCTTTTCATCTTTTTATTTTGTTTTTAATAGGATATATACAAATACTTACAACATATTTTTGGGTGAGGAAAATATAATTTAATATATTTACAGAAGTATATACACATGAGCTCCTATCTCCCTCTACTTTGGTTTTTATGCGGTCAGGCCCATGCTGAGCCCTCCCTTGGGTTAGGTTGCTCAATATTTATTCTAAATATTTCCCTCTTTTTCTTTTTGCTCTTTATTCTTTTATTTTGTGCACAAAAACATGCTAATTATAGGTTTTTACACAATGCATGCTTTTGGTAATTATTTGTATTTACACATATCTACATGTATTTGCAAAGGTTTTTGTAGCTAAAATAATAGAATAAAGAGTGATGAATGGGTATTCATCAATCACCAGCAGCAGCAGTCCCAGTTTACCAGTCACAGCCGCAGTCATCCTTCGTTCCTCGTCCCTATCAACAGCAGGGACAGTCTTGGAGACGTGAGCAGCAGGCTCACCAGCCACACCAACAGCACCCTCCTTCTTACCCCTCTCACCAGCAGCAGCACCAGTTCCAGCAGCCTCATCACCAGAGAGGCTACCCGTCGGGCTCCACGAGAGCCCTGTTTTGGATGACATAGCCCGCCTCCTCACGGACCAGCAGGCTACCTTTCGACGAGAGATGGACGAGTTCCGCTAGGAGATGCGGGACATTGTGAGAGGGAAGGCCGCCATACCTGCCCAGATAGAGCCGAATCCCAACAGCCTGAAGCGGAAATCTGAGCAGGTAGCTTACACTAAGCATGCCACTCCTAGTGATCCATTTGTTGATACATCTTCGGATCTTTTTGATGCTGATTTTGTTACGCTTAGGAGCGGTAGGACACCAGCAGGCGGCGGCGCCTCGTCTAAGCTACACCACGAGGACACATCCGGGGCGCCAGATGAGGAGGAGAGCGGTACTGAGGCCGCTCATGACGATGATGGTGGTATTGATGCCACCAAGGATGCTGATACCACCGGCGGTACTGAGGCTGCCGCTTCACCAGTTCGAGGAGGTGGTACTGACGCCACCAGAGTAGCCGAGCCAGCACATGGTAC
This sequence comes from Ottelia alismoides, assembly GCA_037367405.1. Lineage (NCBI taxonomy): Eukaryota > Viridiplantae > Streptophyta > Magnoliopsida > Alismatales > Hydrocharitaceae > Ottelia > Ottelia alismoides. The sequence continues at coordinate 1,686,951 of JAZKJV010000651.1, read as the reverse complement.
TGAGGCCGCGAGACGTCTAGCAGAGCCAGCCCCGTGGTGGTACTGAGGCCACCGGTGTTCATTTTGAGAGAGATGTTGTTTTTCCTTCTGCTGATGTATCTCAGAACACTGTTTTGAATAAAGGAAAAGGTTTAGTTTCTTCTGGTCCCACTGTGGTGATTGATGTATGTGCGGATCCGGCCGTCGAGCCGTCTAGACCTATTCCTAGTCCTTCATCTGAGAAGGACCCTATGATCCCCTTCCCTAGAGCCCTTCTGATGGGGAAGGGGAAGAAAAGAGAAAAAGACCCAAAAAAGAGAGAGCAGGAGGAGTTCAGCCAGAGCATGATCGACAGATTTCACATACAACTGACCCTTCAGGAGGCTTTGCAGCACATCCCCCTTCTTCAGCGATCTTTGAGAGATAGGACCACAGTCAGGAGGAGGAGGAGGAACCATCATTCAGAGATACATGTGCTGACGAAAGCCACGTACTTCGCGATCCAGAACCGTCTGCCGGCCAAGAGGCCAGATTCAGGAACCCCATATGTCAGATGCCAGATTAGTGAGCAGAGGTTCGACCGGACTCTATTGGATACCGGATCGTCTATCAACCTCCTTCCGGCAGCCCTTCTCGACCGCTTCGAGTTGGGCACTCTTCGACAGAGCAGGACAGTCCTTCAGTTTGCTGATCGATCTGTCAAGAGGCCGAAGGGGTTGTTGCGAGACGTTATCGTCACTATTCAGGGCCTGCAATTCCCAGTGGACTTCGTAGTGTTGGACATGGAGATCCCTGATTCAGTGGCCGATACCCCCATCATCCTCGGTCGTCCGTTCTTGGCCACAGCAAAGGCAGTGACTGATCATGATAGCGGGAAGGTATACTTTTGCGTCGAGGGCGAAAGTGTACAAATAGAGACGGTCGAGGATTACAGAGCCAGAGAGAGTATGCTCAGAGACCAGCACAGATACAGAGCAGCTGACAGATGCCGGGCTAGACATCCACCAGGACTGTGATTTTGTGATCACAGATTATGAGGCAGCATGGGCAGACCCTTCAGCACAGGCCATCCTCTCATTTCCAGACACTGCTGACGCCGAGATGATAGAAAAGGAGAGCTTGGAGAGCACAGCCCTGGTCCAGGATACTACAGAGGCAGCAGAGCCGGTTCTTGACCGCGACACAGAGTCTAGTGATGGTGGTACTGAGGCCACCTTGTGTGACGGTGGTACTAATGCCACCTTGTTTGATGCAGATCCCTCGGATTCAGAGTCTGATTGGGCAGATTGTGATGACCAGATGCCAGACCTGAGTCCACCTGAGCCTACAGATGAGGAGGAGGTAGAGGCAGAGCAGATCAGAGACAGCACAGTTGAGAAACCTCCTCCATATCCAGTTTGTGAGAGCTCGTATTCTTTCTCCCATGCAGATTTGGCAGATTTAGCAGCATTCGCTCATCTTCTTCCGAGGCCAGATTTGCCAGCACCCAGCTGTCCAGAGCTGAAGACGCTCCCTACTTCGCTGAAGTATCGGTTCCTTGCGGGTGAACCTGAGATGTACCCAGTCATCATCTTCGTCGATCTGACTGGAGAGCAAGAATCCCGTTTGATGGGGGTTCTTGAAAAGAACCGCAAGGCAATCGGATGGAGAGCAGATCTCCATGGGATTATTCCATCAGTGTGCTCCCACCATATTTATCTCGAGGAGAGGGCGAAGCCATCGCGCGAGTTCCAGCGGCGGCTGAACCCCAACTTGAGAGAGGTAGTGATGAAGGAAATATCAAAATGGTGGAGTGCAGATTTTATTTATCCCATTTCCGACTCCAAGTGGGTCAGCCCTTGCATGTGGTTCCCAAGAAGACGGGCATCACGACTGTGATCAGTGAGTCGGGAGAGGAGATTGCTACACGAGTACCCACCTCTTGGAGGGTCTGTGTTGACTACAGGAGACTCAACCAGGCCACCAAGAAGGACCATTTCCCCCTGCCTTTTATTGACCAGATCATTGAGAGACTGGCAGGAAAGAGCCATTATTGCTTCCTGGATGGGTACTCGGGCTACAACCAGGTGGCCATCGCTCCTGAGGATCAGGAGAAGACCACCTTTACCTCTCCCTTCGGTACATATGCCTTTCGACGCATGCCATTTGGGCTATGCAATGCCCCTGCGACTTTTCAGAGGTGCATGCTGTCGATCTTTTCGGACATGGTAGGGGAGTGTTTTGAGGTCTTCATGGACGATTTCTCGGTCTACGGTGACGGATTCGACTCATGTCTTGACTGCCTAGACCGAGTACTCCAGCGATGTATTGAGTACCATTTGGTGCTATCTTGGGAGAAGAGTCACTTCATGGTGACTCAAGGGACGGTGCTTGGCCATATCATCTCCAACAGGGGCATGGAGGTTGATCCGGCCAAGGTGGATGTCATTAGAAAACTCGCACCGCCGTCCAATTTGAGGCAGCTACGGTCATTCTGGGGCACGTTGGTTTTTATCGGAGATTTATTCATGATTTCAGCAGGATTGCCCGGCCGTTGACTGACCTCTTGACGAAAGACACCGAGTTCCTTGTCGATGACAAGTGTCTTTCGTCCTTTGCGACTCTCCAGCAGTGTGTGATTGAGGCTCCTGTCCTCCAGCCGCCTGATTGGTCTCTCCCATTCGAGATCATGACGGATGCCTCCGATTTTGCCGTAGGGGCAGTGCTGGGACAGAGGAGGGATGGAGTTCCATTTGCTATCCACTACGCTAGCCGCACATTGGATTCCGCCCAACGGAATTACACGGTCACAAAGAAGGAGATGCTAGCCGTAGTGTTCGCCTTAGATAAGTTTCGATCTTATATCATTGGATCTAGAGTGACCTTGTACACAGATCACACCGCCATCAGGTACCTCATGGCAAAGAAGGATGCCAAGGCCAGACTTACTAGATGGATCCTTCTACTCCTGGAGTTCGACATTGAGATCAAGGATAAGCTAGGAGTCAAGAATGTGGTGGTGGATCATCTCTCCCATATAGAGCGGCCTGAGGAGTCTGAGCAGATAGATCCCATTTGTGATACCTTCCCAGATGAGGCGATCCTTGCTATCGCCTCACTCTCGTGGTATGCCGATATTGTGAACTTTCTCGTTGTTGGGAAAGTCCCACAAGATTGGCCCAGGAAGAGGCTTGAGACCTTCCTTGCGAAGGCCAAGTCCTACCACTGGGAGGATCCCATCCTTTACCACGAAGGAGGGGATAGCGTCTGGCGTCAGTGTATTCCTCAGGAGGAACACCATAGCGTCCTCACTTACTGCCACAAGCTTGAGGCAGGAGGACATCATTCTGGGAGGGAGAATGGCACAGAAAGTGCTCCAATCCGGCTTGTGGTGGCCTACACTCTTCAAGGACTCTGATGAGTTCGTGAAGAGGTGTACTGACTGTCAGAGGATGGGCACTTGTGGACAGCGTGATATGATGCCGATGCAGTCCATTCACTTCTGTGAGGTTTTTGACGCATGGGGCATCGATTTCATGGGTCCATTCCCTAAGAGTCAGGGATTTGAGTACATTCTGTTGGCCGTGGATTATGTTAGTCGTTGGGTTGAGGCTATCCCCGCCCGAGCCGCTGATGCGAGGACAGTATGCAGATTTTTGAGGAAGCACATCATCACGCGGTTCGGGGTTCCACGAGTTCTGATTTCTGATGGGGGTATCATTTCATCAACGACCAGGTGAAGGCCCCTTACTAGCGAGTTCGGTACAGACCATCGTGTTGCTACACCTTACCATCCACAGACGAATGGTCTAGCCGAGGTGTCGAATAGGGAGATCAAGACTATATTGCAGAAAGTCGTCCGCCCTGACCGAAAGGATTGGTCACATCTTTTGGACTCGGTCTTGTGGGCATATAGGACGTCTTTCAAGACACCATTGGGCACATCTCCCTTTCGCCTCGTTTATGGCAAGCCGTGCCATTTGCCTGTTGAGTTGAGGCACAGGTCACTATGGGCACTTACTGATATTCTTATGGATCCAGATGGTGTAGGAGACCAGAGGAGGGCAGAGTTAGCAGCCCTGGAGGAGTTGAGAGATACAGCTTTCTCAAACAGCCTATAGTATAAGGAGAGAGTGAAGGAGTGGCATGATTCTCACATCAGCCACAAGCATTTTGAGATTGGACAGAGAGTATGGCTGTTTGATGCGAGGCTTCGTTTGTTTCCAGGGAAGCTACAGAGCAAGTGGAAGGGACCCTACTTGGTCAGAAAGGTACACGACAACGGTAGCATTGATATATCTGAGTTGTCTTCAGAGAGTACCTTTCGAGTGAACGGCCAGCGGCTCAAGCCATTTCTAGATCATGAGCCGCGGGTCGTTGATCTTGCCCCCATTCGTTTTGCGTGAGATGTAGTCTTTGACTCACATCTAATGCATCTCACGCCTGAGTTTCACTGATTTTCCGCCTTGTATAGATCCAGATGTCTATATCACTACATTCTTTAGTCCCACATCCCTTTCTTCATCTATTGATTATGCTATACTTAGGGTGCACTTTACCCTAAGTATAGGGGGGATGTGAGACCTTTGGGTATTTCTTTTGTTTCCTTCTACCCTTGTTTTTGCTGCCTATACTTAGGGATATTTCACCCTAAGTATAGGGGGGTAGACCCTGTACATTCTCCACTCGGTTTTCCCTTAGTATACAGCATGTTATACTTAGGATTACTTGATCCTAAGTATAGGGGGAAGACCCGAGATCCTCTTGACTTTTCTATCTTCGTCTTTGTATATAGCCTTTCTTTTCACTTCCCTATACCTAGCACGAGTTATGTCTTCTTCATCGCTCTTGACTCTGAGGACATCGTTCGAGCTAAGTATAGGGGGGTGTGTATATATTTCATATATACTTTAGCCATAACTCGTACTTTGTGTGAGTGTGTTAATAAATAAAATGGCTAAAAATCACAAAAATTAAAAATTTTTCATGTACATAAACTTCTTTTATTTACACATAAATAGCTAGTGTACAAATTATTTTTGTAAAATGATTTCAAAAATCTTTTGTGTAAAGTTTGTGTAAATATTTTCTTATCAAAATTATTTATATAGTACAAAATTTTTCCAAAATGTTTTGGAAAATCAAAAAGTTTGCAAAAATCTTGTGTAAATTTGTGTAAATATCCTTTTGCAAAATTTGCACTTCATGCATCATCCATTCATGATTTCAAAACATGTTTCAGAAATTTTTGCATGTTTGTAAAATTTGTGTAAATAGCATCTTTTGTACATATGTATGTAGTTTTTCTGGATGATAGTTGACATTTAAACTAGCCTGGAATCAAATTGAGAAATGGAGCTTGATTAAGATCTTAATCCACCTAATTTCTAAGAGGAACCTTATAGGGCTTAGGTTTAAGGCTTTTCAGGTCCATGGTGACTTAATTCTTTGAGTCCACTAGGCTATGATCACATGTCATCTCAATGAGCCTAAGTAGAGCACTTAACAACAACACATGACTCATATAGACAATGGCTTTACTTGGACACCAGCACTATGCACCGAGCTCTCTACGGATGAGGTGGTGAGGAGGCAGTCTTCCTTGACTTGGGGTAGCATATGAGGGTAGTACTTCTAGGCGAAACCTCTCTTCTTCTTTTAGTGAAGGAAGTGCGTCTCAACTTGGTCTGATTGCCATGAGGTCTAACGACGGGAGTTGTGGGTTGCAATAAAACTTCAAAAGAGGGATAGTCTACTGGCTCAAGAGGAAAAACTCCTTGTATATATGCTACACATGTATATGTTGTATAGATGCACTTGAAAAAAAATGCAAAAAGAAAATAACTCCAAAAAAATGGTGGGTCTGATAGAAAATGATAATCCCACCGGAGTATGTATATAGAGGGCAATAAGCAAAGCTTGGTTTCATGATCCACCTGATGTAGCTTGCAGCAGGGAAACTTGGCTACATTGGTCAAGCTCCCAAGGGTACTTGGCTACACTGGCCTTGACCCATTCTCTTATTCCTCCTCTTCTTGAGACGGTTGAACTTGAACTTAGAAGGGAATACCCCGCTCCTCGAGGAAAGAGTGGCCAGATTGAGGTCATAGAGTTACCTTGTTGGGGAGGGTTGTCAAGTTGCCATTTCTGAGGTGGAGAGCTTAGACCTCACATTCACAGGACAAGAAAAGATTCATGGTCTTCAGGGTTTGTGATTGATGACTTGTTCTGATCTGGAGCATTGAGGAGTCTTGGTTATAGAATAGTGAAACTTAGTGGCTGTTGAGTTTTAGACTTAAGTCCAAATAAGGTTCCGACACATTAATAATCCAAAGATCTGATCGAGCTCCATACCTTATTTTAATGAAGGCAAGTTTAATAATCAACCTTGATCCATGTACATTCTCCTTTTCTTTTTCTTTATTTCTTTTTCACTTCTTTTTCAAATAAGTGTTTGCTAAGGGACTAGCAAAGTTAAGTATAGGGGGGTGATGAATACTCATTCATCACTCTTTATTCTTATATTTTAGCTACAAAACCCTTTGCAAATGCATGTATATAGTTGTAAATAGAAATAATTATCAAAAGCATGCATTGTGTAAAAACCAATAATTAGCATGTTTTTGTGCAAAAATAAAAGAATAAAGATTAAAAAGAAAAAGAGGGAAATATTTAGAATAAATATTGAGCAACCTAACCCAAGGGAGGGCTCAGCATGGGCCTGACCGCATAAAAGCCAAAGTAGAGGGAGATAGGGGCTCATGTGTGTAGATATTTATGTAAATAAATAAAAAGTATTTTCCTCACAAAAATAGCTTAAAATATGCTTGTAAATATTTATAAGTATAAAAACAAAAGAAAAAGATAAAAATAAAAAAGAAGACAAAAATATTACTCACCATGTACATAGACCACCCACCTCTAGATTTATTTAGCCTTATAAATAAATAAAATTAACCTCCAAAATTTTTGTAAATATTCTATATTATATAGTGTAAATAAATAAAATAAAAACAATTAAAACAAAAACCAAATAAAAATAACAAAATTAAAAACACAAAAATGTATTGTAAATACACCATGTATATATATGTACATACCTATTTATTTCACCTATGTAAATAAATAATAAAAATAAAATAAAAATGTCTTTTTATTCCTCATTTTATAATATAAATAAATAAAATATAAAATGGGAATAAAATTGTATAAAAATAACAATTAAAAATCAAAAACTAAAAACCTATATATTGTATATATACCTATATCTAACCCTACTATGTAAATACTTTATTTTTACTTTAAAAAAATAATTAAAAATCACTAAAAATAGAAAAAATAAAATAAAAATGTTTCATGTTTTAACTTTTTGCTAAATCGGCCCATAGCTACCATGAATTTCACTTCCAAACTTTCGCCACGTGGCCGCTTCCTACTGGTCCTGGGATTGTTGACCGCCCGGTCAACTACCCCCCCAGGACCACTTCCCACGGGTCCTTAGCGGGTACCCAACTTCTCGGATTTTTCCCAGCAAAACCCGATCATACCTTGCCTAAACCCCGGGTCCGAATCATTAATGCTACATCCGAGACCCTCGCCGGGGTATCCACATCGGGATCCGCGCGCTTTCACGCCCTACCCGCGCCTGTCTTCCCGGACCCTCACCCATACTTAAGCCGAGCTCCGCCACCTCCATTTCCCATCTTTGTCCATTCGATTCCACCTCCCGTGAGCTCCATTGCGTAGGCGAGAGTGACAGCTTGTCCCCCGTGGTGTCGAAGCGAGGAGAGGGAGCGAGACCACTGATCCGGCGAAGCTTCGCCGCCTTGCTCCGCCACCAGCAGGAGCTCGAGCCTCGGAGGGAGACGCTCCTCGAGGCGACGACCCGAGCACCCTTAGCTCATCCCTAGTCTCACCGTCCACCCAGGTATCCCTGTCGTTCTTTCTTTTTCCTTAATTTGTAGTTTCCCCCAAATCGCTGCGTCGCCGTCCCCCGCCGATTCCGATCGATTCCGACCACTATCCGACCATCGGGCTTCACCATAGCCATCGCCTCCTTCCCGCGCACCTTCTCCATCCCTCCATCCAACCCAGCTCACACAGGAGCTGGGATTCGAGCACCACCGTCCCCCCTTCGCCGGAGCTCGCCCACTTCAACCCTCCATTCACCGTCACCCCGCCTAACCGGGTTGAGGCAGTTTGCCCTGGACCCGCGAGCCTTCTGGACTGTTCTGCAGGTTCAATGAGGGCCATCTGAGGTCCTTAGACATCTAGCCGGGAGGCGTATCTCCGCCGACCTCGCCGGAGCCCTCCAGGGCTCGGTTAGGCCATCGGAGACCACCAGTAGCTGCGGAGCACCACGCCGGAGCTTCTCCGATCTTCAGGCGCAGCAGGGGAGGTCAGGAGCGCACGCCTTGGGCCGGCGAACTTCGCCAGCGAACTGTTCTACCTCGATACTCGTTCACCGTCCGATCAGACCTCCAGCTCCAGTTTGCATCTAGGCTGTCCGTTCAGGAGCAGCAGCTACCGTTTGATCTGAGGAGGATAGATCTGGACCGCCTGATGCTTAAGGGTTAGCCCCAGAGAGCCACGACCGTCAGATGCACCACGTGGCTTAGCCCCAGCCGTCGGATCACAGCGAGGACCCCAGCCTTGGAGCACCCGCCGATCTCCACCATCGATCACTCCACGTGGCGTCCATCCTGCGGCCCGCATTAATAAAGGGTAAACTACCCTTAGGCCCTTCTGTTTATCTCATTTCGCATTTAGTCCTGTAATTACGTAATATAGTTGTTTAGTTTTTGGGATATTTGCATAGAGGACCTCGTGCTTGTTTTTAATTGCTGATATGCCCCTGTGTATGGTCTGACACGTGCTTCGACACGTGATCTTCTGGGCTTTTTACATTATCTACCCTGTAGTTCTGGATGTTATCAATTGAATGAAAGTTCTTGTTTATTTGCATTTATACCCCTGTGCGTATTTTAATTGAGCATGTGCGGATATTTTTGGGTATTTTGCAAATAAGTCCCTGGGCTTTTAGTACCTGTTACCAAATAGCCCTCGGGACTTATTTTCATTACATTTGGGTCCCTGAGTGCCCAAGGCACGCGCATCGCAAGTGTTTTGCTGGGTTAATTACACCAGACCCCCCAGACTTCCGGGTATTTGCACATAGGTCCTTGTGCACAGTGCCCCCTCTTTATTTTTGAATAAAATAGCAAATTACCTCCAAATCCAACGAAAATTGGACACATGGCTCCTGCCATAGTGTAAAATTTTCGAGGATTTTTGGAGACATTTCTGAGTTGATTTGATATTTTTAAAAATTCGAAAACATCTAATTTTGCTACTGTCTAACTTTAAAAATCACAAAAAAATATTAAATCATATCTAAAAATTACAAAAAAATTGTCTTCTGTCTATTTTGTTGTGCTTGATTTTCTAGCCAATTTTGGCTATTTGTCATTACTGAAAACCACTAAAAATTGAAAAACACTTAAAAACTTATAAAAATTCTAATAATTAAAATTAAAAACCCAAAAATAATAATATAGGTGCCTAAATTTTCCTTGTTTCATTCTCTTTACAGGAAAATTACTCCCAGCTAATTTGGGGCTTTTAGATATTTTATCTAGGCCCTTTTAGCTCGAGTGGACAGTACCTCTCATTTCAGTCCTTGTTTGATTTTTAGAAAATTAAATAAATATCAAAAAATCCCAAAAATTCACCAAAAACACTAAAAATTATAAAACACATAAAAATATTTTTGTTTGAATTTTTGGTTGATTTTTAGTGCATTTAATAAATTGTTGAAGTGTGTAGTTTTTTTGCTTTTATTATTTTCTTAACACATTAAAAATCCAAAAAAAATAAAAATAATTAAAAACCACCAAAAATACATTTTGCTTTTCTTTTATTTCCCTTTTTGACTACTTCGTAGGCCGCAAGGCCAACCCGTGCTCCTTGTGTTCGACCCTGGTCGTTATACCAGGTTAAATTAATAGCAAGACCGCTATTTCGTATTTTGATTGATTTTTATCTCTCTTGGTGGTCTATTTTTCTTGATTGACCTAGCTGAGTGATTGAGGTCGCAATGACCATTTAGATACTTTACCTTAGTCGCTCGATTTTTGGGTCCATCATACTGCGCTGTCCAGCCCAAAAATAATCATTAAGATATAAACTAATCCATTTAAATCTGATGCTATACTTCTCATTCAACCAGACATTAGATGATAAATCATATTGATCAATAATCTTGCACCAGCTTTGCTCAAATTCACTTATAGTTATACTTTTCCATACAACTATGGAAAATGCTGAGAGAACTTCATTTATATCTTTAATCTTTCCAAGCTTACTTTTAAGCTTGGCCATTATATGCCAAGTACAGAATTTATGAACAGTATGTGGAAAACATATCCTAACAGCTGCACAAATTGCCGGATCTTCATCTGTGATTATAGAAATTGGATGTTTACTCATTACTTCTAGAAATCTCTCAAATAACCACGAGAATTGGATGTTTGGTCTGAGGTATCTGCGTTTAGATGGAGAAACGAGATTGTGATTGTGTTCAGCTTCAAAATTCGATACAAACCAATCCTTGAGATCAAGCCTAAATGAAACTGACAGAAAGCTTTGCACCCAGTCCGTGATAAGCCAACACGACGCTCCTCCTTATAAAAAATACATTCATCGCTCTCATCACTTTTTGCATTGTCCACTGACAGTGTTTTATCTGTATTTTTAGAGAACCCCTCTTTCTAGCAAACAAATGATTTAAATATAATTATCCGCTCCTTGGAAACCTTATCTTTACCAACTCTTGAGCTTGCATTCCTAACATTGAATCCAATCTCTGTTGCATATGTCTCATAAAATTTATATGCATCTTGAATAGATAGAAATGTTTGGCCTATATGAGGTGTAATACCATTGACAATGTCATTGATTGAGTAGTCGAAACCTGAAGGAATTTATATAATTATAGATGTATTAGAAAGAAGGAGTAATAATAGCAATCTGTAAATCATTCTAAAGATAATTAAATTATTGATAATCTATTTAAATTACTGCAAATATGTGTAAAATGTTTAGCTCCACTTTAAATTAGAAGTACCATGACACTTACATATAAATGTTGATAGAATATGTAAACTATTACATATAAATGAAAAATATTGAAAGTAAATGTAAAATGATGCACCTATATGTAAGTTATCAAATAATGGACTGCTATTAACAACTATCAGGGCGGTATTACATCATATCCTACAAGGAATATGATGGTTTGGTCTCTATTTGCATCCAGAATATCTGGCAGTCAGATTAAGTATTTTCGAATATAGAGCATAAATACAATATAAATTCTGTTGTATTAAGGTGCGAGTTAAAAAAAAGAAAACAATATGTGTAAAATGAGGTTCAATGGTATAAATTATAGTTCATTGATGTAAAATGATGAACTCTAACACAAAATATACTGAGTTTACGCAAAATAAATAGTTATTTTTCCAATATCATATAAATGAACAAGGTATGTGATGCGTTGAAACATCTTTGTCATTCAGAATACCTGGTTGATTCGAATTATCATCAGTTCGTTCCACCACTCCAATAACTACACCATCTCCATCAGATAACTGGACGAAATTAATATATTAATGCCAAAAATTAATCTATTAATGCCAAAAATACTAACAAATAATACGATTTCTATTAAAGAACCAGTTCGTCTTTCAACGAAAATTAATATAGTTCTCATAATTTGTAAATATATCGATTAATAAAAAAATAGAAAAGGTACATTTACCTGTGCATTATCTCTATTAAATGCGCAATCTGCTATTTCGTCGAATTCTATTGACTATCACGGAGTTTGATAAGAAATATCTGAAAAAGAACTAGAGATATGTCGAGAAATTCTGAATAGTAGGGAAATGGAATGTTAATGAAAAATCCACATTTTTGGAAGAAAGAGAATTCAATTCGAACATAACTAATCTGCAGGAAAAGTGGAATTCAATTTATTTACACCATATCTATCGTCATTGATATAATATGGTAAATTCCTATAAATAGAAATTCATTAACAGAGTCTTAGTGGTTTCGACTCTCTAATGGTGGTTTTTACTGAGGCAGTCGATTGTAATCTGACGGGAGTAATTTGTTGTCGCACAATGGTTGAAATGAGGCTCCACCTCAATTCAAGTTTTTCCTATATACATATATATATATATATGGTGGACACTTTCAATAGGATGCATCTTTTTTGAGTTCAGGAAGGCAATCATCTTTTTGTAGAAAACATGAGTATTGTAGTAGAATACGTATACTATTTTTATTATCAATGCACATTATAAAACAACATCACACATAAAGCTGCACATTATAATATAGATATTAAAACTATACGTTATAATACAAACTGTAAATGTATTCTAATAAAGTCGTCATATTTTTTGCAAAGAAGGAGCCGGCCTTCCTGAACTTAGGAAGGATTGTATCTTATTGGAAGGAAATCCTATATAAGTACTACAATAGAGTCAGCTATATATTATACACTAGCAAAAATTTATCTTAAGTTTTAAAGCTATCTCAAATTAATTAGTATATAGGTGGAAACACTAAACCTGTGAATTAAATTATCCATTTCCGTGCAAGATGAAATAATCAAACAGTTGCGACTCTCTTTTCCAAAATAAATTAACCACATACTAATTGATTAGAAAAAAAGTATTATATTCTTATAACGACGACTTTCCAACGGCCACAAATTGATTAGAAAACGAACTAGAAGAATGAGTTTGTATGGATTCAAGTCGACATATACATATATAAGTGTTATCATATTCTTATTTATTTCTAAATATGAATATAAATGCAGATACACATATAAAATATATGGTATCATATCTTTTAAAAAAGATAAAGATGTAAAACAGATATTGATCATATATGCACAATAGTAGAAGTATTTTATATATTACCTTAAATATACATATATTGGATGGAATACACATGGTATAAATATACTAAATATGTTTATATCATAATAATTATATCAAATATGGTGAAAGAATGTATAAAATAATGTTATATGTGATTTAAAATATATCTATAACAATATTTATTCATGAAAATATATATACCGGATATGTATAGAGATGTCTGTGGATATCAAAATGAGATCCGTATCCACGTTCACTTTAAAACAGATACATGCACTAATTTACCATGTCGTCAACGATCATGAAAACCCTCGTTTCCGAGATTCGATCCAAAGTTGGACTTGAGGCGTCTGGATCATATGTTGTGGTGCTGTGGTGCGCTACCACCACAGCCGCTCGAGCATGATCGAGCGGCTGTGGTGCGCTACAGCACCTAAAAGGGGACGGTGGAGGAGAGGGACTGAGGGAAATGCCCCTTAATTTCTCTCCTCGCGTCATTATACATCCGTGTGGAATGATTCAAAAAAGAAGATATTTTATATCTCAAATGTTGGACGTTATGTTCAAAAGAAATAGGACTGGTACACTTTTAATTTGTTTATTCTTAGATGGAATGATCACTACAACAAAATGGTCTTCTGGTGTCAAAACTGTGGTGACAGAATGATAATTTGTAGTGACAAAAATGGCTATCAGGACAGCCAGTTCGTCACTACTAAACCATCTCCAAAAGCTGCGTCACTACAATTTGTGGTGACGACAAGGCTGTTGCAATCTTTATTGTGACACTTATTTCATCACAAAAGTAATGAAAGGAAGATAGTTGTAATGACCAAATTGGTCTGTCACCACAACCTTAAGTATCTGGACTTTTTATTAAAATGGAATATATTTTGGCTGGGAGGAACTATATAAACATCAATAAATATGCACATAGATTATGTCAATAAGTATGTATATATAATAGTGTCACTCTTACATACAAATTTACACGTACATTAAAAAAAGAACATTACACAAATAAGCAACTCAGTCAGTCCTCAAAGATAGCCAAACAATTTTTGGACCATCTCTTTTGCCTCGACCAAATCATGTGTTAGAATGAGCATCCTTCCCCATCAAACCTTCTGCCTTGCTGCTTGCCCTTTAATTAGAGTGCCTTCCTACAAAAATATGCAGAACTCTGATTAAAGACAAATTAGCAGTACCCACAGTAAAAAATCATATAACACACAATTGCAGCCTCATGGTTTGCATTCCCGCGCAATCACAACCTGTTGTGCGTCTCGGACAGGTCCGGGCAGTTCCCGGGCTCGTCAGCGTAGCCTATGGCCATGTTCTCACGATTCCCTCCATCTCCGACGACGATGTGGACGGGGCCGCATGGGTCCAGGTTGTAGTTGTACACCCTGTTTGAACTATCGTAGGCATGGACCTGCAACAATGGAGACCATTAGTTTTGTAACAAAGACGTTGGTAATTAGGAAGCACATTCTCAGCGATAATCTCTGCAATAAATTTTTTTGAGAATGACAACAGGGAACCGCTATTATATTAACTATTGTTATTAGTATAGCAATGGATATCGGTTTGCCGTGAATTTCATGCGCATTCTATGATTTTGCGACGAATAATATTTGTCACAATATATTTAATAAGAGACGATCTACCGACAAATTCCGTTCAACATACACATTTTGTTGCTGCTGAGTTGACGGCTCAACGAGCTGTTCAACGAGATTGGATCCCGCAGCAAGGGATGCGGCAGAGTCTGATGCAGCCTTTGGAGCCGCTCGATCACAATCGAGTGGTTCCCACGAATTCCCTTGATCCGGGCCCACACAAAGTGAGAATTCGTGAGAACCCCTCGATCATGATCGAGCGGCTTCAAGTGCTACATTAGACTCCGCTGCATCCCTTGCTTCAATGATCATGTAAATTTGCTTCTTAACCCAACATAATAAGATCTTCATTAAAAGTTGTGCAATTGAAGGCAAGCCCAATAGCATTCCAATAAGGATCCAATAGTTAATCCAACACCTTGAATGACCAGGGTAATGACAATAAAAGTGTAATATAAGCAAAACACACATACCAGAGATATAAACAAAACAGACATTAGAAGTGTACTTAGCCAATCTTTCAAAGAACTTCTTGTATCCTTGAATCTTGATAAAGCACATAGCATTGCTAGTAACAAGAGAACAACCATAGCATCAACTCATTTCAATGTTAGATATAGATGGGTGAGGGATATAATCGGGGTCCTACAGAATCCACTGGATTTCATCAACATATTCATAAAAGAAGTACGTCCGTCATAATTTTGTCAGAAAAATTGAATCCTTTAGTCAGGGTATTCAGTGACAACAACAATAATTAATGTCTGATTACACAGTGAAAAAATACCTCGCAATATATATAAAAGAAGTTCGAATATCTTTGTGGATTGATCATTCCTACCTTATGCATATCCACATATCTTTTTTTATTCTTGCTACATATGCCTCTAAACCCATTTCTACAGGAACCACAACATTATTTTTAGAAAGAGTAATCACCACAGATGATGGAAGTATACATAAAATGCATGTGTGCACGCACAAACATATGAGAGAAAAATGATGTGACAAATCAACATTAACAGTCAAACAAAAGAGCATCTCCACCATATAAAACATAAAAACAGAATCAAACAAACCATAGATAAGTTGTGAAATTACAGTAGATAAAGCAATTCTCGCTTCCTGATGTGAAGAGTGGAAAGATTCACAGGCATCATGTTCTTAATAAAACAACTTAACGAATCCGGAATGCATAAATTGCAAAATGTATTTGATTCTCTAGCATTAATAAAACAAGTACCTTCATTGTCTATGGATTGACCGTGAAGATGGCCTCCTGCAAGGTCCCTAGGAACAAGTCCATCACAAGAGCATCAAAGACCATCACAACTCCAATGAAACTGAAATTGAGCGAAGAGTGAGCATCAACCAAAGTGAACAAGATCAGAAGCACCACAGAGACGTATTCGTGAGCTGGATATTTCCACCCAAGTCTAGGGATGAATACCCACATTATCATAAATAGGAAGAACTTGGTAACCAAAGAGTTAAATCTTGATTTTTTTTAACGTAATCAACTGAGTAGAAAAGATTATCAACAATAATATATCCCATACAAAACTTGAAAAGAGCATATTGCTGTCAAAAAGTGAAAAAAGGACAATCGCGAGAGGCACATCTTCAACGTATAAGTATTCTTTGTTCCATGTTAGGAAATTTAAAAAACTGAAACAAATGTGATCATGTCATGTTAATGGTCCAAGTAGATTAATTGGCATTTAATTTGGAGATTAGAGTTAAATGCACCATAGCATGGGACCACAAACATAGAATCGTTGCAACAGGGGTTTCTAATTGCCTCACCTTTGTGGACTTGAACATGAGCTGTGCAGAATAGTTTAGGAAAGTCAAAGATCCCTTTGCGAGGCCATGGGAACCTATCAGGACTGCCCAGAGCTTTACATACGTTGAAAAACACCACCTGATCTGTTGTCTTCTCGAATTCCTGCGAAGAAATCAGAAAAGAAGATTTTTGGTCGTTGTATCGACCAGGTGAGTTTTACCAGAAAAGATTAAGGGTTAGTTAATCTTCTTTTGTTTTATTTATACTCCTAAACAAATGTGTATAGTGATTCGTACGGGAGTGTCGAACTCAGGGAGGCAAACTGTTAGAACTAGGGGAAATCGGTAGAAAAACTTAGGCTAAGGGTCTCCTAATTTTTATTTTATTCTTTTAGGGATTTTCTGAATTTTTATTTGATTTTAACGAATTTTATATTGTTTTTGTAATTTCTAATTATTTTATGATTTTTTTATTATTAGAAAATATTTGAATTTTTATTTGATTTTAACTTTTGTTATTTTTATATTTTTAATGTGTTTTACTGTTTTTATAGATTTTTAGATGGTTTTTATGATTTTTATGGGTTTGATGTATTTTTAAGGGTGAAAAAGGAAGTCTTTATTACAAACTGTGACGTTTTTATGATTTTTAATGTTGAAATCAGTGCCGAAATCTTTTTATTATATTTTCTGTAGAAAGTAGATGAAATTCCCTTCAAAACAATATGTTGTGCGTTTTTTTAGGATTTTTCTTGAGTTAGTTATGATTTTTTAAGTTTTTATCAATTTTGATTTTTTTATTGATTTTTATATCCGATTTTTATTTTATTTTGAGGTTATTTTGCAAAATATGGAGAAGCATACTGTAACTAATGTTTATAGGATTTTTAAAAGTATTTTGACATTTTTTTTTGTTCTAATATGTGTAGGATATATGTGGTACTTATATATAGTTTCAAGGGTATGAGTGTAAAAGTGAAAATAGCCTGGAATCTGGAATGCACATGTAATATGGTAGAATGTTAGGTGTATGTGCGTAATGTGCAAGATGGAAGGGTATAGAGTGCAATAATTTCAAATCACGTGGTGGCTTATGTAAATTGCTGTGAATCGGAAGACTCTGTTCGCAAAATCCGCAGAAGTTGGGTGTGTAGCGTGCAAAATCCTCAGGAAAAATTATGCTGCTCACGTGCTCTCTTTGCTATCTGTCCTGGACCTGCGAGTAACAAAAATCAAAGTTTCGAGAATTAATTAACAAATTACCCACAATATCTGGCTAAGCACGTGACGATCGTGTGTTGCGCCGCTTAAAAGACTCATCGGCGGGCGGTGGGACAATTCGCTAACGGCGCGTGTTAGACTGTATTCCACCCGATCACGTTTATGGTTTTAAACCATTCTATCGGAGCTGCACGGACGGCTCAAGCTGGGCCTTGCCTCGTGGTTGATCCTTCGACCGTCGATGCTAATAGCAGAAACCGCAACGCACGAGACGTCTTAAGCGGTGGGGCAGGTCTCTCGGGTGCTAACGTGTGGAGGCACTTCAACGCAATTGATCAAGTAATCGGATGATGGAGAGATGCATATGAACCTGGAGCTTTGTATGGAAATTTGAACGGTTGGAATGGTCTTCCTCCAACTTTGACCAGTGCTAATCTATCCAGCAAGAGGGCACTATTCCTCCAACTTTGACGAGCACGGCAACGACCTCCAAGCAGAGATCTCGATTCTCCGGCAATGGCTCTAACAATAGCACTCGTCTAAATATGTCCTCTGCTCACAACAATATTTCGATAAAGCCGTTCTCAAGGCGGTTGCAGGTTTCAATCGAAGATATTTAAATTCGTGCAGTTCTGTGAACACGGCGATGGAGTTTCTGTCACAGATTGAAATTCTCGAGCGGCGGTGCTCCGATGTTATTCAGGCACTCAGAAGTGTTTCAATCCCACGACGAACACCTGTAGGTGCTCAACTCCATGTGCATATCCGTAGCTATCAGATGGATTCCCGGAGCTTCAGGTACTGCTGTTGTGCGTCTCCATATAACAGATTTCTGCAAGTACTCCGAGACGAAAATTTCTCTGATCTCGCTTGATCAACGAAACATAGAACCTGCAAAAGTCAAATGAGGCTCGAGGAACAGTACCTCGGCTGAATGTTAAACACAAGGGGTTGAATGGATCGATCCTCAGTGGAATGAAGGATTCGGATCGATGAAGCTTAGATCTGGATGATCTAAGATGAATAGAGTCTGGAAGGAATGATGGAGAAACGAATCGAATTCTGATGAGATGATCAGTGATGGTTTCGGACTGTGATTTGCAAAATGATAGAGCAAATCGAAGAGAATAGAGAGATTAAGGAGAGAATAGATGAGGAGAATAGAGCGAGAGAGAAAAAAGGGGAGAAGAAAATAGAGAGGAGGAAAGGGATTGGAAGGAGCCTACTTGGATTGAAGACGAACGTGATGCAGTTGGTTGCGGATGATGTCGCCTGGGACAAAGCTCGCAGCGGAGCTTCGTGGGAATGACCTCAACGCGCGGCGGACGCGGAGATTTCTCGCGCGGCGGAGCAGAGCTTCGACGCCGACGATGGATGATCGCGCCGAACTTCACCCTCCTCGCTCGACGGTGGACGAGAGCTGTCACTCTACTCTCTCTCTCTCGGAGCTTGCAGAGGAAAGTCGAAAATGGCGGATAGATTCTCTCCAGAGGAGTTGGGGTCCTTATATAGGGAAGAAGGAGATGAACCTGGACGGAAAATGGGGAAGGTGAAGTTCCTTGGGGCGCAAGCAAGGTGGTTCTGATCACCGCCGGCGATGGCGTCACCGTCGAGGTCGGTAGAATACCAGCCTAACGGCCAGTCAGTTGAGGAAGAGATGGAGAGACGGAGGCGGGCGGTTGGGTGGGCTTGGGGAAGAAGATAACGAGGAGGAAGATGGGGAAAGGGAAAGGAAGAGATAGAAAGGGAAAGAAAGAGGGAAGAGAAAGAGAGAGAGGGAAAAAAAATGGCAGCCAATGAGAGGCCGCCATGTGGCGGGGGAAAGAAAAAGAAAGAAAAAGACAAAATAAGAAAAAGACAAAAGAGTTATATACATGTATAAGAATACCAAATAAATACCTCATACATAAATAAATATATAAAAAGGATATAAATTGTAATTAATTAAATAAATAAAATAAATAAATAAGTAAAGTATTATTTATATAAAAACTAAAGGATTAATACATTAAATAATAATATAAAGTACGACTTATTGTACAATATACCACATACGGACCCCGAAAACCGCATTTTTCGCATTAACTCCGATTTTAGCGAAACTAGTGCCATTTTGTTGATAATTGAATAATATAATTTTAGGGACCGAGTTTGCTAATTTCGGAGCTCATACGGTCGAGTTATGAGGCCCGGACGAAAAAAAGTAGCGGCTTCGGACCTCCCGATTTTTTCAACATTTTAATTTATTTTTATTTTTATATTTTTATATACAATTTTAGATGATTTTAGGAAAAAGAATTAAGTTAATACGATTTACGGTTATTTAATTAAAAATCCTGGAAGTTTGTACATATGGTATATATATACAACGGGTCTAAAAAGCCGAAACTCACCGGTTTTATCCGAATATTTTTCTGATATTTTTAATAAATAGTACTATATACAAAACGGATTTTAAAAGTGAGTTTGGTCAATTTGGAGTTTTCTATAATAGATATGAACCTCGGAAGTCAGCTTTTACAGCTTTTCCGGTTCATTGCGGTTATTTTATTTTTGTGTCGAAATAATTTTCTAATATTTTTATAAAATATTACATATTTTTATGAACAATTTTTATAAAAGAAGTGTTTTGGTTTGGAGTGGTTTTGATGATAAATAAAATAGGTGAAATATTTACAAGGTGAAAAATGGATAAATTATATTTTTAGTCTTTATTTTCTGAATATTTTTATAAGTTATGATCCTTATCTCCCCCTACTTATTTCTTTGTCGACCCGGTCAATATTGACCTGGTCTCGGGGTTAGGATCAGTTTGTATATCACATATACAACCTTCTTTTTTTTATTTTTATTTTCCTTTTTCTCTTTATTCTTTTATTTTGGTGAAAATAAGTGTTAAATATATAATATTAATATTTGTGGTTAGAATGTTAATTAAATGGAATTAGTGGATATTTACATGTATTTTACCAAGGATTTTAGCCAAAATGAAAGAATAAAGGCGATGAATCACGGATTCATCATTCCCCTATACTTTACCTTTGCTAGTCCCTTAGCAAACACTTATTCTATAAATAAGTGCAAGCAAAAAGAAAAAGGAAAAGGAAAATAAAAGAACTTAGAACATGCTAGTTTCTTTAAACCGCATATCACTTCATCCGTAATCTGGAGCATGGATCTAGACCTTTGGATTAATAGTGTGTCGGGACTCTATTAGACTTAGGATTTAAGCCTCGACAGCCCTCAAGTTCCACAAATCCTTATCCAGATTCACCTCAACAGCCAACTCAGATCCACCTATCCATCACGCAAACTTTTCGGCTTTGAAAGCAATCAGTACTGTGTGTGAGAAGTTTTAGCTCTTCCCGCTTAGACAAGCGAAGAAACCGCCCATACAGCTACACACTTCCATTGGGCCCTTATCCAGCAACTCAGTCCTCGAGGAGGGAGGTATTTCCTTCTGAGGTCAGGTCGTGCTGTGTCCACAATCGAGTAAGAAAGAAGGTAGAAGAAGGAGAAGAGAACTGGAGTGTGATCAGTGTAATCACATCTCCGGTGAAGCCTGGCCAGTTTAGCCAAGTCTCCACGAAGACATGCAGGCTTTTCTGAAGCTCGGACTATTGTGGTCATTTTTGGAATTTGGTGTATTTGGCTTCTTTGGTAGTAATGATTATTGCACTGCATCGGTCTTTTATGCCCCGACGGATATAGCATCTTTTCATTCCGCCCATTTTTTGGGGTCTTGGAAAAATTGTGCCAGCAGATCCTTCCCTCATCCGAAGCTTTATTTCAACCCCAATCTCTCCCGTCTTTAGACATCACCACCACCAGATAAGGATGGAAACGCACCACCGAAATGAATTGCCCTTCGCAACCCCAGGCAGGTCGAGCTAAGTGCAGAGTGCATGAGCTCAAAATTGGTTCAAATGGAGAAGAGTTCAACGGATGACACCAGGTGTCCTACTTAGGCACTTTCAAGTTGAATTCCGAACACGGTCTCATGGAACCCAAAGAATTAAGTCTACAAGACCTGAAGAGTCTCAATTCCCGATCCTAATAAAGCCCCTCTTGAATTAAGTGGATTAAGGCCTAAACCAAGCTCCATCTCTCGGACTTAGATCAATACGGTTCAAGAATCAAACTTGTTCTGAAAAATGCTAATGAATGCAACAATTTTTATGAGGTACATTTTTCGGCTTAAATGTTTTAAGTGGATTTTGAAGAATTTTGTAAATTTTTATTGGATTTTAAACTTTTCAATTTTTAGGGGTCTTTTTGTAAAAGTTAGTGGATTAATTCGATTTACAAAAATTTTACACGGATTTTTGTGTATTTTACAAGGATTTTATACAAGTTTTATATACAAGTTATACGGCTTTTATACAAGAATTTTTATGAGGATTTTATTTTTCAAATTTTTAAGGATTTTATCCAAGAATTTTATAACATTTTTTTATCTACAATTTTTAAGCCATTTTTTTTAAAAAACATTTTTACGGTTTTCTTGCGGCTTTTAAAAACCCAAAATATACACCCATACTTTTAAGAAGCCTTATTATTAAAAATACGAGAAAGTACGAGTTATGGCTTCTAAAGTACATATAGCATATATATACGACACCCCCTATACTTAGCGTGAACTATGTCCTCATAGTGACCAAAGAAGCGGCAAAGGAAGACATAACTCGGGCTAAGTATAGATTGGTGAAAAGAATCCTATACTACAATGACTCAAAGAATAACGAAATAAAATGAATAGAAGTCGATCATCTCCTCTATACCAAGGATCAAGTGATCCTAAGGATAGCAGACTCAAAACCGAAGATGATCGAGGTCAAGAGAATATACACACTCAACGGCTCGGCTTGTCCCCCCTATACTTAGGGTAAAATACCCCTAAGTATAGAGACGAAAATCAAAAGATGAGGGACAAGCGAGGGAGCAGACGAGACAAAAACCGGAAACGATCAAGAGGGGATATGAGCGAGATCACCCCCCCTATACTTAGGGTAAAATACACCCTAAGTATAAGCAACAACAGGGGTGACCGAACAGGACGATACAAACAACATGGTGTCTACACCCCCCTATACTTAGGATAAAGCACATCCTAAGTATAGAAAAATCTAGATGAACCTAAGGGTGTACGACAAACGAAAAGAAAAAAGGATGAAATCGGAAATATATACAAAATGATTGTTGAAAATCAGGTATGAGATGTGAAGTGTAAGAGTGAAGAGATCATCTCATACAAAATGGATCGGGGCAACTTCAACGGTCAGCGGATCATGATCGAGAAATGGTTTCAATCGCTGACCGTTGACTCGAAAGGTGGACTCAGATGACAACTCAGATATATCAATGCTACCGTTATCGTACACCTTTCTGACAATGTAAGGGCCTTTCCATTTACTCTGAAGTTTCCCTGGAAATAGTTTCAGTCTCGCATCGAATAGCCATACTTTCTGATTCGGCTCAAACTGCTTGTGGCTGATGTGAGCATCATACCACTCTTTCATCCGCTCTTTGTAATGCAGGCTACTCGTGAAGGCTTGATCTCTCAGCTCTTCCAGGGATGCCAGTTCAGTCTGCCTCTGAGCTCCCGAATCATCTAGTCCAAAGATCACTTCTTTCACTGCCCACCAGGATTTGTGCTTGATCTCAACAGGTAAGTGGCATGGCTTGCCATAAACGAGTCGAAAGGGAGATGTGCCTAATGGAGTCTTGAAGGATGTTCGATATGCCCAGAGAACCGAGTCCAAAAGTTGCGACCAATCCTTTCGGTCTGGGCGAACAACCTTCTGCAAGATCGTCTTGATTTCCCTATTCGAAACCTCGGCTAGACCATTCGTCTGAGGATGATATGGAGTAGCAACCCGATGGTCTATGCCGAACTCGTTAGCAAGTGCTCTTACCTTGTCGTTGATGAAGTGGCTACCCCCGTCTGAGATCAGAACTCGAGGGACTCCGAACCGTGTAATGATATGCTTTCTCAGGAACTTGCAAACCGTGTTTGCATCTGCGGCTCAGGCAGGAATAGCCTCCACCCAACGACTCACATAATCTACAGCTAAAAGGATATACTCGAACCCCTGACTTTTAGGAAATGGGCCCATAAAGTCGATACCCCATGCATCGAACACTTCACAGAAGTGGATCGGCTGCATTGGCATCATGTCTTTATGTCCACAAGTGCCCATCTTCTGGCAGTCAGTACATCTCTTTACGAATGCATGAGCATCCGCAACGAGCGTAGGCCACCAAAGGCCGGATTGGAGCACCTTTTGTGCTGTCTTCTTCCCTGAGTGGTGTCCTCCAGCTTCTAATCGATGACAATACATGAGGACACTCTGGTATTCCTCCTGAGGAATACACCTACGCCAGACGGAATCCGCTCCTTCATGATAAAGGACTGGATCCTCCCAATGGTAAGACTTGGCTTTCGCGAGGAAAGTCTCAAGTCTCTGTCTGGACCAACCTTGCGGAACTTTCTTAGCAACAAGAAAGTTCACAATGTCGGCATACCATGGCAGCGAGGCGACAACAAGAATCGCCTCGTCGGGGAAGGTCTCGGTGATTGGTGTATCAAAATCAGAAGTCTCGGGTAGTTCTAGTCGGGAGAGGTGATCCGCCACCACATTCTTGACTCCAGGCTTATCCTTGATAACAATGTCGAACTCCTGGAGTAGAAGGATCCATCTGGTCAGACGCGGCTTCGAATCCTTCTTATCCATTAAGTACTTGATGGCGGTGTGATCAGTGAAGATTGTGACTTTGGATCCTAAGATGTGGGATCTGAATTTGTCTAAGGCAAATACTACAGCTAGCATCTCTTTCTCTGTAACCGTGTAATTCCGCTGCGCGGAATCCAAAGTCTTGCTAGCGTAGTGTATGGCGAATGGAAGGCCATCCCTCCTCTGTCCCAACACAGCCCCAACGGCAAAATCTGAGGCATCCGTCATGATCTCGAATGGGAGAGACCAATCGGGTGGCTGAAGGACAGGAGCCTCTACAACCATGTTCTTGAGAGTGTCGAAAGCCGAAAGACACTTATCATCAACTATAAACTCAGTGTCTTTCGCTAGAAGATCAGATAACGGTCGGGAAATTTTGCTGAAGTCTCGAATGAAACGTCGGTAGAAACCGACATGCCCAAGAAATGACCGTAGCTGTTTCAGATTGGACGGTGGATTGAGTTTCTTTATGATATCCACCTTGGCCGGGTCCACCTCCATGCCCCGGTTGGAGATGATGTGACCAAGGACCGTCCCCTGAGTCATCATGAAATGACTCTTCTCCCAAGAAAGCACGAGGTTAACTTCCGTGCACCTCTGAAGCACGCGGTCTAGGCTAGAAAGGCAAGAATCAAAATCATCGCCGTAGACCAAGAAATCGTCCATGAAGACCTCCAAGATATCTCCCACCATGTCCGCGAATATCGAAAGCATGCACCTCTGGAATGTAGCCGGAGCATTACATAATCCAAAGGGCATCCGTTTGAAAGCATACGTTCCGAACGGACAGGTGAATGTCGTCTTTTCTTGATCTTCTGGAGCAATGGCTACTTGATTATATCCCGAGTACCCATCGAGAAAGCAATAATGGCTCTTCCCGGCTAACCGTTCGATGATCTGATCGATGAATGGTAGCGGAAAGTGATCCTTCTTGGTCGCTTGATTCAAACGTCTGTAGTCCACGCAGACGCGCCAAGAAGTCGGTACTCGGGTAGCGATCTCCTCTCCGTCCTCGTTGATCACTGTGGTGATACCCGTCTTCTTGGGTACCACATGCAAAGGACTAACCCATTTCGAGTCGGAGATGGGATAGATAAAGTCGGCGCTCCACCACTTAGATATTTCCTTCATAACCACTTCTCGAAGATTCGGGTTCAGCCTGCGCTGAAACTCACGAGATGGCTTGGCGTCATCCTCGAGAAAGATGTGGTGGGAGCAGAGAGCCGGACTAATCCCATGGAGATCGGCTACTGACCACCCGATCGCCTTGCGGTTCTTTTCAAGAATCGCCATCAGACGGGATTCTTGATCTTCGGTCAGATTAGAAGAGATGATGACCGGAAACATTTTCGATTCACCCGCAAGGAATCGGTACTTCATGCTTTGAGGTAACGGTTTGAGTTCAGGGGGAGAAGGGGCAGGGAGGGCGGGTTTGATTAGAGCCTGGGTGTAGGCTACTAGATCGGTGTGCATGAGCTCTGCCTGCTCTGACTCAGAAAGATCTGGAGATGGTTGGATGTTCTGATTCGATATGGTCTCCAGGTTGGTTGTAGGCTCTGATAAAGGAGTCTGAAGTGATAGGAATTCAGCAAAGCACTGCCAATCAGCATCGTCGGAATCGGAATGATCTGCGGATGACTGATGACTCTGAGTATTCACTTCTGACTCGGAGGGATATAGAATGCATGAATGATCTGAAAAATTATCAGAATCGTCTCTGTCAAGATTCTCGATGTTCTCTTCTAGGATTGTGCTCTCCAATCTCCCATCCTCAGATATCTGAATTTCGGCTTCAACTGAAGGTGGAATGAAAGATTGGGTACTCGGTTCGGCCCAGATGGCCTCATCATCGGTTTGTACGAAGTCACAATCCTGATGACTGTCGGGCTCGTCATCAGATGCTCTCTCTGATCCAGCTGCTCTAGAGTTATGATCTTGGATCGTCTCTATATGTATACTTTCGCCCTGGACACGAAAGTACACCTTCCCAGTACCATAATCGGATACGGCCTTTGCTGTTGCCAGAAAAGGTCGTCCTAATATGATCGGGGTATCGGACACACATTCAGGGACCGCCATGTCCAACACGACGAAGTCCACGGGGAATTGCAAACCCTGAATGGTGACGATAACGTCTTCGATTAAACCCTTAGGCCTCTTGACTGATCTATCAGCAAACTGCAAAACCGTTCGGCTTGGTTGAAGAGGCCCGAACTCGAACTTGTCGAGTAAGGAAGATGGAAGGAGATTAATCGAAGATCCGCTATCTAATAGAGTCCGATCGAAAGTCTGATCGAGGATCTCACATCTGACATACGGCGCTCCCGTATCTGATCTCTTGGCCGGGAGTCGATTCTGAATAGCGTAACATGTATCCTTGGTCAACACATGGATCTCAGAACAATGATTGCGCTGCCTCTTCTTTCTACGGATGGTGGTTCGTTCTTTTAAGCCTTTCTGCAGAAGAGGAATGTGAGCCAAGGCTTCCGAAAGAGTGAGTTGGATTGTAAACTTTTCGAGCATCTCTTTCGTCAGATCATTCATCTGAATCTTTTTGAAATTTTCTTTTTTAGCGCCTTTTCCTAAGCAGAGTGCTTTCGGAAAAGGTATCTGTACATCCTCCGGGTTAGTCTGTACAATCGGAGGATCAGAAGAAGTAGAAGCAAATGTTTTTGGAGAACAGGGACTTGTTTTCTTCGAACAATCAGAAAGATCAAGATCTGAATCAACAATCTTTTTATTCCTTTTTCGAGTTCTTCTCTTTTTTACATTTTTTTGTGATTTTCTATCATCATCATCAGAAATGAAAAACGGTAAAGCAGCTATGTCGACGTTCGACTCTGGCTGCTCTTCAGACTTGGTGGCTTCAGCACCACCATCTTCATCGTCAAAGGTTGCGGCTTCAGCACCGCCATTAATGTCGTCTATAGGCTCGCTTGCATGATCTGAAGTATCGTCCTCGAGCCTAGTAGAGTCTCCGCCTACTGGAATCCTACCGCTCCTAAGAGAGATGAAGTCAGCGTCATCACAGTAAAGATAGTCATCGGAGAATACCTGTGATTGGAGGGTGGGCTCGGTCAAATCTACCTGCTCAGACTTTCGCTTCAGGTTGTTCGGGTTGGGCTCTATCTGGGCAGGCAAGACGGACTTCCCCTTGACGAGGTCAGTGACATGGGTTTTGAACTCATCCATTTCTCGCCTGAAAGAAGCATGCTGATCAGTGATAAGGTTAGCGAGATATTCTAATGCTGGGTTGTCATGGAAAGGTCCATGAGACCCGGATGAGTCGCCTCGGTGATACTGAGGCTGCTGCGGAGCTGGCTGCTGTTGTGGAGGATATTGCTGATGCTGCTGAGGCTGGTAAGTGCTCTGCCTCCACTGAGGGTTCTGGTATTGCCGAGGACCGTAATGCTGCTGCTGATGATCTCTGTTCTGCCCCACTGGTGCCTGCGGTTGTTGCTGGGAAGAGGCACCTCCTGTTGACCAACGAAAACCAGGGTGATCACGACGGATCCCTGGTTGTTGCGGTCGATCATACCAGATTCCATTGACTTCGGTCAATGGCTCAGGCATCTCAGAGTATGCTGGGGGCATAGATGCCAAGGGCTGATCGCTCTGATACACCACCATCTGGGTGTCAGATGATGGTGTCTGCTGAAGTTGCGGGTACGCCGAGAGATGATGAACATGCTCAGAATGCACATGGTAGATGTGTTGTACTGGAGGCCTCGGAAGTATGCCTCTGTCTCGGCTACCTGAGTCAGCCTGTGACCTCGAAGACCGGTTGGAATCTGTGTGTAGTTCTTGAAGGCACATAATCTGTGTCTTCAGATCACTGAGGCATCTCTCAAGCTCGTCAAGTTTATCGAGCTTGTCTAAATTCTGGCACTTTTTCTCGATTATTTCCATGCGATCCAACTTCTGGGAAATGATCCCCATATCAGCTGATGAGGATTCGATAAGAGTCGAAACCGCAGAAGGTGGATTCCCTTCAATGTGTGCCACTCGGGAGTGCTGGTGATATGTAGGTGGCTTCGTCTGGTTGTATACTCGAGTCTGAGACATCGTGGTGTAATTCTCTGCCATTTTCTCGTAAATGGCCCAGACTCTATCTTCGTGCATCGAGAAATACGATCCACCACAGGCGGCATTCACCAGTCCCTGTAACTCCGGTGTCAGCCCACCGAAGAAGCTCTGTACAAGAGTCGGCTTCGAAAGGTCGTGGTGGGGACACCGATCAATGAGATCTCTAAATCTGTCCCATGCCTCGTGGAACTGTTCGTTCCCGATCATGGAGAAATTGCTAATCATGGCTCGAGCAGCATTCGTTCGACCAAGAGGGTAATACTTATTCAGATATGCGGTTCTCAGCTCCTCCCAGGTCGAAATGTATCTCCCTAAGTGTTTCAGCCAGTAGGCTGCTCGATCAACAAGGGAGAAAGGAAACGCGATCAGTTTGATCGTATCCTCGTTCACTTCCGCATCATGCACCGTGCTGCAGATAAGCTCGAACTCCTGAAGGTGCAAGTGCGGCTCCTCAGTAGATAGCCCATGAAACTTGGGCAACAGCTGGATCGTCTGAGGTCGGAACTCGAAGTTACCGCGGATGACAGGGAGACGGATCCATCGATGGGTCGTAGTAGCTCCAGGGTTGTAGAGTTGCTGCATCGTGCGATTCGGGTCCTCTGGAGGCCTCTCTGGTCCATCTTGCGGCTCCTGATCCTCAGGTCCTGGAAGCTCAGCTGCAGGCTGATCTCGCTGCGCACGAAGCTGAGTCAGCTCAGCTCGGACATCATTCATCATTCTACCTTGCTCCCTAATCTGATTCTGTATTGCCTCAAGGGAAGCAAGTAGACCGTTGTTGATCGCAGCCTGATCGATAACAACTGAAGTGGTCTGTGGTCCTTTGCCAGCCATGTCGTCTGGAAAGGAGAAAGAATCCAAATCAGGCTTCGCCAAATCAATGTGTAGCTGCTGTTGATCTGGAAGTGGAGGTGATGATGGTAGAGAATGAGTATGAGAAGGAATCTGAGAAGAGTTTCCAGGGTCAGAGTCACGCCTGGAAGAAGAATGTTGTTCTGATTCTGGCTCGAATAGGAGGTTCTCGCGAACCGAGCCAGGAGACATGATCTCAGAGGAAAATGGATAGATCTCTGGTTCAAAGAGGGGGTTCTCTTGAACCAATCTAGATAAATGGGCACGAATGCGTGAGAGCGGTGCCGTAAGAGTCGGACGAAGTGATCGTCTGCCCATCATCCTGAGAGTCAGATGACAATTGATTGATGATATTGAGATCTGGAAGATATAGGACTCACACCACAAATCAAACGCAAAGCAAACACCGAATTCACCAACACAACCCTGGTGATGACCGTAAGAGTTCGGTCGTTTATCTTTTCGATTTTAAGTTGTTTGGCAAGCAACGTTCTCTCAGATTGGCGAGATTAGATAGGTGCCCGAAACTTCAACGTCGTACTGTCCCGAGTTCTCACCAGAACTCACCTAGTCTCAGCCAGTATGGAAGTAAGTACGGACCGTTTCCGGCTACCCGTGTTACTTGAGGACGGAGCCTTACGCAGTGTCCTCTAAACCTTCCACTCTGCTAAGTGAACTCGGACCGTTTCCGGCTACCCGAGAACACCCACTGAAATAAGGTGAATCAAGGCGTGAACTAAGTAGTATTTCGATAGAAGCCCAGACTCTGGCTCTACCTTATGTGTCGTCTCTCTCTCGCAAAGTCTGAAGTTGAGATCTGAGTATGCACTTCGGGGGTTGCTCTCCCCAAAACAAGTGGAGTCCTTACGTTTGTTTTAGAGTCAGATAGAGTTAGCAGTCCCTGTTTTAATTTTCGGTTATCACTTTTTTTGGATATTTTCAGAGAAAAATCGTCTAACGTATTTTTGTCTTTTTTGGGATTGGCCCTAGATACAAGCACCTAGGTGTCGAATCCTATGCAAGCATCTAAGCTAAGCTAAGCTACGATGCGCAGAGAAGGGAAAAAGCCGAAAAACACCTAACAAGCACCTATCTCGGAAAAGCCGCGGAAAACCGTCGAGAAAATCACGATCGAGAAAAGCCACGGTGGGTGCCCTGCTCCCCCAGGAGTACAGCCCTGGTGAAACAGACCCCAAGAAGATACAAGTCGGGATGCCTTTACGAGGCCCCTTTCTACGACACTTTTTTTATATATTTTTTTACAAGAAATTACAAAAGTTCTAAACTACTTGGTTTCACGGTTTTGAGCTGCGCGGCTCGAGCTGTGCTGCACAAATCAAAAACAAGAAACTGTTAGGTCAGAGAAATAAAATCGCGAAAATGAAATCTATCCTAAGAGCTTCGCGATCCTCCTAGCGCTGCCTCCCCGGCAACGGCGCCATCTGAAAAACACCTCACTCGATCACTTCTTTATTCCTGCAAAAAGAGACAGAAATAGTATCGTGGTCGTTGTCGACCGAGTGTGTTTTGTCAGAAAAGATTAAGGTGAGTTAATCTCCTTTATTTTTATTTATACTCCTAAACAAATGTGTATAGTGATTCGTACGGGAGTGTCGAACTCAGGGAGGCAAACTGTTAGAACTAGGGGAAATCGGTAGAAAAATTTAGGCTAAGGGTCTCCTAATTTTTATTTTATTCTTTTAGGGATTTTCTGAATTTTTATTTGATTTTAACGAATTTTATATTGTTTTTGTAATTTCTAATTATTTTATGATTTTTTTATTATTAGAAAATATTTGAATTTTTATTTGATTTTAACTTTTGTTATTTTTATATTTTTAATGTGTTTTACTGTTTTTATGGATTTTTAGATGGTTTTTATGATTTTTATGGGTTTGATGTATTTTTAAGGGTGAAAAAGGAAGTCTTTATTACAAACTGTGACGTTTTTATGATTTTTAATGTTGAAATCAGTGACGAAATCTTTTTATTATATTTTCTGTAGAAAGTAGATGAAATTCCCTTCAAAACAATATGTTGTGCGTTTTTTTAGGATTTTTCTTGAGTTAGTTATGATTTTTTAAGTTTTTATCAATTTTGATTTTTTTTATTGATTTTTATATCCGATTTTTATTTTATTTTGAGGTTATTTTGCAAAATATGGAGAAGCATACTGTAACTAATGTTTATAGGATTTTTAAAAGTATTTTGACATTTTTTTTTGTTCTAATATGTGTAGGATATATGTGGTACTTATATATAGTTTCAAGGGTATGAGTGTAAAAGTGAAAATAGCCTGGAATCTGGAATGCACATGTAATATGGTAGAATGTTAGGTGTATGTGCGTAATGTGCAAGATGGAAGGGTATAGAGTGCAATAATTTCAAATCACGTGGTGGCTTATGTAAATTGCTGTGAATCGGAAGACTCTGTTCGCAAAATCCGCAGAAGTTGGGTGTGTAGCGTGCAAAATCCTCAGGAAAAATTATGCTGCTCACGTGCTCTCTTTGCTATCTGTCCTGGACCTGCGAGTAACAAAAATCAAAGTTTCGAGAATTAATTAACAAATTACCCACAATATCTGGCTAAGCACGTGACGATCGTGTGTTGCGCCGCTTAAAAGACTCATCGGCGGGCGGTGGGACAATTCGCTAACGGCGCGTGTTAGACTGTATTCCACCCGATCACGTTTATGGTTTTAAACCATTCTATCGGAGCTGCACGGACGGCTCAAGCTGGGCCTTGCCTCGTGGTTGATCCTTCGACCGTCGATGCTAATAGCAGAAACCGCAACGCACGAGACGTCTTAAGCGGTGGGGCAGGTCTCTCGGGTGCTAACGTGTGGAGGCACTTCAACGCAATTGATCAAGTAATCGGATGATGGAGAGATGCATATGAACCTGGAGCTTTGTATGGAAATTTGAACGGTTGGAATGGTCTTCCTCCAACTTTGACCAGTGCTAATCTATCCAGCAAGAGGGCACTATTCCTCCAACTTTGACGAGCACGGCAACGACCTCCAAGCAGAGATCTCGATTCTCCGGCAATGGCTCTAACAATAGCACTCGTCTAAATATGTCCTCTGCTCACAACAATATTTCGATAAAGCCGTTCTCAAGGCGGTTGCAGGTTTCAATCGAAGATATTTAAATTCGTGCAGTTCTGTGAACACGGCGATGGAGTTTCTGTCACAGATTGAAATTCTCGAGCGGCGGTGCTCCGATGTTATTCAGGCACTCAGAAGTGTTTCAATCCCACGACGAACACCTGTAGGTGCTCAACTCCATGTGCATATCCGTAGCTATCAGATGGATTCCCGGAGCTTCAGGTACTGCTGTTGTGCGTCTCCATATAACAGATTTTCTGCAAGTACTCCGAGACGAAAATTTCTCTGATCTCGCTTGATCAACGAAACATAGAACCTGCAAAAGTCAAATGAGGCTCGAGGAACAGTACCTCGGCTGAATGTTAAACACAAGGGGTTGAATGGATCGATCCTCAGTGGAATGAAGGATTCGGATCGATGAAGCTTAGATCTGGATGATCTAAGATGAATAGAGTCTGGAAGGAATGATGGAGAAACGAATCGAATTCTGATGAGATGATCAGTGATGGTTTCGGACTGTGATTTGCAAAATGATAGAGCAAATCGAAGAGAATAGAGAGATTAAGGAGAGAATAGATGAGGAGAATAGAGCGAGAGAGAAAAAAGGGGAGAAGAAAATAGAGAGGAGGAAAGGGATTGGAAGGAGCCTACTTGGATTGAAGACGAACGTGATGCAGTTGGTTGCGGATGATGTCGCCTGGGACAAAGCTCGCAGCGGAGCTTCGTGGGAATGACCTCAACGCGCGGCGGACGCGGAGATTTCTCGCGCGGCGGAGCAGAGCTTCGACGCCGACGATGGATGATCGCGCCGAACTTCACCCTCCTCGCTCGACGGTGGACGAGAGCTGTCACTCTACTCTCTCTCTCTCGGAGCTTGCAGAGGAAAGTCGAAAATGGCGGATAGATTCTCTCCAGAGGAGTTGGGGTCCTTATATAGGGAAGAAGGAGATGAACCTGGACGGAAAATGGGGAAGGTGAAGTTCCTTGGGGCGCAAGCAAGGTGGTTCTGATCACCGCCGGCGATGGCGTCACCGTCGAGGTCGGTAGAATACCAGCCTAACGGCCAGTCAGTTGAGGAAGAGATGGAGAGACGGAGGCGGGCGGTTGGGTGGGCTTGGGGAAGAAGATAACGAGGAGGAAGATGGGGAAAGGGAAAGGAAGAGATAGAAAGGGAAAGAAAGAGGGAAGAGAAAGAGAGAGAGGGAAAAAAAATGGCAGCCAATGAGAGGCCGCCATGTGGCGGGGGAAAGAAAAAGAAAGAAAAAGACAAAATAAGAAAAAGACAAAAGAATTATATACATGTATAAGAATACCAAATAAATACCTCATACATAAATAAATATATAAAAAGGATATAAATTGTAATTAATTAAATAAATAAAATAAATAAATAAGTAAAGTATTATTTATATAAAAACTAAAGGATTAATACATTAAATAATAATATAAAGTACGACTTATTGTACAATATACCACATACGGACCCCGAAAACCGCATTTTTCGCATTAACTCCGATTTTAGCGAAACTAGTGCCATTTTGTTGATAATTGAATAATATAATTTTAGGGACCGAGTTTGCTAATTTCGGAGCTCATACGGTCGAGTTATGAGGCCCGGACGAAAAAAAGTAGCGGCTTCGGACCTCTGGATTTTTTCGACATTTTAATTTATTTTTATTTTTATATTTTTATATACAATTTTAGATGATTTTAGGAAAAAGAATTAAGTTAATACGATTTACGGTTATTTAATTAAAAATCCTGGAAGTTTGTACATATGGTATATATATACAACGGGTCTAAAAAGCCGAAACTCACCGGTTTTATCCGAATATTTTTCTGATATTTTTAATAAATAGTACTATATACAAAACGGATTTTAAAAGTGAGTTTGGTCAATTTGGAGTTTTCTATAATAGATATGAACCTCGGAAGTCAGCTTTTACGGCTTTTCCGGTTCATTGTGGTTATTTTATTTTTGTGTCGAAATAATTTTCTAATATTTTTATAAAATATTACATATTTTTATGAACAATTTTTATAAAAGAAGTGTTTTGGTTTGGAGTGGTTTTGATGATAAATAAAATAGGTGAAATATTTACAAGGTGAAAAATGGATAAATTATATTTTTGGTCTTTATTTTCTGAATATTTTTATAAGTTATGATCCTTATCTCCCCCTACTTATTTCTTTGTCGACCCGGTCAATATTGACCTGGTCTCGGGGTTAGGATCAGTTTGTATATCACATATACAACCTTCTTTTTTTTATTTTTATTTTCCTTTTTCTCTTTATTCTTTTATTTTGGTGAAAATAAGTGTTAAATATATAATATTAATATTTGTGGTTAGAATGTTAATTAAATGGAATTAGTAGATATTTACATGTATTTTACCAAGGATTTTAGCCAAAATGAAAGAATAAAGGCGATGAATCACGGATTCATCATACGTCTTCCAAGGTTTCACCATCTTCTCAATGCTGAAGCGATGAAGGTATAAAAGGGCTTGTACACGAACCCTTGCACAAACGTGAAGTACTGGCCATAGCTGCAAGAGAAGCAAGTGAGAACAATGTGCCTATCACATTCTATAACATGCCAAAGATTTCTACGTCACCAAGAAAGCACGAAAAAACATTAGATTGAGAGCGCTACCTGAATTGTAGGCAGTTATATACATATTAATGAAATTAAAACAGAGAGATATGTTGTGCAGAAATTAAAACAGAGCAGATGAGGAATTGCTACCACTTTGACACTGTCATCATTCTCTCCATCAAGTTACCACTGAAGGTGTCAACATTCTATGGAATAGTAGCGGGTTCATCTTAATATTCCTTTGATGTCCATCCTCGCATCCGTGTCTTTATGCTCCATAGCTTTTATTGCAAAGTAAACTGAATCTATTTGTGCATACATCATATTGTCATAATGTATGTGTATCTGTCATCGTTCTTCTACGATTAGGCCTAAAAGGTAGATAATCCAATGAGACACAACTTGAGTCAACTTTGCAAGCAAAGTAAGGATATATACACATTTATAAGAAATGGAGACTCAAATGAAAATTCAGTAGTTGTTGGATGTATTGTGCAAGATCTGGATGTATTGTTGGAGAAATGGTGTGACAAGCATGTATAATAATCGCATACCTATATTTTGGTTTTAAATGGAAATTATCTCTGTTTATCCAACAGAAGGGAAGACATGGAATGGTTTATGTCTGCCAAAGAATAATTTTATAACAGGAAAGACTCAATGGATTATTTACATGTTCATGTGATTAGTTAGCTAAATTATTTTTAAAAAAATTCCCACATGTATTTGAATTTAGACAATAAAATAAAAAATGTAAAACTTTAATTTAAAGCCACACCAATGATGGACTTCAACTAAGACCACCACCATCATCCCAGAAACTCTCAAACAATCTAGTGATCACGAGAAAAACAACAGTTGTTTCTTAAGACATAGGCACTTCATTGTGGTTGTGCAATACTGGGGACACCACTAGTACGATTATTCATATACTGCATGTGGTTGTTCTTACCGACATCTGTAAAATGTACAAGTCAAGAAACAAAATCTCCATATCAGCGCAAAAATAAAATAACCACTACATTCTATATCACTCAGACCTTCCGTTTTTCATTATGATGCAGAATGCGAGGTTCTCCGGATGTGTGGTGCTCTCCAATGTGATCTTGACTGATATTATTAACAGATTCAGCTAGACTCCATCCTCATCAGGATCCAACTTCTGAATAATTGGGCCCCTGGATTGTTAAGCAGTGGTGCTTGATTATTTGATTATCTAAGAAGCTGTGATTAAGTAGGCAAACATGCATATGCAATCCACAATATAAAACAAGCTTTAGGAGAATATTTAGAATTAAAAATGATATTAAAGACACCAACTATTAAAATAGTTCAACATATATATGCAAGCAACAAAATAGATTTACCAGAAAAGGATGAAGCAATGTCGCACACAAGGCTCCCGATCTCGATGCTCGCTGCCACTCATGGACCACTAACGCCCCATGACCTCCGCCGCTCGCGATCCCATCCACCTACATTGGCCAAGTCCACCGACCTTCACCTTCGCTTGGAGGAGATCTGTTGAGCCCCTTCCCATTGCGACTCTCCGCACTGGTCGCATATGAAGCCATAGCTATAGTAACCTCTCTGCCGCCACAGGTGTCATCGAGATGTGGTGATCCTCGAGGGACGACACTGATGGTCCTTCCGCCGCGCGATGGCGGATGTGGGCGGCTATTGCTCTGCCATAGTATAAAACCTTCATGCTTCGCCCGTTGCCTAGGGCCCTCATCTTCTACTGAAGTACTTATCACGCTCAACCCATTGATCATCCCCTCCCCGCCACCCTCGCATGCCTCCCATCGAATTCGGCATAATCCGATGCCCTCGCTCACCATCGGCGTGATCCACCCGGCGCCGATCGCCGACACGATCCCCTCCAACGTCCACCGCCAGCGCAATCTACCTGACGAGTTTCGTTCTCGCCCTAGACCCTTTTCTGCCTCCTCCGACGAAATATACGAAGTGTTCCGATTAGGAACGTCAATGGTTTTATATACAGTTTTGGAAAACCGTTCCCTAAGTTGTTTTCTTGAGAGGGGGTCTCAATAATATAAGGTTAAAAAACATGGGTTCATATGATATTTTCTTGTGGGATCCAACATTTCGTCATCACAGGATTTAGTTGGTATAGTTTCGTCACTACATCTCATTTCTCTTGTAGTGGATTCAACGGGATTATTATTTTTTATTGTATTTTTTCTTACGTAAATGAAAAAGACCTGGTCAATTTTTATTAATGGATTTTTAAAAGAAAGTTTCGGTTGTTTCAACTACCCTCTTTTAGAAAAAAAACTCATCCTTAATATTTACAGGAATAATAAGATAGAATGATTGAGCATCAATTTCTAACGCCTTGTCTGGGAGGGTCTGTAGTGTCCGATATATTGAATCCGGCAATCTTTGTATTGGCCGCTCTCGTGTTACTCGAAACGTGATCAATGAAATCACAATCAACCCACAATATAGATAAATAATAAAGGAACAAGGGGTAAAATTTATTATACCTTATATAAAGATGTGTAAGGACAATAAGTGTACATACACTACAACAAAAATGTTTTTGGATGACAGACTTTGGGCGACAGAATCTGGCTTTTATATGACAGAATTCCTTAATGTGACAGAAATTCTGCCATCATAATGACGTTATCAAAGCTCGCGTCGCCAGAAACTTAGATGACGGATTTCTGTCACAGTAAGATTAAATGACAAAAAAACTGTTCCATTGTAATGATGTCAGCAAAGCTCACGTCACCATATACTTTAATGACAGATTTTCCGTCACAATAAGATTAAATGACAAAATCTGTTACTGTTGGTAGGTGAAATAACCCACATTTGATGGTCCCTGTAGCCACCATTACGAAGCCTTTTCTAAAAGCATCAACTCACAAACAATGCATTGTATGCAACCTAATTATACTTATATTAATATTGTGCATATCCAAAAGGAATAAGAGGTTGCACCATTTCACTTATATAGAAATCCAATAGGTAATACATAATAAGTGCATTTGTTGAATAGATAATACAACATAAAAGTGCATTTGTTGTTGAGAGTTACTACCACATATGACATATGAGTTCCTAGTGACCTTTTGACTTGATCAACTAGGGATTTATTCTTTATGACTTGCATCCGTCCTAGTTAGACTAGCCACTCCATCCACATAGTTGATGTCAAATATTCTTTATATCCTTGCTTGATAATTTTGTACACCTTAGCATCTCTCTGCTGTAAAGCTTTAGATTCTAATCATGATGTGATGATGTTCTTTCTACAATCTTTGACATTACCGATAGCTTCAACTGGCAACAGTCAACTAGCCACTATGTTTCTTACAACCTAAAATACAAACAATTTTATTGCCCGAATACTGAATACAACAAATATGATAACTAAAATGGAAATTAAGCATTTATCTCATAATAAATGGATGTTTCCAAGCTCATTGAGATCATTTCTTCTACAGAAGGAAGACCTACATTTTAAACAAAACAAATCAACAAATCCAAAATTATGGGGATATGACAAAGGAATAGAATACATGGTCAACATGTCATAATATGTATGAAGTATTCAAATGGACCACCAGAGATTCAACAAGAGCGCAACTTCAAACATTAAATAAAACTAAACATTACCTTAACAAGACATGTTTTCTTGTGAAGCTCGTATTTAACTTTAATTCCTCCGGGTATCTCCACAACCTACATAATGCATTGAGAAGAAATAGTTATTTATGCTAATAAGGTTTCTTTATTGAGAATTGCAAGCACTTATAACATTTACCACATATGGAGATGATGCTTTATTATAAATTGCAAGCACTTATAACATTTTACCACAGATGGAGCTCCAAGACCAATAATAGTAAAGAATGAAAGATTAAAGTTACCTTTTTCCCACTTTCTTGTCAACTTTTCTCCACTTTCTGTTGAAGAGAAAACATAGAAAAGAATGTTAATATACATTTTTTCTCATCAACACTATACAAGATAAGTCCATTATGTAGACACATTCTAGAATGATAGATTAAAGTTGCAATTCCACTGAAATAAGCACCGTTAAATCTAGTTGAAAGCCGTCTTTGTGTCACAAATTAAAATGAAAATATAGAATAAAAAGACAACAACAATTAGTATAAGTTGGATGAGAGTATATCTCTCGAGTTAATATTATCAAGCATCATCTGTAAGCAATATAATGACCATATTTCAAGCTACAAAGGTTAAAATATGCACAATACAAATAAAGTGCCTACTTATAGGAAAATATTGATTGTGTTATCTAATTCACATATGTCCCAATAACATGAAACCTCATATCATGACGAACACAATGCATTTGAATCCGTAGTATAGATTGACAAACAACAACATATCTACCACCCAAGGTAACGAGGAACCAATGAAATTCGAAAGCTGGCTAACTATGATGCATATAGGATATTGACAAAGCATTCAACACTCAGAAGATTTTCATAATGCTGAAAATGGCTAGACAATCAAGCAACACATATTTAAAAATCAACATTAGGTAAACTCCAACATCATATGTAGACCACACACTATCTATGATGTCCTAGAATAAATCCTGCAGAGTGTAATATTTATATTTTCATTTGCTCTAAATTTAGATTGGTATATAGATAAACAAAGGATCACTCCAATATTATTAACTTTTTAGATGGAGGCCATAATATAAGTAATGCAAGAATGTTTAAACCTTTGATGTTAGGCAACTTCCCATTAAGAGCTAGAATATAAGTAGTTTATCTAGATGTTGGTGCACCTAAAAGTAAAGCCATCTTGTTGATATGTACACCACTAAATTTTGGTTAGATGTTACTCTTTTAGACTAATCAAGGGGATGTAACTAACATATAATTCGTTTCTTATCTGAAATGTTAAATCTTGTCGTTCATATTGTCAAGAAAAAATAGACATGGTGCAATGCGTATAAAATTCCAGGCTCTTGAGAGATATATTCAGAATTTATACAAGAAATATGGATTGATAAAAATAATATAACATCAACGATAATCCAAAATTCAACTATGCTAAAATGCCTCAATTTTGAAGAGCTTCACTGATAACTGATCGTGCAAATGAAGTAACCGCAAGACTAGACTTTCTAGATATGGATAATATGAACTTACAAATAGAATAAGGAGTGTACCGGCTCTTACAACTCATCTGCAGCAAACCCAATTTTATCGTGGAGAACAAGGTAGTGAGTAGGCCAGGTCATCCCCTGATGAACAAAAGGAATGAAGTATGTACTTTTTATTACCATATGCATCAGCCAACAATTGATAATGGTAAAGTAAACCATGAATATCATTGATGCGGATGGGCAAATCACATCATGAAAGCGAAAGTATGTAAAACATGCACATAACATCGACTAAGTGCAAATTTGATTTGTGTTTAACTACTCAATCTTTCAATATCAAGTTAAATGCGAAGATAACGTTCATAGACACCGTAAAAGTCTTTTTTTGGTGAAGAAATTATTCATAGGTTCAACCGATACAGAAGAGAATTTACAGAATTGACCCAATTTACGAGTACAATTTTGGATGGAATAGAGAAGAAAATAGAAACGAATAACATAAAAAGTGCTTAATGATCCAATTGATCCTGGCCTGAGAAGTATTTCTGAAATTTCACAACTTTAAAGACAAAGTTGCTTAATGATCAGGAATATGTTAGAACTATCATTTATGCATGTTTAATCAACAAGCAACGAACATGTAAGTTTGCCAAACATGAATCCAAAGAGCAATAGACAATAATTGTGCAATATTTTAGGCTCAATTAAGCAAACATTACTAGAAAATCCGAGGGATCTAAAATGTGGGATGAAAAAACATAAGGCATGCTATGTGAAACAAGGTCATATAAGTTTGGTGGCTAGTTTCTGTCATTAGCTTTAAAATGTTATCGATTCGATCCCCGTCATACCTAACAATGGTTACTTGGTCAGCCTTCCTTCTGCAAGAACATCCAATTCCAATAAGAGCTCTTGCAATTGCAGGCAATAAATAAATCACAAGGCAAGAGTCATCAGGAATGGTGTAACTAGAGGTTAACATTATCAGAGATCAACAGTACTAAGCATGCATCATTATTATCTAGGAGAGGCTTAAACAGAGAATCCATCATTTTAACTTTAGGTGGTTGAGTCCTAATAACAGCTCTGTAACGAGAAATAAGAGGTTGTTGCTATGAACTAACCATCTAAAAACATGGGAAAATGTTGTTAAAGAAGGAAATATTTACTATATAATATTTTTATTCGCCAGTGAAGTCTTATCAAGGATCTGAAAAGCATAAATGCTTACAACAGCAATAGATGGAACATCAGCTCTCCCAGGTTGGGCATGTGACACATCCATACCAACTATAATAGTTGGAACATGTGAGACCTTTCGAATGGATGGTGAATGTTTGACATACAATAGAGAATTAACACCACCAAGCTGCAAAAAAAATCATGTAAGTATACTTAAAAATGCTCTAAACATTCTAAGCATTTTAAACATGACTCGTCATTCTCAATGTCATGTTTTATGGCAGCTCTATCGTGATGAAGATAGGCATATAACCAAAACATGAATAATTACCAAAACATGACTCAACACACTGTAGTATGTAGATCTATATATAATAGGCAGTCCAGTGAATCGTCATTCTATCTTATAATATTAAATATGTAGAAATAAATAATATACTCTTTGATATATCAATACAAATAAATCATATATAGCTATTATTTGTCATGTTTCTAGTTTTTCTTCAAAGAAGTTAGTTGATTAGCACATGTGTTTAATAAAGAGTGGATAATCACTGATACATAAACCATTGTTGTACTTTTCATGAGTATGATTTGTTGCGAATTTTATGAACTAAATATAAGAGTAATTCCATTTTTAATTAATTATATAACATACCGGTCATTTTAATTAGTCGCAAATAAAGCAATTATAGCAAGAACAATAAATCGGTGACAATCAGAGAAAAGCTAAGAGATTTTCGATAGTAATAAGTATATCATGGAGTTATATATACAACACCGTGAGCCTCGAAGCCCCAGAAGTGGCTCACGATCCTCGTAAAGCCAGATTGTACATCATCGTGACACCAACAAACACTTGATCATCAAACCATTGCAAGCTAAGGTTGGGGATGGTGTTCTTCTCCCCACCATCGAGGAGGATCGACGCATCAAATCCCTACAAATCATGGTACGATAATATCCATACACACACACACACACTAAATAACAGGAATACACGCACTACTTGATGTATATATTCCTAGAAGAACAAGCGGCTATTACTTGGATGAAACAGTCATAAAAGAACATGCAGAGTGTCGAGGCGGCTGTGCGACGGTTCTACACCACCGCCTTGGTCATGGCATTGTGCACGATATCTTGGAACATGCATGTTTTGGAGTAGAAGTTGGGAGAGAGCTTCTCATTTGGAGCACTGCAAGCGAGAGAGAAGAGGAAGGCGAGGGCGGGGATACATGAGGACGGGACCATTGTATTCAAAAAATCGATACTATGTACACAAACGACAGATCTATATATCTGGCGGTGAGGAAATGGAGCCGGAGTACCTGCTGGCGACTGGCGATGGATCTCTGATGAGCCGCCCGATAGACTAAGGCAAAGGAATCACTAAGGTCGTTGAGACCTCAGTCACTCGGGACTCAGAGCTCGATCAAGAAATAAAATCGGACCACCAAATAAAGATAGAAAAACAATGAAAACCAAAATCGCGGTCCTAGCTAGGTGATTAACCTGGTATAGCTCCCAAGGTCGGTCTCGAGGAGCACGAGTTGACCTTGCGGCCTACGAAGTAATCTAAAAAGAAAAGAAAATAAAATAAATATTTTTTTGGTGGTTTTTAATATTTTCATATTTTTTTGGATTTTTAATAATGAAGAAAAATAATAAAAAGGTAAAAACAATCACATTCAACCAATTATTTAAATGCTCAAAATTGGTCCAAAAATTCAAACAAAAATATTTTTATGTTTTGTTTTTTACTGTTTTTGATGAATTTTTGAGATTTTTATAATTTTTAGGGAATTTTCTAAAAATAAAATAAGGCAGAAATAAAGGCAAACTATCCAATCAGGCTTGGAGGACCAAATTAAAATAGAAAATAGTCCTAGAAAAGCCTGATGGTATTTTTCTTGAAAAATAGAAATAACAAGGAAAAATTAGAAAAAGAGTTTATTAATTTTTGAATTTTCTATGATTTTTTAGAATTTTTATGAGTTTTTAAGGGTTTTTCCATTTTTAAGCTTTTTATAAATCCAAAAATAGCCAAATTCACATAGAAATTAAAACACACATAATTAAACAAGACTTAATTTTTATGTAATTTCTAAAAGGTTTTGATATTTTTTGGGAGTTTTTAATCTGGACAGAGGTAAAAATGAAGGTTTTTGGTTTTTTAAAAATACTAAAAAGACACAAAATTATACCCAAAAATTGGTGAAAATTTTACACAGTGGCAGGAGCCACGTATCCAATTTTCACACGATTTGGGTTAAATTTGATATTTTTTTTAAATCAAAAACAAACACACATTGCACAGAGACATATTCGCAATAAAACTATTTCTGAGGGCTAAAATGTAACACAACCAGGAAACTGGGGGTCCCTCGTGCAAAATTTCCAAACCCACACGCGCGCTGCACATGGTCTGGGAACAGAGGGACCTATTTGCAATAAAAATTACTTCCAGGGACTTATTAGCAACATGTGCTAAAAGTCCAGGGAAGAAATTGCAAAATGTCCAGACAATTCAGCACATGTCGACTATCAGCATTCACAGGGGCATGGTTGCAAATATTAGAAACTATATTCCATTCAATAACACGCAGAAACTACAATCCCAGATAATGCAAATTCACCAAAATCTATGTGACGAAGCACGTGTCTGACATACACAGGGATGAAAATGCAAATATAATAAAGGTCCAGGTCCTAAGTGTAATTTAACCAAAATAAAAAGAACTCTATTCTTTATTTACAGGACTAAATAATAAAAACAAAAAGGAAAAGGGCCTAAGGGTAAATTACCCCTTATTATCCGAGGGCTGGAGGCAATCCACGTGGAAGCTCTGACGGTGGAGGTGCGCTGCGCCTCTTCGAAGAGCCCTGGCTCTGATCAGACGGTCGAGGGCCCGCTACGTGGAGAATCAGACGGCTGAGGTACACTATGGCTAACCCTTGTTGAATCAACAGTCACGATCGAGCCTCCAACGGATCTGACGGTGGCTGGCTCCTCGCTAGTGAACGCTCGAGATCAAGACTGGGCGAGGGGGGCCGATCTGACAGTAGAGGAGGATCTTCCAAGAACAGGTGGTCGACGAGGTTCGCCGGCTCGATACTCGTGCAGGGGACCTCCTTTGCTACTGCTAAGATGTGCAAAGCGTCGTCAAGGTGCTTGATGAATACCCATTCATCACTCTTTATTCTTATATTTTAGCTACAAAAACCTATGCAAATGCATGTAGATATGTGTAAATAGGAAAAGTTAGCAAAAACATGCATGTTTGTAAATATAGATAATTAGCATGTTTTTGTGCAAAAATAAAAGAATAAAGATGAAAAAGAAAAAGAGGGAAATATTTAGAATAAATATTGAGCAACCTAACCCAAGGGAGGGCTCAGCATGGGCCTGGCCGCATAAAAGCCAAGTAGAGGGAGATAGGGGCTCACACCTGTATATATTTGTAAATAAATAAATTCAATATTTTCCTCATCCAAAAATATGTTGTAAATATTTGTACATATTTTGTATATATTTAGAACTATTAAAAACAAAATAAAAATTTAAAAATCAAAAAGACCAAAAACTCCCCTTACACCATGTACATAGACCATCATCCTTATTTATTTCACCTTATAAATAAATAAAATTTATTTTCAAAACTTTTTGTAAATATTCTCTGGTATATATTGTACATAAAATAAATAAAAAGAAACAAAACAAAAATCAAATAAAAATTACAAAATTAAAAATACAAAAATATCTTGTACATAT
This sequence comes from Ottelia alismoides, assembly GCA_037367405.1. Taxonomy (NCBI): domain Eukaryota; kingdom Viridiplantae; phylum Streptophyta; class Magnoliopsida; order Alismatales; family Hydrocharitaceae; genus Ottelia; species Ottelia alismoides. Next base: position 1,641,952 of record JAZKJV010000651.1, on the reverse strand, counting down.
ACCATGTATATAATTGTACATAACTAATTATTTAACCTATGTATATAATTAATAAAAATAAAATAAAAATAGCTTTTTATTCCTCATTTTATCCTATACATAAATAAAATATAAAATAGGAATAAAAATGTATAAAAATAACTAATTAAAAATCAAAATTAAAAATCATATATTGTATATATACCTATGTATCGACCTATATTGTATATACCTTATTTTTATTTCCAAAAATTAATTAAAAATCACAAAAAAATAGGAAAAATTAAAATAAAAATATTTTGTGTTTTAAGTTTTTGAAAATTCGGCCCTTTAAAGGCCCAAAAAAATCAAATAAAAGTTTGTTGCATGGCGGGCTCTGATTGGTCCACGGGGGATTGTTGACCCTCGGTCAACTCTCCCCCCAGGACCACCAGAGCCGGGTATGTTGCGCCCGACCCGATTTCAATATTTTCCACCCGCCTAACCCGGCCGCCATCTACCCAAACCCCGGGCTCCGATTGCTCTCCGATCATCTAGGATCCTCGCCCGGGGTGGGTTTGGAGGATCCGAGTTCCGTGCTGCCCGCCCGACCTCTTCCTTCTCGGACCTCCCACACTATTTAGTGTCGTCTCCGGCGACCTAATCACGCTATCTTTGGCTCTCCACCTTCACTCCCGTGACCTCCATTGCATTCAGCAAGGTGACAGCTTTCGTCTGCCGTGTTGCAGCGAGGAGGAGGGTGCCCGACCATCGATCCGGCAGCCGTGCGCCGCCGTGCTCCGCCACCTAGCTGGAGCTCGAGCCTCAGGTAGGGACGACCTTTGAGGCAAAGACCAGGAGCTAGCTAAGCTCCAGCATAGTCTCCCGCATCACCCAGGTACCCATTTAGCCATTCCATCTAGTTTAATTTCTGATTTCGCCCAAATCGCCCTTCCGACGAGTTCCCCTGATTCCGGCCATCTCGCGCAATATCTCGATCATCGGAACCCCCACACACCTTCGCCATCCTCCGACGCACGTTCTTCGCCCAGCCATCCAACCCAGCTCGCCCCGGAGCTGGGACTCGAGCTCCACCATCCCCAGCTTGCCGGAGCTCATCCGTTCCGACCCCCAGTTCACCCTCACCCCGCTTCTTCGGGTCAAGGCACTTTGCCCTCGACCCGCGAAGCTTTTGGTTCGCTTTGCAGGTCAAGAGGGAGGCATCTGAGTCCCCCTTACATTCCAGCCAGGAGCTTTGCGCCGCCAGCCTCGCCGGAGCCCCTCCAGGGCTCGGCTGGGCTATCGGACACCTCCACCAGCTGCGGGACGACTCCGCGGACCTGCTCCGATACTTAGCAGCAGCTGAGGAGGACTACTGCAGGCGCACGAGGCCGGCGAAGCTCGCCGGCGGAGTGTTCTTCCAGCATCCTCCTTCACCGTCCGATCAGCCCCACCGTTCCAGATTCAATCACGGCCGTCCATTCATCGAAGAGCAGTTGCCGTTGATCACTTTGAGGAGCTGATCGGGACCGTTCGCGCGAGGAGAGAGGTACCTGCATCGCCAGCCTTCAGATCACCCACGTGGCCTCCCTCGCACCGTCGATCGGGCCCAAGAGTTGAAGAAGAGAAGCGCCACCCACTCTGAGCCGTCCGATCCTCCACGTGGCGCGCATCCGGCCGTCGACAAATAAAGGGGTAAATTACTTAGGGCCCCCTCTTAGTTTTTCTTTTTAGTCCTAGTCCTGTAAATATTTTCGTACTTTTATTTACGTAGGGTAAATTGCAACTGGGACCTTGTGCTTGTTTTTATTTGCTTTTATGCCCCTGAGTATGTGATCTCACGTGCTTCGCCACGTGCCTTGTCTGGGCTATTTACATCCTTTTCCCTGTAGTTCTGTTGGGTTAATGAATGGATAGATACTTTTTGGTATTTGCATTTGTACCCCTGTGAAGCATTTTATTTCTACATGTGCGTGTATTAGTGGGTAAATTGCAACCGAGTCCCTGGGTTTTTGGTACGAGTTATCAAAAGCCCCTGAAACTTGGTTTTTCTTACCAAAAGGCCCCTGAGTGCCCCAACCACGCGCCAAGCGCGTGACTTGCTGGGCTTTTTGCACCTTGGCCCTCAGACTTTAGGGTATTTGCACTTACGTCCCTGTGCACAGTGCCCCCTTCTTGATTTTTGAATAAATATCAAACCACCTCCAAATTCGATGAAAATTTGACACATGGCTCCTGCCATGTTGTTGGATTTTTGAGAATTTTTGAGGACATTTTTGATTTTATTTAGTATTTTTAAAAATTCAAAAACCTCCTTTTTAGCTACTGTCTAGATATAAAAATCCCAAAAAAATATAAAAACACCTCCAAAAATTCTAAAAAAATTAGCTACTGTTTCTTGCTTGTTGTTTGATTTTCTAACCAATTTTGGCTATTTTTCATCACTTAAAAACCCTAAAAATCTAAAAACCCTTAAAAACTCCTAAAAATTATAATAAATAATCTAAAAACCCAAAAACAATAATCTCGGTGCCCAAATTTTCCTTATTTTATTTAGAATATAGGAAAATTACCTCCAAGGCCTGTTGAGACTCTTAAATATTTTATTTTTGAGTTTTAGGCCTTGCTGGACAGTACCCAGCATTTTTAGCACTGTTTGATTTTTAGAAAATAAATTACACTTTATAAAAATCTCAAAAATTCACCAAAAACACTTAAAAACTTAAAAAACATAAAAACAATTTTTCTTGAATTTTTACTTGATTTTTGGTGTGTTAAATAAATTGCTTAAGTTGGCTTGATTTTGTTTTCTTTACTTTTCTTCACATTTTAAAAATCCAAAAAAATATAAAAATTATTAAAAACCACTAAAAAAACACTTTTCTTTTATTTTATTTTCTTTTTACTACTTCGTAGGCCCTAGGCCAATCCGTGCTCCTTGTGTTCGACCCTGGGAGCTATACCAGGTTAATCCATAGCTAGACCGCTCTTCTTTGTTTTGATTGATTTGATCTATTCTAAGTGGTTATTTTTCTTGATACACGCATTCGAGTGACTGAGGTCGCAACGACCTCATTTCCATACCTTCCCCTCAGTTGTTCGACACTTTTGCGTGGTTATCAGAATGGCGCCGTTGCCGGGGAGCACGACTTAGTAGTGTTTTTGTTTTTATTTTCGTTTTTATTTTCGCGGCTTTTCGCGGCTCTTCGGAGCTCGCGGCTTTTTCGCGGCTTTTGTATTTAGTTTCTTTTTGTTTTATTTTTGTTTTATTTTGATTTTCTTTTATTTTTATTTTTGTTTTCTATTGTGTGTTTATTTTATTTCCAGTTTTGCACATATACCCTTGCTTTTATTTTCATTCATTATTTGATTATTTTATTGGTCTGACCACTCTTCTGTCTATCTTGCGAGGGCCCGAGGACCGCGGAGGCGACTTTCGAGGAGCCGGTGCAGCCGCGAGACTCGGAGGCGGCTTCTTTCTCCACGAAGCCGCAGGAGAGAGCGAGAGGAGAGAGTTGAGTGGGGTGAGGCAGTAGGATAGTTTATTTCAGTTCATTCATTATTATTTGTAATAATACAGGCCTTTCTGAGACTGCTTGGACACTTAGACCGTAGCGGGTCTGTTTCGCCGAGCACCGGCGTGCTCGGGGGACCCATTAGGACCTGCGGCTTTTTCGCGGTTTTTCATTGCGGTTTTCTTTTTCCTTTCTTACTGTCATTTTCCGGATTTTTCGCGGTTTTTGCTCGAGCCCCTAGATTTAGGACTTTGTGGTGATTGTGCCGTAGCTGAGTAGGATCCAAACACCTTAAGGCTTATCTGTTCCTATAGAACCGTAATTGGACCTGCTTAAAATAATTAATAAAAATAACCGACTCGCTAGCTTCCGTAGCCTACGTGCCGTAGCTCGTCCTGTAAAGCGCTTACTCCTACCCCCGATTTGTCGGGCAGGGGAGGGACGAGCCAAGACCGGACCCTTTGGCTTGGAGGTCGGTGACCGGTTAGACGGTTCATCGCTAGAAAGTGCTCGTTTAGGACTCGGCTTTTTACCGTTGCATCATATAGCTTAGTTTAATTTCTGTCTTTATTTTATGCGCGGATCACTCTGCATGTAGAGAGCTGGAGGCAGGTACGCTTTTCTGACTTTGCATGCATCATTGATTTCTCGTGCATCGGCTTTTTCGACTTCTCCCCCCGTTTTTGACTTAATAATCAGGAGAATCGAAAAATTCGTTAGGCGTTTTTGTTTGATTTGAAAAATTCCTAAAAAGAGAAATCATAAAATTGGGACTGTTTAAAATTATCGACCTTAAAACTCGCTCACCCTAAAAATTTTGTATTGGGGAGAGCAACCCCCTCATTGCTTGGTTTGCATGTGCGAGAGAGTGACCCGAACACTAGGTAGAGCCCCCCGTTGCTATACTTGACTGACTACCGACTCTTCCGTGCGGGCCAGTCGGTTGGGTTAGCAGCGGATATCCCAACAGGTCACGTAATCGCTCTGATATTTGTGTGTTCACCAAATAAAACAGACAAGATAATTTGACCGAACTTTCACGGTCTTCAGCTCGCGTTGCGTTGGTGAACCGGGGGTTTGTTTTCAGATCATAGTTTTTCCAGATCCCATCCGCCCTACTCGCCAGATCAAGATGATGGGTAGACGGTCTCTTAGGCAGCCTATGGCTGCACCGCTTTCGGGCGCGTCTACCTCATCATCTAGGTTGGCTCGCGAGAGCTCAGACCCGCTCTCCGAGCCCGAGTACGACTCCACCCTGTTCCCCCTCGATCCCTTTTCTGACCGCCCTGAGAGACATGAGCCCGAGGAGAGATTGATACATTTGACGACACCTGAGTTGGGCTCATTTGATTTTGCAGACGTCGAGATGGCAGGCGCAGGCAGTTCTGACGATCACTCCCGTCCCGAGCACTTTGTACTAGACCAGGGAGCGATCAACTCCACCCTGATCGCACAGTTAGAGACAGTCCAGCAGCAGCTCCGCGATCAGGGAGCTTTTATGATAGAGATGAGGCGTGAGATGGAGAGGCTCAGAGCAGATAGAGATGAGCAAAGCGAGCCCAAGGACCCGGATGCAGAGGCACAGGCACGAGCCGCAGCAGCAGCAGCAGCAGCAGCCGCGGCCGCCGCCGCAGCGGCAGCAGCCGCAGGAGGAGCAGGACCACCTAGACCGATGCGGGAGTTGCACAACCCCGGATCTACTTTGATGCACCATTGGGTTGTGGTTCCAGCCATCGTGGGGGACTTCAAGTTCCCCCCGAACACCTTGCAGATGCTTCCGCGGTTCCATGGACTGGCTACCGAGGAGCCCCATCTCCACCTACAGGAGTTTCTCATGATTTGCAGTACTGTCCACGACAGGCATGTGGACCAGGATACCATACGGATGATTGCCTTCCCCTTCTCACTGGCAGATAGAGCAGCCACCTGGCTGAAGCATTTGGGGAGATTCGTGTACACCTGGGAGCAGCTCCGCACCGAGTACTTGAACAAGTACTATCCACTCGGGCGGACGAACGCAGCGAGGGCCCTGATCAGCAACTTCTCCATGTTCCCCAACGAGCAGTTCCATGAGGCTTGGGAGAGGTTTAGAGAGCTTTTGGACAGATGCCCACACCACGATATCACGAAGCCGAACCTAGTTCAGAGCTTTTTCAGTGGGTTGTCACCAGAGCTACAGGGCCTGGTGAACGCTTCTTGTGGCGGGTCCTACTCCGCCAAGGACCATGACCAGGTCTGGGCTATTTTTGAGGAGATGACAGAGAATTACATGGTGATGTCCCAGACCCGTCTCTACACCCAGAAGACCCAGCCACATCAGCCAGGACCCGTGCAGTACCAGAGGATAGCACGGGTAGATGCAGGTCCATCTAGTTCGTCCGCAGCCACAGCAACAGCACAGTTAGAGTCGTCAGCTGCGGACATGGGCATCATCAGCGAGAAGCTGGACCGCATGGAGCTGATAGAGAAGAAGCAGTGCCAGAGCATAGCACAGATGGATCAGATGGCACAGGTCTTGAGCAACCTGAAGACACAGCTCATGTGTCTCCAGGAGACACAGACGGCTTCTCAGCCCCGTCTTCAGTCGCGAGGCGACGCCGGCAGCAGCAGCAGCTCGTCCCAGCGCTCCAGCACCCCAGTGCAGCCTAGACAGGTTCACCTTGTACAGGCGGAGCCGTACCAGCAGCTGCAGCCCACTTTGCAGTCACCACCATCTCCAGAGATGCAGATGGTGGTCTACCAGCCGGATCAGCCGTTGGCAGTACTACCCCCAGCCCCCTTTGATGCAGAGCCGTTGATGGATGTCAACGGGATCTGGTACGACCGTCCCCAGCCTGGGATCCGACGAGATCATCCCGGATTCAGGTGGGGGAGTGGTGGTGCCCAGCCCCAGCAGCAGCCGTCAGCACAGGGAGGGCAGTACTCCCAGTCGAGGGACCATCACCAGCCACAGCAGCAGCCCCCAGTCTACCAGCAGCAGTCGTCCTACGTTCCTCGTCCCTATCAGCAGCAGGGACAGCCTTGGAGACGTGAGCAGCAGGCTCACCAGGGATACCAGCACCAGCAGCACCCTCCTTCCTACCCCTCTTACCCTTACCAGCAGTCACAGCCTCATCCACAGAGAGGCCACCCGTCGGGCTCCCACGAGAGCCCCGCTTTGGATGATATCACCCGCCTCCTCACGGACCAGCAGGCGACATTTCGACGGGAGATGGACGAGTTCCGCCAGGAGTTGCGGGACCTGGTGAGAGGGAAGGCCGCCATACCCGCCCAGATAGAGCCGAACCCGAACAATCTCAAGCGGAAGTCTGAGCAGGTAGTACATACTGAGTTAGCCACTCCTAGCGATCCATTTGATGATACTTCTTCAGATCTTTTTGATGTTGATTTTGCCACGCTTAGGAGCGGTAGGACCCCAGCCGGCGGCGGCGCCTCAGCTGAGCACCATCCCGAGGCGCCACAGGAGGAGGAGGAGAGCGGTACTGAGGCCGTTCCAGATGATGACGGTGGTACTAAGGCCACCAAGGATGCTGATCCCACAGGCGGTACTGAGGCCGCCACTTCACCAGATCTAGGAGGTGGTACTGATGCCACCCATGCAGCCGAGCCAGCACGCGGTACTGATGCCGCGAGACGTCTACCTTCAGCAGCAGCAGCAGAGCAGCCCGCCCGTGGTGGTACTGAGGCCACCGGTGTTTGTACAGATAGTGGTGTTGTTTTTCCTCATGGTCATGTATCTCGGAACTCTGCTATGAATAAAGGAAAAGGTTTGTTTTCTTCTGGTCCCACTGTGGTGCGTGATGTATGTGTGGATCCGGTCCTTGAACCGCTTAGACCTTTTCCTAGTCCTTCATCTGAGAAGGACCCAGTGATCCCCTTCCCTAGAGCCCTTCAGATGGGGAAGGGGAAGAAAATTGATCCAAAAAAGAGAGAGCTTGAGGAGTTCAGCCAGAGCATGATAGATCGGTTTCACATCCAGCTGACCCTCCAGGAGGCTTTGCAGCACATCCCCCTTCTCCAGAGGTCTTTGAGAGAGAGGACTACAGTCAGGAGGAGGAGGAGGAACCACACTTCAGAGATACATGTGCTGACCAAAGCCACGTGCTTTGCGATCCAGAACCGACTGCCAGCCAAGAGGCCAGATTCAGGGGCCCCGTATGTCAGATGCCAGATTAGTGAGCAGTGGTTCGACCGTACTCTTCTAGATAGCGGATCGTCGATTAACCTTCTTCCGGCAGCCCTTCTCGACCGCTTCGAGTTGGGCACTCTTCGACAGAGAAGGACAGTCCTTCAGTTCGCTGATCGATCTGTCAAGAGGCCGAAGGGGTTATTACGAGACGTTATCGTCACGATTCAGGGTCTGCAATTCCCCGTGGACTTCGTAGTGTTGGACATGGAGATCCCTGAGTCAGTGACCGATACCCCCATCATCCTTGGTCGTCCGTTCTTGGCCACAACCAAGGCGGTGACTGATCATGATAGCGGGAAGGTGTACTTTCGCGTCCAGGGCGAAAGTATACAAATAGAGACGGTCGAGGACTATAGAGCCAGATTCAGATCCCGCTCAGAGGCGAGTACCGATTCAGAGCAGCTGACAGACGCAGAGCCAGACATCCACCAGGACTGTGATTTTGTGATCACAGATGATGAGGCAGCTTGGGCAGATCTTGAGACACAGACCACCCTCTCACTTTCAGACACAGCTGATGCAGAGATGACAGCAGAGGAGAGTCTGGAGAGCACAGACCTGGTTCAGGATACCATTGCGGCAGCAGAGCCGGTCCTTGATCGCAGCACGATGATTTGTGATGGTGGTGCTGATGCCACCTTGTTTTCTGGTGGTGCTGATGCCACCGTTTCTGATACAGATCCCTCGGATTCAGAGTCTGATTGGGCCGATTGCTATGACCAGATGCCAGACTCGAGTCCCGTTGAGCCTATTGATGAGGAGGAGGTAGATGCAGAGCCGAGCAGAGACAGTGCAGTTGAGCAGCCTTCTCCCGATCCAGTTTGCGAGAGTATGCTTTCACTTTCCCAGGCAGATTTGGCCGACCTTGTAGCATTCACTCAGTTTCTTCCACAGCCAGATTTGCCGGCACCCAGCATTCCAGAGCTGAAGCCGCTCCCTACTTCGCTGAAGTATCGATTCCTTGCGGGCGATCCAGAGATGTACCCAGTCATCATCTCTGCCGAGTTGACTGGAGAGCAGGAATCCCGTTTGATGGGGGTTCTTGAAAAGAACCGCAAGGCGATCGGATGGAGCGTAGCAGATCTCCATGGGATTAGTCCATCAGTGTGCTCCCACCACATCTATCTCGAGGATGGGGCGAAGCCGTCGCGTGAGTTCCAGCGGCGTCTGAACCCCAACCTGAGAGAGGTTGTCATGAAGGAAATATCGAAGTGGTGGGGTGCAGGTTTTATTTATCCCATTTCCGACTCCAAGTGGGTCATCCCCTTGCATGTGGTTCCCAAGAAGACGGGCATCACGACTGTGATCAGTGAGTCGGGAGAGGAGATTGCTACACGAGTACCCACCTCTTGGAGGGTTTGTGTTGACTACAGGAGACTCAACCAAGCCACCAAGAAGGACCATTTCCCCCTGCCTTTTATTGACCAGATCATTGAGAGACTGGCAGGGAAGAGCCATTATTGCTTCCTGGATGGGTACTCGGGCTACAACCAAGTGGCCATCGCTCCTGAGGATCAGGAGAAGACCACCTTTACCTGTCCCTTCGACACATACGCTTTTCGACGCATGCCATTTGGGCTATGCAACGCCCCTGCGACTTTCCAGAGGTGCATGCTGTCGATCTTTTCGGACATGGTAGGGGAGTGCCTTGAGGTCTTCATGGATGATTTCTCGATCTACGGCGACAGATTTGATTCTTGTCTTGACTGCCTAGATCGAGTACTTCAGCGATGTATTGAGTATCACTTGGTGCTATCTTGGGAGAAGAGTCACTTCATGGTGACTCAAGGGACGGTGCTTGGCCATATCATCTCCAACAGGGGCATGGAGGTTGATCCGGCCAAGGTTGATGTCATTAGGAAACTCACACCGCCGTCCAATCTGAGGCAGTTACGGTCATTTCTGGGGCACGTTGGATTTTACAGGAGATTCATTCATGATTTTAGCAGGATTGCCCGACCGTTGACCGACCTCTTGACGAAAGACACCGAGTTCCTTGTCGATGACAAGTGTCTTTCGTCGTTTGCTACTCTCCAGCAGTGCGTGATTGAGGCTCCTGTCCTCCAGCCACCTGATTGGTCTCTCCCATTCGAGATCATGACGGACGCCTCCGATTTTGCCGTAGGGGCAGTGCTGGGACAGAGGAGGGATGGAGTACCATTTGCTATACACTATGCTAGCCGCACATTGGATTCCGCCCAGCGGAATTATATAGTCACAGAGAAGGAGATGCTAGCAGTAGTGTTTGCCCTGGATAAGTTTAGATCATATATCATTGGATCTAGAGTGACTTTGTTTACAGATCATACCGCCATCAGGTACCTCATGGCAAAGAAGGATGCCAAGGCCAGACTGACTAGATGGATCCTTCTACTCCAGGAGTTCGACATTGAGATTAAGGATAAGCCTGGAGTCAAGAATGTGGTGGCGGATCACCTCTCCCGATTAGAGCAGCCTGAGGAGACTGAGCAGATTGATCCTATCAGAGATACCTTCCCAGATGAGGCGATCCTTGCTATCGCCTCACTCCCATGGTATGCCGATATTGTGAACTTTCTCGTTGTTGGGAAAGTCCCACAAGATTGGCCCAGGCAGAGGCTTGAGACCTTCCTAGCGAAGGCCAAGTCCTACCATTGGGAGGATCCCATCCTTTACCACGAAGGAGGGGATAGCGTCTGGCGTCGGTGTATTCCTCAGGAGGAACACCATAGCGTCCTCACTTACTGCCACAAGCTTGAGGCAGGAGGACATCATTCTGGGAGGAGAACGGCACAGAAAGTGCTCCAATCCGGTTTGTGGTGGCCTACCCTCTTCAAGGACTCAGATGAGTTCGTGAAGAGGTGTACTGACTGTCAGAGGATGGGCACTTGTGGACAGCGTGATATGATGCCGATGCAGCCCATTCACTTCTGTGAGGTTTTTGACGCATGGGGCATCGATTTCATGGGTCCATTCCCTAAGAGTCAGGGATTTGAGTACATTCTGTTGGCCGTTGACTATGTGAGTCGTTGGGTGGAGGCTATCCCCGCCCGAGCCGCTGATGCGAGGACAGTTTGCAGATTTTTGAGGAAGCATATCATCACGCGGTTCGGGGTTCCACGAGTTCTGATTTCTGATGGGGGATCTCACTTCATCAACGACCAGGTGAAGGCACTTGCTAGCGAGTTCGGCATAGATCATCGCGTTGCTACACCATACCATCCACAGACGAATGGTCTAGCCGAAGTGTCGAATAGGGAGATCAAGACTATTCTGCAGAAAGTCGTCCGCCCTGACCGAAAGGATTGGTCGCAGCTATTGGACTCGGTCTTGTGGGCATATAGGACGTCTTTCAAGACACCTTTGGGCACATCTCCCTTTCGCCTCGTATATGGCAAGCCCTGTCACCTACCAGTTGAGCTGAGGCACAAGTCACTCTGGGCAGTTACAGACATCCTTATGGATCCAGATGGTATAGGAGACCAGAGGAGGGCAGAGCTAGCTGCCCTGGAAGAGCTCAGAGATTCAGCTTTCTCAAGCAGCCTACATTATAAGGAGAGAGTCAAGGAGTGGCATGATTCTCATATCAGCCACAAGCATTTTGAGATTGGACAGAGAGTATGGCTGTTTGATGCGAGGCTTAGATTATTTCCAGGGAAGCTACAGAGCAAATGGAAAGGACCTTATCTGGTTCGGAAGGTACACGACAACGGTAGCATCGACATATCTGAGTTGTCTTCTGAGAGTACCTTCCGAGTGAACGGCCAGCGGCTCAAACCATTTCTAGATCATGAGCCGCGGGTCGTTGATATCGCCCCTATTCATTTTGCGTGAGATGTGGTCTTTGACTCACATCTAATGCATCTCACACCTGAGTTTCACTGATCCTCCGCTGTACATAGATCCAGATGTCCATATCACCACATTCCTTAGTCCCGCATCCCTTTCCTCATCTTGTGATTATGCTATACTTAGGGTGCACTTTACCCTAAGTATAGGGGGGATGTGAGACCTTTCGGGTATTTCTTTTGTTTCTGTCTATCCCTGTTTTGCTGCCTATACTTAGGGATATCTTACCCTAAGTATAGGGGGGGTAGACCCTGTACATTCTCCACTCGGTTTTCCCTTAGTATACAGCCTGCTATACTTAGAATTACTTGATCCTAAGTATAGGGGGAAGACCCGAGTCCCTTTTGACTTTTTACTCTCCTTTTGTATAGCCTTCCTTTTCACTTCCCTATACATAGCACGAGTTATGTCTTCTTCATCGCTCTTGACTCTGAGGACATCGTTCGAGCTAAGTATAGGGGGGTGTGTATATATTTCATATATACTTTAGCCATAACTCGTACTTTGTGTGAGTGTGTTAATAAATAAAAATGGCTAAAAACCACAAAAATTAAAAATTTTTCATGTACATAATCTTCTTTTCTTTGCACATGCATAGCTAGTGTACAAATTATTTTTGTAAAAATGATTTCAAAAATCTTTTGTGTAAAGCTTGTGTAAATATTTTCTGTATCAAAATTATGTATATAGTACAAAATTTTTCCAAAATGTTTTGAAAAATCAAAAGTTTGCAAAAATCTTGTGTAAATGTGTGTAAATATCTTTTTGCAAAACTTGCACTTCATGCATCATCATTCATGATTTCAAAACATTTTTCAAAAATTTTTGCATGATTGTAAAATAGTGTGTAAATATGCATCTTTTTGTACATATGTATATAGCTTTTCTGGATGATGGTTGACATTTAAACTAAGCCGGGAATCAAATTGAGAAATGGAGCTTGATTAAGATCTTAATCCACCTAATTCTAAGAGGAACCTTATAGGGCTTAGGTTTAAGGCTTTTCAGGTCCATGGTGACTTAATTCTTTGAGTCCACTAGGCTATGATCACATGTCATCTCAATGAGCCTAAGTAGAGCACTTAACAACAACACATGACTCATATAGATTATGGCTTTACTTGGACAACCGCACTATGCACCGAGCTCTCTACGGATGAGGTGGTGAGGAGGCAGTCTTCCTTGGCTTGGGGTAGCATATGAGGGTAGTACTTCTAGGAGGAACCTCTCTTCTTCATTTAGTGAAGGAAGTGCGTCTCAACTTGGTCTGGTTGCCATGAAGTCTAACGACGGGAGTTGTGGGTTGCAATAAAGCTTCAAAAGAGGGATAGTCTACTGGCTCAAGAGGAAAAACTCCTTGTATATATGCTGCACATGTACATGTTGTATAGATGCACTCGAAAAAAAAATGCAAAAAAGAAAAGAACTCCAAAAAAGTGGTGGGTCTGAGAGAAAATGATAATCCCACCGGAGTATGTATATAAGTGCAATAAGCAAAGCTTGGTTTCATGATCCACCTGTTGTAGCTTGCAGCAGGGAGACTTGGCTACACTGGTCAAGCTCCCAAGGGTACTTGGCCACACTGGCCTTGACCCATTCTCTTCTTCCCCCTCTTCTTGAGCCGGTTGTACTTGAACTTAGAAGGGAATACCCCGCTCCTCGAGGAAAGAGTGGCCAGATTGAGGTCATAGAGTTACCTTGTTGGGGAGGGTTGTCAAGTTGCCATTTCTGAGGTGGAGAGCTTAGACCTCACTTTCACAGGACAAGAAAAGATTCATGGTCTTCAGGGTTTGTGATTGATGACTTGTTCTGATCTGGAGCATTGAGGAGTCTTGGTGATAGAATAGTGGAACTTAGAGGCTGTTAGGTTTTAAGCTTAAGTCTGAATAAGGTTCCGACACATTAATAATCCAAAGATCTGATTAAGCTCCATACCTCAATTTAATGAAGGCAAGTTTAATAATCAACCTTGATCCATGTACATTCTCTTTTTCTTTTTCTTTTTCTTTCTTTTTCACTTCTTTTTCAAATAAGTGTTTGCTAAGGGACTAGCAAAGTATAGTATAGGGGGGTAATGAATACCCATTCATCACTCTTTATTCTTATATTTTAGCTACAAAAACCTATGCAAATGCATGTAGATATGTGTAAATAGGAAAAGTTAGCAAAAGCATGCATGTTTGTAAATATAGATAATTAGCATGTTTTTGTGCAAAAATAAAAGAATAAAGATGAAAAAGAAAAAGAGGGAAATATTTAGAATAAATATTGAGCAACCTAACCCAAGGGAGGGCTCAGCATGGGCCTGACCGCATAAAAGCCAAGTAGAGGGAGATAGGGGCTCACACCTGTATATATTTGTAAATAAATAAATTAAATATTTTCCTCATCCAAAAATATGTTGTAAATATTTGTACATATTTTGTATATATTTAGAACTATTAAAAACAAAATAAAAATTTAAAAATCAAAAAGACCAAAAACTCCCCTTACACCATGTACATAGACCATCATCCTTATTTATTTCACCTTATAAATAAATAAAATTTATTTTCAAAACTTTTTGTAAATATTCTCTGGTATATATTGTACATAAAATAAATAAAAAGAAACAAAACAAAAATCAAATAAAAATTACAAAATTAAAAATACAAAAATATCTTGTACATATACCATGTATATAATTGTACATAACTAATTATTTAACCTATGTATATAATTAATAAAAATAAAATAAAAATAGCCTTTTATTCCTCATTTTATCCTATACATAAATAAAATATAAAATAGGAATAAAAATGTATAAAAATAACTAATTAAAAATCAAAATTAAAAATCATATATTGTATATATACCTATGTATAGACCTATATTGTATATACCTTATTTTTATTTCCAAAAATTAATTAAAAATCACAAAAAATAGGAAAAATTAAAATAAAAATATTTTGTGTTTTAAGTTTTTGAAAATTCGGCCCTTTAAAGGCCCAAAAAAATCAAATAAAAGTTTATTGCATGGCGGGCTCTGATTGGTCCACGGGGGATTGTTGACCCTCGGTCAACTCTCCCCCCAGGACCACCAGAGCCGGGTATGTTGCGCCCGACCCGATTTCAATATTTTCCACCCGCCTAACCCGACCGCCATCTACCCAAACCCCGGGCTCCGATTGCTCTCCGATCATCTAGGATCCTCGCCCGGGGTGGGTTTGGAGGATCCGAGATCCGTGCTGCCCGCCCGACCTCTTCCTTCTCGGACCTCCCACACTATTTAGTGTCGTCTCCGGCGACCTAATCACGCTATCTTTGGCTCTCCACCTTCACTCCCGTGACCTCCATTGCATTCAGCATGGTGACAGCTTCCGTCTGCCGTGTTGCAGCGAGGAGGAGGGTGCCCGACCATCGATCCGGCAGCCGTGCGCCGCCGTGCTCCGCCACCTAGTTGGAGCTCGAGCCTCAGGCAGGGACGACCTTTGAGGCAAAGACCAGGAGCTAGCTAAGCTCCAACATAGTCTCCCGCATCACCCAGGTACCCATTTAGCCATTCCATCTAGTTTAATTTCTGATTTCGCCCAAATCACCCTTCCGACGAGTTCCCCTGATTCCGGCCATCTCGCGCAATATCTCGATCATCGGAACCCCCACACACCTTCGCCATCCTCCGACGCACGTTCTTCGCCCAGCCATCCAACCCAGCTCGCCCCGGAGCTGGGACTCGAGCTCCACCATCCCCAGCTCGCCGGAGCTTATCCGTTCCGACCCCCAGTTCACCCTCACCCCGCTTCTTCGGGTCAAGGCACTTTGCCCTCGACCCGCGAAGCTTTTGGTTCGCTTTGCAGGTCAAGAGGGAGGCATCTGAGTCCCCCTTACATTCCAGCCAGGAGCTTTGCGCCGCCAGCCTCGCCGGAGCCCCTCCAGGGCTCGGCTGGGCTATCGGACACCTCCACCAGCTGCGGGACGACTCCGCGGACCTGCTCCGATACTTAGCAGCAGCTGAGGAGGACTACTGCAGGCGCACGAGGCCGGCGAAGCTCGCCGGTGGAGTGTTCTTCCAGCATCCTCCTTCACCGTCCGATCAGCCCCACCGTTCCAGATTCAATCACGGCCGTCCATTCATCGAAGAGCAGTTGCCGTTGATCACTTTGAGGAGCTGATCGGGACCGTTCGCGCGAGGAGAGAGGTACCTGCATCGCCAGCCTTCAGATCACCCACGTGGCCTCCCTCGCACCGTCGATCGGGCCCAAGAGTTGAAGAAGAGAAGCGCCACCCACTCTGAGCCGTCCGATCCTCTACGTGGCGCGCATCCGGCCGTCGACAAATAAAGGGGTAAATTACTTAGGGCCCCCTCTTAGTTTGTCTTTTTAGTCCTAGTCCTGTAAATATTTTCGTACTTTTATTTACGTAGGGTAAATTGCAACTGGGACCTTGTGCTTGTTTTTATTTGCTTTTATGCCCCTGAGTATGTGATCTCACGTGCTTCGTCACGTGCCTTGTCTGGGCTATTTACATCTTTTTCCCTGTAGTTCTGTTGGGTTAATGAATGGATAGATACTTTTTGGTATTTGAATTTGTACCCCTGTGAAGCATTTTATTTCTACATGTGCGTGTATTAGTGGGTAAATTGCAACCGAGTCCCTGGGTTTTTGGTACGAGTTATCAAAAGCCCATGAAACTTGGTTTTTCTTACCAAAAGGCCCCTGAGTGCCACAGCCACGCGCCAAGTGCGTGACTTGCTGGGCTTTTTGCACCTTGGCCCTCAGACTTTAGGGTATTTGCACTTACGTCCCTGTGCACAGTGCCCCCTTCTTGATTTTTGAATAAATATCAAACCACCTCCAAATTCGATGAAAATTTGATACATGGCTCCTGCCATGTTGTTGGATTTTTGAGAATGTTTGAGGACATTTTTGGTTTTATTTAGTATTTTTAAAAATTCAAAAACCTCCTTTTTAGCTACTGTCTAGATATAAAAATCCCCAAAAAATATAAAAACACCTCCAAAAATTCTAAAAAAATTAGCTACTTTTTCTTGCTTGTTGTTTGATTTTCTAGCCAATTTTGGCTATTTTTCATCACTTAAAAACCCTAAAAATCTAAAAACCCTTAAAAACTCCTAAAAATTATAATAAATAATCTAAAAACCCAAAAACAATAATCTCGGTGCCCAAATTTTCCTTATTTTATTTAGAATATAAGAAAATTACCTCCAAGGCATGTTGAGACTCTTAAATATTTTATTTTTGAGTTTTAGGCCTTGCTGGACAGTACCCAGCATTTTTAGCACTGTTTGATTTTTAGAAAATAAATTACACTTTATAAAAATCTCAAAAATTCACCAAAAACACTTAAAAACTTAAAAAACATAAAAACAATTTTTCTTGAATTTTTGCTTGATTTTTGGTGTGTTAAATAAATTGCTTAAGTTGGCTTGATTTTGTTTTCTTTACTTTTCTTCACATTTTAAAAATCCAAAAAAATATAAAAATTATTAAAAACCACTAAAAAAACACTTTTCTTTTATTTTATTTTCTTTTTACTACTTCGTAGGCCCTAGGCCAATCCGTGCTCCTTGTGTTCGACCCTGGGAGCTATACCAGGTTAATCCATAGCTAGACCGCTCTTCTTTGTTTTGATTGATTTGATCTATTCTGAGTGGTTATTTTTCTTGATATACGCATTCGAGTGACTGAGGTCGCAACGACCTCATTTCCATACCTTCCCCTCAGTTGTTCGACACTTTTGCGTGGTTATCAGTGCTCCGCAGCTCGTGGATGCCTCCGATGAGGCTAGAGATGTCGGAGACGCTCCGACGGCGACGAGGCTTGGAGCTCGGGTTTCCAAATTATTCGACCTCCCAGATGGGGTCCTTTGATCTGCATAGTGGCACCAAAGCAATCTCGTGTCGAGGGCAAATTGCCTCGACCCAGTTAGAGGTGAAATGGGTGTCTAAATGGGTCGGGGCGGCACCCTCCGGCGATGCGACGGTGGAGGAGGGTGGACTCCCAGTTCCTGGGCGAACTGGGTTGGATGGATGAGTGAAGAAGGTGGAGAGAGGTCTGGTGAAGGTGATGGTCGGGTCGGGAGGACAAATGGGTGGTCGGAGTGAGCTGAATTGGTCGGCGACGGTGGCGGAGCGATTTGGGAGAAAACTGAAATTAGGCTAAACTACAAGCTAAAGAAACTACCTGGCGGATGGAGTCGACTATGCTGGAGCTCGGGGAGCTCCAGGGGTTATGGCATCAAGGGCTCGTCGCTTCCTGAGGCTTGGCGCTGCTCGCGGTGGCGCATGGCGGTGATCTCGCCGGATCAGTGGCTCCCGGCTGCCCGAGCATCGCTGCTACTCTCTCTCGCACAGCTGTCACTCAGGCGAGGTAAAGGAGGTCACTGGCGTCGAGGGGGAGGACCAAAGATGAGCTGAATTGCGCGGCAGAGCTGGAGTTATATAGTGGTGCAGGTCCGGCTAAATGGAGTCGGGCGTCGAAGCATGGAGCATGGACCCCTAGAATCCACCCCTGGCGAGGGTCTCGGATGTGTGCTGATCAATCGGATCCCAGGGTTTGAGGATTTGGTTGTCGGATCAAGCATGGAAAAAGGCGAGAAATCGGATCAAAAACCCGATCCGCCTGGAAGGGGGTCCACGGGGGAGAGTTGACCGGGGGTCAACAATCCCCCGTGGACCAATGGGAGTCCAACTTTTATTAAATATTTTATAATTCAATAAAAAATAATAAATGAATTAATTTCGAAAAAATTAAAACATGAAAAATGTTTATTTATTTTTAAATTATTTTTAGTGATTTTTATTTATTTTTTTGAAATAAAAATAATGTATTTACAAAATATGATTATTATATATAGGTATATACAATATGTATTTTTGATTTTTGATTTTTAATTATTTTTTATAAAATTTACCCCAATTTTATATTTTATTTATTTATAGAATAAAATTTGGAATAATATGATATTTTTATTTTATTTTTATTAATTATTTACAAGGGTTGAATAAATAGTTATATACATTTATGCACATGGTACATATACAGTGTTGATTTTGATTTTTATTTCTTTTTATTTTATTTTTATTTTTGTGATTTTTATTTTATTTATTTACATTATGGAATATGGATTATGTACATATTTTTTGGGATTTTTATTTATTTATTTATAAGGGGAAATAAATACATAAGTGGTTTTATGTACACGGCAGGTATATACAATGAAGAAGGAATTTTATCTCTTTTTATTTTGCTTTTATTTTTCCCATTTTTATTTTGGTTTTATATTTATAAATATATACAAATAAATACACACCCATTTTTATTTTGAATAAGGGGAGAATAATTTTTATTTATTTATAGGTATATGTACACATATGAGCCTCCCTATCTCTCTCTACTTGGGTTCTTTTTGCGGTCAGGCACATGCTGAGCCCTCCCTTGGGATTAGGTCGCTCAATATTTATTCTAAATATCTCCCTCTTTTTCTTTTATTTCTTTATTCTTTTATTTATGCACAAAAACATGCTAATTATTCATATTTACACAATGCATGCTGAATAATAATTATTGCTATTTACACCTATCTACATATGTTATGCATAGGTTTTGTAGCTAAAATAAAAGAATAAAGAGTGATGGAGTAGAAATTGGGAGAGAGCTTCTCATTTGGAGCACTACAAGCGAGAGAGAAGAGGAAGGCGAGGGCGAGGATACATGAGGACGGGACCATTGTATTTAGAAAATCGATACTATGTACACAAACGACAGATCTGTATATCTGGCGGCGAGGAAATGGAGCCGTAGTACCTGCTGGCGACTGGCGACGGATCTCCTCGATGGAGAAGCATGACAACCGGCGACGGATCTCCTCGATGGAGGCGATCGAACAACGGTGGAAATCGTCGCAGATCGCCATTGCGTCGAGCACTAGAGACTGATGGGATAGACCTCGACATCGAGCAAGGGGATGAGAAAGCGGAGAAGATGATGGCGGCCGGTGGAAACGAAGGTGGGAAAGGAGATTAGGGTTTTGGAAAGAAGGGGTAATGGGGCTTTTTCAAAAAGTATCATATCTTATAGTCATGTGTGGGTTTTAAGCGAAGGATTTAGATGGTAGATATCCATTGCAGTGAAATTTATCGCTTAAATTCCATCATCAAAAGTCAATTCTGTTGTAGTGGTACCACTGCCTTTGTACGCAATGCCTCCTTAAACCTCCACGCATCACTACATATACCATGTGCCTTTGTGCGCATGCATGTATGACCGTACTGCATTGTACCCCTTCATTGCATACCGCCCTGCTGCGCTCATATACGTACTATCACGTGCACCCACTGTCATGTCTTGCACTGCTGGTTGTACTCGTTGTGCTTGCACTGCTCTCCATGATACTCTGCCACCGAGCCAGTATCTTCTGTGATGCTTCTCCACTGCCACGTACGATTAAAACTCCAAAACTCATATGGATATCTTATGTGCTACCGACACACTCTATACTCCTCCTAAAATTAGCTCGATCGATCTTGTTCGTGCATCCACTATCGTGTCTGCACAAGCATTCTTGATCACGGAATTTTGAGGTGTGACATAGTACATGATGCATGTCCTTCAATACATCAACCTAGAAGATTATTGTAAAGAATATCATATTGTTACTATATACCCCTCACTAATGATCTGAATTCTAAAACTAGATCTGGTTCTTTCTTGTAGTGATGAAAGTATATAAGGCATATAAATGTTGATAACAGTTATACATACTAAAAGTAATAGGCATCAACGTTTAATGGGGAAAGTTGAATTTATTGAAATCAAAAGAACAATCAAATAACAAATCAGATATGTTAAATGATTTTAGACAGAAGAAAGTGGATGAAAATATTTGGGTATCACCCGTTGCATAGTATCGTAGAGGTGGTATTTGTCTAAGTATAACACTCTCAATTGAAGTTATTCGGTCATATCGTGTTAGAATATTATTCTTTTTAATTTATTTTTTTAATACTTTCTGTTCTCTTCGCTTGCAAATTCGGGATTTATGTATGTGCTTAAATTTATTTATGTTGTATGTGCCTATATTGAAGTTATTCCATCATGTTCATTGTCCCATTGTGGATATTGCCGAATATGATTTTAAGTTTAACACTTGTGTCCTTACTGACTTCTTAATACTTGGGTTTAACGCTTCTGTGATATCAATTATGTTCTTTTTTGTAATATCATTTGGGTGCCTGGCTTCTTACAAAATTGACAGTTCAGCTCTTTTTTTAAGGAAAAGTACGTGCATAATTGATATTACAAAAGCGCGAAGCTATGAATATTGTAAGAAGCCAGGGACACGATTGATATTACAAAAAAGGACGGGGCATAAATGATATGGTAGAAGTTAAGAAGGGTACAACTGATAAAAACTCTATGATTTCTATATTTAAATATTAATTTTTATGTCATGATTTCTGAACCGAAGATCTTGTCCCAAAGCTAAAATTAGAAAAAATAGACTAAATTGAAGTGACTCTTAATGGAACCTTTGCAGCCTAGATTACATGAATGGGTTAATAACTTAATATAATCAAACGTGAACCCTTGAAATTCTAAGAAAACTAACTGTAACTAAGGTAGTTTTGTTAAAGTTTGATTCACTTGCACCATTTAAGGGTTTTTATCACTTATGTCCCTCTTAGATATTGCAATATCAACTATGGTCCTCCCTTTTTTTCAATATCAGTTGTACCCTTGATTTCTTGCACTGTTATCACATATGCCCTTACGTTAGTCTCATCGTCAATGAGTTGAATAAACTATGATTTAGTCAAACCCTTCTCCTCCACCCTGACCTTCTCCTTTGTCGTTCCAACCTGACCCCGACCTCATGCGCCACCAACCCTCTCCTCCTTCTCTTCTTCTTCTCAGGTCAAGTTGCACGACATGGGATGTCATCTACTTCCCTCCTCCTCGTACCCCCTCCTCTTGTCCTTCTCAACTACTTGTTCCATCAGGTGTTTGTCGAATGTAGGGTATTCTTCATCCTCAGAAGTTGGATGCAACTGAGAGGATATGTCCAAAGGGCTCCTATCAGCCAAGTTCTAATGTTCTTTGTAGTCTGATGCTTCGACTGCGCGAAGGAGATGTTTTCACTTCACCGGTTGAAGATGTGATTGGGCTCTGTTGTGAGTGTTTGGACGATGTTCGATGGAGAGTAAGGAACAATGCTCGATGAGGATGGAGGAGGCTCCGATGGAACCCTTGTTTGTACGATGAGGGCGCTTGTTTTGTTTCTCCTCTGATTGTGGTGGGAAGCTCGTGGAGCTGCTTGATCAGCTTTGTTTGCCTATAAGAATAATGGGGTGCAGTTGTTCACTTAGATGAAATTCAAGATAGGAATGGATAAAGCCCTTGTAGAGGCTTTGAAATACATATGGCTATATCTTTAGGTGCATCTCCGGAGGGTTATGTTGCTTTGTGATTTCCCTCACTTGAGACCCGCCCTTTGTTGTGGAAGGTTATAGAAGATAGAAATGAAAGCTCTGAGTTCATCCTTACGTGATGACAAGCTGCAAATCAAGGAGGAGCATCCTCATATCCTATGCTCGTGTGCTGAAAGATGAGAGTCGATCATGCTGCTCCTCCAATCTAATGGGTACCTACAAGGATCGAGCAAGATGAGCTTGGTCAATGATCACATGGATTGTGAAGTGGATGACAAGGTAAAGGGGTGAAGGAGGCAGGTGATGAATCCATGATTCATCTACTCTATATGGACATCTTTGCAAAATCCCCTTAGTAAATCACTAATTAAATCCCCTAAAATCGATTTATTGACAATCACTAATTATGTTAGAATTAAGGTTAAAATCTGTAATTAAATAACTTGTATTTTTACCTTGATTTAAGCCTATTATTTTATGTACAAAAATTAATTATTTTAACCTAATTTTTTCTATTATTTTCTTTTATTGATTGACTAACTTGGCATCAAGAAATAAAATCCATAAAAATCTGAAAATCAAGAGAAAAAATTGATATTGTATTTTTTGTATATATTTTATCTCTATTGTTTTTATTTTACAGTTTTCCAACCTAAAAATCCGTAAAAATAGATCAATTACGTATATGGTGAAAATATATTAATCAACTTATTAAAATCAAATTAAAAATTAAAAAATCATAAGTAAAAATAAAGTATTTTATTATTTATAATTTACCTCCAAAAAAATATTTTGTACAGTTGATCTCTTTTGATTTTGGATCATTCACTAAAGTTATAGATCTCGTCGAGACAAGCAACTTTCATGTTGACTACTTTTTTCATTTGACATCATTTACTATTTCTTTTTTTATTTTTCTTTGCATTATATTTTGATTTTATGTTATCCTTAATTTATTTTTTTTATTACTTTTATTTTTATTTCTTTCCTCTCTTTTCTTTCCTCTCTCCCTTCATTTCCTCGCTCCTCCCTCATCCCTATTCTCTCTCCCCCTTAGCATGTGACGTGACCCTTGTCCTTTCTCTCTCCTTGCACTTGCCACGCACGTGATGCCTCCTCCCTATGTGCACATGTATGGCATGTATCCCCTCTCCTTCCTTCTGCACCCATCCTCCCTATGACCATTACATCTCCGCCGTCTCCTGATGAGACAAAAAACCCGAGCAACTAAGGATGAAGAAATAACACAGGTCGTTGCGACCTTAGTCGCTCAAGAGTCCCTCAGTCAATCAAGAAAATTGGGGTTCAGACCACCAAAATCAAGGAAAAATCAAATAAAAGCGATAGCGGTCCTGGCTATTAGATTAGCCTGGTATAGCGACCAGGGTCGGACTCAAGGAGCACGTGATGGCCTCGCGGCCTACGAAGTAGTCTCTAAAAGAAATAAAAATAAAATCAAAGTGTTTTTGGTGGATTTTTAATTATTTTTTTTAATTTTTTTGGATTTTTAATTAATTAAGAAAATAAAGAAACAAGAAAAACAACCAACTTCAAGCAATTATTTAATGCATCAAAAATCAATCAAAAATTCAAATAAAAATGTTTTTGTGTATTTTATGATTTTTACTGTTTTTTTATTAATTTTTAGTATTTTTCTGATTTTTATTTAATTTTCTAAAAATAAAACAATGCAAGAAATCAACAACAATGTCCAGCCGAGTTTGAGGGACTTAGATAAAATATCTAAAAATCCCTAAAAAGCTTGGAGGAAATTTTCCTGTATAGAAGAAGGACAGGAAAATTTAGGCACTGAAATTATTGTTTTTAGATTTTTAAATTAATTATTAGATTTTTTATGAGGTTTTTAGTGTTTTGAAATTTTTTTGAGTTTTAAATAATGAAAAATGACCAAATTTGGTCAGAAAATCAAACAAGCCAAAAGAAACAGTAGCTAATCTTTTTGTAATTTTTAGATGAGTTTTAATATTTTTTGTGATTTTTCAATTCAGACAGTAAAGAAAAAGGCAGTATTTGAATTTTTAAAAATAGCAAATAAAAGCAAAAATGTCTCCAAAAATTCTAGAAAATTTTACAACATGGCAAGAGCCATGTGTCCAATTTTCATTGAATTTGGAGTGAGTTTGATATTTTATTCAAAATCAAAACCTAGGTATAGTGCACAAGGACCTGTACGCAAATAATGAAAGTTCTGGGGGGTCCAATGCAAAAATCCCAAGAAGTCACGCGCGAGGCACGTGTGTGGGGCACACAGGGACCTATATGCAATAAAAGTAAAGTTCTCGGACTAATTGGTAACAGGTACCAAAAGTCCGAGGGCCTTACTGTAAAATACCCACAAATATCCGCACATGCACAAATTCCACATGCACAGGGGTATAAATGCAATTATCTAAAAAGTTTCATTTATTAAGTAACAACCCAGAACTACAAGGCTAAGTATGCAAATAACCCAACAGAACACGTGTCGATGCACGTGACACACTACAGGCAGGGGTATACATGCAAATAAAATAAATCTCAGGTCCAAAGTGCAAATAAACCAAAAATAAAACAACTGTATTCTATATTTACAGGACTAAATAATAATAACTAAAAGCATAGGGGCCTAAGGACAATTACCCCTTATTTGAGATCCAAGGGTGGAGCGCATGCCACGTGCAGATCTAACGGTAGAGAAGAGGAGGCGCCTCGCTCCTGTAACCCTTGGCGCGATCCGATGGTGAAGAAGCGGCCACGTGTAGATCCAACGGTGGAGGGTAGAGGGCGCTTCTTCGTCAAGATCGAACGGCTCGGATCAGATCCTCCTAGATCGTGCGGTGAAAGAGGCTCCTCAGATGAACGGCTCGGATCGAAACTGGAGCTTCGAGGCTGATCAAACGGTGCCTGAAGGTCCTGGAGGAACAGGTGGCCGGCGAACTTCGCCGGCCCAGTACGCGTGCTCCGGGCCTTCGCGGGGGATGCTGATCATCGAAGAAGCTTCGGCTTGGCTCCCCGCGTCTGTAGAACGCCTCCGATGAATCAACGGAGCTCTGGAGAGCTCTGTCGACTCCGGCGGAGGAGAAGCTCCAGTGCTCAAGTAGGAGAGCCTCAGACGGCCCTCGATTGACCTGCAAAACGTAACCAAAGAGCTCCTGGGTCGAGGGCAAACTGCCTCGAACCCGTTAGCGGCGGTGAAGGTGGACGGTGCGGTGGTGCGGTCGAGCTCCGGCGAGGTGTGGACGGTGGAGCTCGAAACCCCAGCTCCTGTGCGAGCTGGGTTGAATGGAATAGCGGAGAACGTGCGCGAAGGAGAGGCGAGTGTGATGGTGCGGTCCGATGATCGATACGAAGGTGGACGTGGCCGGAATCGGAGGTGAACGGCGACGGTGATATTTGGGCGAAACTAGAAATTAAAGAACAGGAAAGGGAAATAGGGCTACCTAGGTGGAGGAATCGAGTGGGCGTGAGCTGGGCTTGCTCTGGGTCGTCGCCTCGTGGGTCGTCGTGGCCCGAGGCTCGAGCTCCTGCTTCAGGCGGAGCACGGCGGCGCGAGCTCGTCGGATCAAAGGTCCGGTCACTCTCTCCTCTCTACGACACGACCAACCGGGAGCTGTCACCTCGAGGGTGGCTGTGGAGGTCCTGGGATGAATGAATGGGGATCCAAAGATGAGAAAATGGGTGGCGGAGCTCGGCTCTTATATGGTGGGAGGTCCGGGAAGAAGGGCTCGGGTCCGGCTCGATTGAGCACGGATCCCTAGGCTGAAGATCGGGCGAGGTTCCCGGATTGTAGGAGAGTGATTAGGACCCTGGGTTTAGCGGAATGGTGATCGGGTCTGGATGGGATAAATGGAAGAAGTTGTGTCCGCGAAACGGATCCGTGGGAAGTGGTCCACAGGGGGGAGTTGACCGGGGGGTCAACATTCTCCCGTGGACCAATGAGAAGCAGCTACGTGGAAAATATTTAGAAAATCAATTAAAAATAGTAAATGGCTGAATTATTAAAAACTTAAAACATGAAATATTTTTCTTTTAATTTTTTCTATTTTTTGGTGATTTTTAATTAATTTTTCAAAATAAAAATAGGGTATGTACACTTTATGCTATACATAGGTATTTACACAATATGCCTTTTTAATTTATGATTTTTAATTTGTTATTTTTAAACATTTTTATTTCCATTTCATATTTTATATATTTATAGCATAAAATTAGGAAAAAAGTATTTTTATTTTATTTTTATTATTTACATACAATAGTGAAATAAATAAGTATATACATCTATGCACAAGGTATATTTACAATATTATTTTTGGTTTTTAATTTTGTTCTTTTTATTTTGTTTTTACTTTTGTTGTTTTTATTTTATTTATTTACAACATAAAAGATAAATATTTACAAAATTTTTGGAATTTAATTTATTTATTTATATGGTGAAATAAATATAGGAGTGGTTGTATGTACATGGTGGATATGCACAAGTGGAGTGTTTTTGTTTTCTTTTTAATTTTTCTATTTTTGTTTTGATTTTTATAATTATAAATATATATACAATATATACAAGCCATTTTATTCTATTTTTTAGAGGAAAATATTTTTATTTATTTACAACTATATTTACACACATGAGCCCCTATCTCCCTCTACTTTGGCTTTTATGCGGTCAGGCCCATGATGAGCCCTCCCTTGGGTTAGGTTGCTCAATATTTATTCTAAATATTTCCTCTTTTTCTTTTTAATCTTTATTCTTTTATTTTTGCAAAAAAACATGCTAATTATTAGTTTTTACACAATGCATGCTTTTGGTAATTATTGGTATTTACACATATCTACATGCATTTGCAAAGGTTTTTGTAGCTAAAATATAAGAATAAAGAGTGATGAATGAGTATTCATCACCCCCCTATACTTAACTTTGCTAGTCCCTTAGCAAACACTTATTTGAAAAAGAAGTGAAAAAGAAGAAAGAAAAAGAAAAAGAGAAGAATGTACATGGATCAAGGTTGAATATTAAACTTTCCTTCATTAAATTGAATTATGGAGCTTAATCAGATCTTTGGATTATTAATGTGTCGGAACCTTATTTGGACTTAAGTCTAAAACTCAACAGCCTCTAAGTTCCACTAATCTCTAATCAAGACTCCTCAATGCTCCAGATCAGAACAAGTCATCAAACACAAACCCTGAAGACCATGAATCTTTCCTTGTCCTGTGAATGTGAGGTATAAGCTCTCCACCTCAGAAATGGCACACTTGACAACCCTCCCCAACAAGGTAACTCTATGACCTCAATCTGGCCACTCTTTCCTCGAGGAGCGGGGTATTCCCTTCTAAGTTCAAGTTCAACCGGCTCAAGAAGAGGAGGAAGAAGAGAATGGACCATGGCCAGTGTAGCCATGTATCCTTGGGAGCTTGACCAGTGTAGCCAAGTCTCCCTGTCGCAAGCTACATAAGGTGGGACATGGATCTCAAGCTTTGCTTATTGCACTCTATATACATACTCCGGTGAGATTATCATTTTCTCTCAGACCCACCACTTTTTTGGAGTTATTTTCTTTTTGCATTTTTTTCAAGTGCATCTATACAACATATACATGTGCAACATATATACAAGGAGTTTTTCCTCTTAAGCCAGTAGACTATCCCTCTTTTGAAGCTTTATTGCAACCCACAACTCCTGTCGTTAGACCTCATGGCAACCAGATCAAGTTGAGATGCACTTCCTTCACTAAAAGAAGAAGAGAGGTTCCGCCTAGAAGTACTACCCTCATATGCTACCCCAAGTCAAGGAAGACTGCCTCCTCACCACCTCATCCGTAGAGAGCTCGGTGCAAAGTGCTGGTGTCTGATGAATACTCATTCATCACTCTTTATTCTTATATTTTAGCTACAAAAACCTTTGCAAATGCATGTATATAGTTATAAATAGAAATAATTACCAAAAGCATGCATTGTGTAAAAACCTATAATTAGCATGTTTTTGTGCAAAAATAAAAGAATAAAGGTTAAAAAGAAAAAGAGGGAAATATTTAGAATAAATATTGAGCAACCTAACCCAAGGGAGGGCTCAGCATGGGCCTGACCGCATAAAAGCCAAAGTAGAGGGAGATAGGGGCTCATGTGTGTAAATATTTATGTAAATAAAATAAAAGTATTTTCCTCACAAAAATAGACTTGTAAATATTTGTATATATTTATAAATTTAAAATCAAGATAAAAAGATAAAAATTAAAAAGAAAACAAAAATATCATTCATGTACATGATCACCTTGTATATAGACCATCCACCTTTATATTTATTTAGCCTTATAAATAAATAAAATTAATTTCCAAATTTTTTGTAAATATTCTATATTATATAGTGTAAATAAATAAAATAAAAACAATTAAAACAAAAACAAAATAAAAATAACAAAATTAAAAACATAAAAATATATTGTAAATATACCATGTATGTAAATGTACATATGTATTTATTTCACCTATGTATATAAATAATAAAAATAAAATAAAAATGTCTTTTTCTTCCTCATTTTATAGTATAAATAAATAAAATATAAAATGAGAATAAAATTGTATAAAAATAACAAATTAAAAATCAAAAATTAAAAACCCTATATTGTACAAATACCTATATATAGCTATATAATGTAAATACTTTATTTTTATCTCGAAAAATTAATTAAAAATCACAATAAAATAGAAAAAATTAAATTAAAAATATTTCATGTTTTAACTTTTTACTAATTCGGCCATTAGCTAACCTTAATTTCACTTCCAAATTTCAGCCACGTGGCCGCTACCCATTGGCCCTGGGGATTGTTGACCGCCCGGTCAACTGCCCCCCAGGACCACTTCCCACGGGCTTAGGCACCCGACCCGACTTCCCCCTTTTTTAGCGCCTAAACCCGATTCACCCTCGCCTAATTCCCGGGTCCGACTCCTTCATGATACATCCGAGACCCTCGCTGGAGCCTCCACCTCGGGATCCGCGCGCTCCAATGCCCTACCCGACCTCTTCTAGCCGGACCTGCACCCATATTTAGCTCGAGCTCCGCCTTCACCATTCTCATCTTTGGCTCATTTGCTTCGCTACCCGTGACCTCCACTGCGTTGGCAAGAGTGACAGCTTGCTCCAGCAAGTGTCGCAGCGAGGAGAGGGGCATTGGCCATCGATCCGGCGATCAAGCACCGCCGTGCTCTGCCTACAGCAGGAGCTCGAGCCTCGGAGGGAGACGCTCCTCGAGGCGACGACCCAGAGCACCGCCAGCTCGTCCCTAGTCTCATCGTCCACCCAGGTAGACCCTTTAGCCCTTTTTTTCGCTAATTTTAGATTACCCCTTTTTCGCTCCGTCGCCATTCACCGCTGATTCCGATCACACCTGACCTCCGTTCGACCATCAGGCTTCGCCATAGCCCCCTCCTTCCTCCCGCGCACCTTCTCCATACCTCCATCCAACCCAGCTCGCACAGGAGCTGGGGTTCGAGCTCCTCCGTCCCCACCCTCGCCGGAGCTCGCCCATACCGACCCTCCGACCATCGTCACTCCGCCTAACCGGGTCGAGGCAGTTTGCCCTCGACCCGCGAGTCTTCTGGTCTATCTTGCAGGTACATCCAAGCCCATCTGAGGGCTTGGACCATTCGGTCCAGGAGCTTTACCTCCGCCGACCTCGCCGGAGCTCCCCAGAGCTCGGCTGGGTCATCGGAGGCCACCATCAGCTGCGCAGCGTCACGCCGGAGCCTCTCCGATCTTCAGACGCAGCAGAGGAGGCTCAGAGCGAGCGCACTGGGTCGGCGAAGTTCGCCGGCCACCTGTTCTTCGAGGATCTCCAGCATCCGGCCGATCAGCCTCCCGCTCCAGTTTCCATCTGGGCCGTCCATTCCAGGAGCAGCAGCCACCGTCAGATCCGTGGAGGATTGATCCCAGTCGTCCGATGCATGAGGTTTAGCCACCGAGAGCCGCACCCGTTCGATCCCCCACGTGGCATAGCCTCTGCCGTCCGATCGTTGCGAGGACCCCGGCCTTGGAACGCCCGTCGTTCTTCACCGTCTGATGCACCACGTGGCGTCCATCCTGCGACCCGCATTAATAAAAGGGTAATTTACCCTTAGGCCCCCTCTTTTATTTCATTTCGCATTTAGTCCTGTAATTATTTAGTGTAGTTGTTTAGTTTTTGGTAAAATTGCATAGAGGACCCCACTCTTTACTTAGTTTGCATTTATGCCCCTGTGTGTGATGTGACACGTGCATCGACACGTGACTTTCTGGTGTTTTTGCATTCTATGCCCTGTAGTTCTGAGGTGTTACTGAATGAATGAAAACTTTTGAGTATTTACATTTATACCCCTTTGCGTGAAACATTTGAGCATGTGCGGATATTTTTGGGTTATTTGCAGATAAGCCCTCAGACTTTTGGTACCTATTACCAAATAGTCCAGAGACTTATTTTTTATTACATTTGGGTCCCTGAGTACCCCAGGCACGCACGACGCACGTGTTCACCTGGGATTTTTGCACCAGACCCCTCAGGACTTTGGGTATTTGCACTTAGGTCCCTGTGCACAGTACCCTCTTTCTATTTTTAAATAAAATAGCAAATCTTCTCCAAATCCAACGAAAATTGGAAACATGGCTCCTGCCATAGTGTAAAATTTTCGAGGATTTTTGGAGAAATTTTTGTTTTGTTTTGATATTTTTAAAAATTCAAAAACCTCTATTTTTGTTACTGTCTGCCTATAAAAATCTCAAAAAAATATTAAAGTTCATCTAAAATTCACAAAAAAATTACTTACTGTTTGTTTATGCTTGCTTGATTTTCTAGCCAATTTTGGCTATTTTTCATTATCTAAAACACCTAAAAATTGAAAAACACTCAAAATCTTATAAAAATTCTAATAAATAAATTAAAAACCCAAATATAATAAATTAGGTGCCCAATTTTTCCTTGTTTTCTTATCTTTACAGGAATAATATCTCCAGGCTAATTTGGGGCTTCTAGATATTTTATCTAGGTCCTTTTAGCTCGGCTGGAAAAATATTTTTATTTGAATTTTTGGTTGATTTTTAGTGCATTAAATAAATTGTTGAAGTGCCTTGTTTTCTTACTTTTCTTATTTTCTTAATATCTTAAAAATCCAAAAAATTAGAAAATAATTAAAAACCACCAAAAATACATTTTATTTCTTTTCCTTTTCTTTTTGACTACTTCGTAGGCCGCGAGGCCAATTCGTGCTCCTTGTGTTCGACCCTGGTCGCTATACCAGGTTAAATTAATAGCGAGACCGCTATCGTATTTTGATTTGATTTTATCCTTGATTGGGGGTCTATTTTCTTGATCGACACGATCGAGTGACTGAGTCGCGACGACCATCTTAGATATACCTGATTACCTTAGTCGCTCGGATTTTCGTGTCAACAGTGTCCAAGTAAAGCCATTGTCCCTATGAGTCATGTGTTGTTGTTAAGTGCTCTACTTAGGCTCAATGAGATGACATGTGATCATAGCGTAGTGGACTCAAAGAATTAAGTCACCATGGACCTGAAAAGCCTTAAACCTAAGCCCTATAAGGTTCCTCTTAGAAATTAGGTGGATTAAGATCTTAATCAAGCTCCATTTCCCAATTTAATTCCAGGCTAGTTTAAATGTCAACTATAATCCAGAAAAACTATATACATATGTACAAAAGATGCTATTTACACATTTTTTACACACATGCAAAATTTTTGAAAAATGTTTTGAAATTCATGAATGGATGAATGCATGAAGTGCAAGTTTTGCAAAAATATTTACACATATTTACACACAATTTTTGCAAACTTTTAATTTTCAAAACATTTTGGAAATATTTTGTACTATATACATAATTTTGCTAAGAAAATATTTACACAAGCTTTACACAAAAGATTTTGAAATCATTTTTATAAAAATAATTTGTACACTAGCTATGTATGTGCAAATAAAAGAATGATTATTTACAGGATAAAATTTTTAATTTTTGTGATTTTTAGGGTTTTTAGCCATTTTTATTTATTGACACACTCACACAAAGTACGAGTTATGGCTAAAGTATATATGAAATATATACACCCCCCCTACACTTAGCTCGAACGATGTCCTCAAAGTCAAGAGCGGTGAAGAAGACATAACTCGTGCTTAGTATAGGGAAGTAAAAAGGAAAGCTATATACAAAGATGAATGAATGAATAGAATATCAAGAGACTCTCGGCTTTTCCCCCTATACTTAGGATCAAGTAATCCTAAGTATAGCAGGCTGTAAACAAAGGGAAAACCGAGTGGAGAATGTACATGGTCTACCCCTCCCCCCCATACTTAGGGTAAAATATCCCTAAGTATAGGCAACAAAACAGGGGTAGAAAGAAACAAAAGAAATACCCAAAGGTCCTACATCCCCCCTATACTTAGGGTAATGTACACCCTAAGTATAGCATAATCAAAGGATGAATAAAGGTATGTGGGACTAAAGAATGTGATGATATGGACATCTGGATCTATACAAGTCGGAAGAACAGTGAAAATCAGGCGTGAGATGCAATAGATGTGAGTCAAAAGACCACATCTCACGCAAAATGAATAGGGGCAACATCAACGACCCGCGGCTCATGATCTAGAAATGGCTTGAGCCGCTGGCCGTTCACTCGAAAGGTACTCTCAGAAGACAACTCAGATATATCAATGCTACCGTTGTCGTGTACCTTTCTCACCAAGTAGGGTCCCTTCCACTTGCTCTGTAGCTTCCCTGGAAATAGGCGAAGCCTCGCATCAAACAACCATACTCTCTGTCCAGGCTCAAAATGCTTGTGGCAGATGTGAGAATCATGCCACTCCTTGACTCTCTCCTTATACTGTAGGCTATTTGAGAAGGCGGTATCTCTAAGCTCCTCCAGGGCTGCTAACTCTACCCTCCTCTGGTCTCCTACACCATCTGGATCCATAAGTATCTCAGTGACTGCCCAAAGTGACCTGTGTCTCAGCTCAACAGGCAAATGGCACGGCTTGCCATATACAAGGAGAAAGGGAGATGTGCTCAATGGTGTCTTGAAAGACGTCCTATATGCCCACAAGACCGAGTCCAAAAGCTGTGACCAATCCTTTCAGTCAGGGCGGACGACTTTCTGCAATATAGTCTTTATCTCCATGTTCGACACCTCGGCTAGACCATTCGTCTGTGGATGGTAAGGTGTGGCAACACAATGGTCTATGCCGAACTCGCTAGCAAGGGCCTTCACCTAGTCGTTGATGAAATGAGACCCCCCATCTGAAATCAATACTCGAGGTACCCCGAACCGCGTGATGATGTGCTTCCTCAAAAATCTGCAAACTGTCCTCGCATCAGCGGCTCGGGCGGGGATAGCCTCAACCCAACGCCTAACATAATCTACGGCCAACAGAATGTACTCAAATCCCCGACTCTTAGGGAATGGACTCATGAAATCGATGCACCATGCGTCAAAAACCTCACAGAAGTGAATGGGCTGCATCGGCATCATATCACGCTGTCCACAAGTGCCCATCCTCTGACAGTCAGTACACCTCTTCACGAACTCATCAGAGTCCTTAAAGAGGGTAGGCCACCACAAGCCGGATTGGATGACTTTCTGTGACGTTCTCCTCCCAAAATGATGTCCTCCTGCCTCAAGCTTGTGGCAGTAAGTGAGGACGCTATGGTGTTCCTCCTGAGGTATGCACCGACGCCATACGC
Source organism: Ottelia alismoides (assembly GCA_037367405.1). Taxonomy (NCBI): domain Eukaryota; kingdom Viridiplantae; phylum Streptophyta; class Magnoliopsida; order Alismatales; family Hydrocharitaceae; genus Ottelia; species Ottelia alismoides. The sequence goes on along the minus strand of JAZKJV010000651.1, from coordinate 1,608,315 downwards.
TATCCCCTCCTTCGTGGTAAAGGATGGGATCCTCCTAGTGGTAGGACTTGGCCTTCGCAAGGAAGGTCTCAAGCCTCTGCCTGGTCCAATCTTGTGGGACTTTCCCAGCAACGAGAAAGTTCACAATATCGGCATACCACGGGAGTGAGGCGATAGCAAGGATCACCTCATCTGGGAAGGTCTCACAAATGGGATCAATCTGCTCAGACTCCTCAGGCTGCTCTAAACGGGAGAGATGATCCGCCACAACATCCTTGACTCCAGGCTTATCCTTGATCTCAATGTCGAACTCCTGGAGTAGAAGGATCCATCTAGTCAGTCTGGTCTTGGCATCCTTCTTTGCCATGAGGTATCGTATGGCGGTGTAATCAGTGTACAAGGTCACTCTAGATCCAATTATGTAAGATCTGAACTTATCTAGGGCGAATACTACGGCTAGCATCTCCTTAACTATGACTGTATAATTCTACTGGGCAGAATCCAATGTGCGGCTAGCGTAGTGGATAGCAAAGGGGACTCCATCCCTCCTCTATCCCAGCACGGCCCCCACGGCAAAATCGGAGGCATCCGTTATGATCTCAAATGGGAGAGACCAATCAGGCGGCTGGAGAACAGGAGCCTCAATAACACTCTGCTTGAGAGTCTCAAAGGACGAAAGACACTTGTCATCGACAAGGAACTCGGTGTCTTTCGTCAGGAGGTCAGTCAACGGCCGGGCAATCCTGCTGAAATCATGAATGAATCGTCGGTAGAAACCGATGTGCCCCAAGAATGACCGTAACTGCCTCATATTGGACGGCGGTGCGAGTTTTCTAATGACATCTACCTTGGCCGGATCAACCTCCATGCCCCTATTGGAGATGATGTGGCCAAGCACCGTCCCTTGAGTCACCATGAAGTGACTCTTCTCCCAAGATAGCACCAAGTGAACCTCTATACATCGTTGGAGTCCTCGGTTTAGGCAGTCAAGACAGGAGTCGAATCCGTCACCGTAAACCGAGAAATCATCCATGAAGACCTCCAAACACTCCCCTACCATGTTCGAAAAAATCGACAACATGCATCTCTGAAAAGTCGCAGGGGCATTGCATAGCCCAAATGGCATGCGTCGGAAGGCGTATGTGCTGAAGGCACAGGTAAAGGTGGTCTTCTCCTGGTCCTCAGGAGCGATGGCCACCTGGTTATAGCCCGAGTACCCATCCAGAAAATAATAGTGGCTCTTCCCTACCAGTCTCTCAATGATCTGGTCAATAAAAGGCAGGGGGAAATGATCCTTCTTGGTGGCCTGGTTGAGTCTCCTGTAGTCAACGCAGACCCGCCAAGAATTGGGTACTCGTGTAGCAATCTCCTCTCCCGACTCACTGATCACAGTCGTGATGCCCATCTTCTTGGGCACCACATGCAAGGGGCTGACTCACTTGGAGTCGGAGATGGGATAGATAAAATCGGCGCTCCACCATTTCGAGATTTCCTTCATGACAACCTCTCTCAGATTGGGGTTCAGCCGCCGCTGGAACTCACGCGACGGCTTCGCCTCATCCTCGAGATAGATATGGTGGGAGCACAGGGCCGGACTAATCCCCTGGAGATCTGCTACGCTCCATCCGATTGCCTTACGGTTCTTTTCAAGAACCCCCATTAAACGGGATTCTTGCTCTCCAGTCAGATCGGCGGAGATGATGACTGGGTACATCTCAGGCTCACCCGCAAGGAATCGATACTTCAACGATGTAGGGAGCGACTTCAGCTCTGGACAGCTGGGTGCTGGCAAATCAGGCTTCGAAAGAAGCTGCGTGTATGCTGCCAAATCTACCTAGGAGAATGAGAATGTACTCTCGCAAACTGGATCTGAAGAAGGCTGCTCAACTGAACTGTCTCTGATCTGCTCGGCATCTACCTCCTCCTCAACTGTAGGCTCAGTGGAACTCAGGTCTGGCATGTAATCCTCGCAATCTGCCCAATCAGACTCTGAATCTGAGGGATCTGCATTAAACAAGGTGGCATCAGTACCACCATCATCACAAAAATCCGTGTTGCGGTCAAGAACTTGCTCTGCTGCCACTGAAGTATCCTGGACCAGGAATGTACTCTCCAGGCTCTCCTCTGCTGTCATCTCTGCATCAGCGGTGTCTGAAAATGAGAGGATGGCCTGTGCTGCTGGGTCTGCCCAAACTGCCTCATCGTTTGTGATCACAAAGTCGCAGTCCTGGTGGATGTCTCTCCCGGCATCTGTCAGCTGCTCTGTGTCTGAAGTCGTCTCTGAGCATGATCTCTCTCTGGCTCGGCTATCCTTGACCGTCTCTATTTGTACACTTTCGCCCTCGACGCGAAAGTATACCTTCCCGCTATCATGGTCAGTCACTGCCTTGGCTGTGGCCAAGAACGGACGACCGAGAATGATGGGGGTATCAGTCACTGAATCAGGGATCTCCATGTCTAACACTACGAAGTCCACGGGGAATTGCGGGCCCTGAATAGTGACGACAACGTCTCGCAACAACCCCTTCGGCCTCTTGACAGATCGATCAGCAAACTGAAGGACTGTCCTGCTCTGTCTAAGAGTGCCCAACTCGAAGCGGTCGAGAAGGGCTGCCAGAAGGAGGTTGATAGACGATCCGCTATCCAATAGAGTACGGTCGAACCTCTGCTCTCTAATGTGACATCTGACATAAGGGGCTCCTGAATCTGGCCTCTTGGCCGACAGACGGTTCTGGATCGCGAAACATGTGGCTTTCGTCAGCACATGGATCTCTGAATGGTGGTTCCTTCTCTTCCTCCTGATTGTGGTCCTGTCTCTCAACGAACGCTGGAGAAGGGGAATGTGCTGCAAAGCCTCCTGAAGAGTCAGCTGTATGTGAAATCGGTCTATCATCTGCTGGCTCAACTTCTCCTGGTCTCTCTTTTTGGGATTTTCTGTTTTCTTCCCCTTCCCCATATGAAGGGCTCTAGGGAAGGGGATCACTGGGTCCTTCTCAGATGAAGGACTAGGAAAAGGTCTAGACGGCTCGACGGCCTGATCCGCACATACATCAAGCACCACAGTGGGACCAGAAAAAACCAAACCTTTTCCTTTATTCACAACATGGTTCCGAGATACATCAGGGGAAGGAAAAACAACAGATCTCTCTACATGAACTCTGGTGGCCTCAGTACAACCATCGGCTGGATCACCTGGACGTCTCGCGGCCTGGGTACCGCGCTCTGGCTCAGCATCCCGGGTGGCATCAGTACCACCTCCTCGAACTGGTGAAATGGTGGCCTCAGCACCGCCCGTGGAGTCAGCATCCTTGGTGGCATCAGTACCACCGTCATCATCTCTAGCGGCCTCAGTACCGCTCTCCTCCTCCTCATCTGGCGCTCTAGGTGTATCCTCATGACGTCGCTCAGACGAGGCACCGCCTGCTGGTGTCCTACCGCTCCTAAGTGTGACAAAATCAGCATCAAAAAGGTCTGCAGACATATCATAAAATGGATCACTAGGAGTGGCATACTCAGTGTAGGCTACCTGCTCAGATTTTCGCTTCAGGCTGTTGGGGTTCGGCTCGATCTGGGCAGGGATGGTGGCCTTCCCTCTAACTATGTCCTGCATCTCCTGGCGGAACTCGTCCATCTCCCGTATGAAGGTAGCCTGCTGATCCGTGAGGAGGCAGGCTATATCGTCCAAGGCGGGGCTCTCGTATGGTGGGCCATGAGAGCCCTACGAGTAGCCTCTTTGGTGATGAGGTTGCTGGAACTGGTGCTGCTGCTGCTGAGAGGGGTATGGGTGTGGTGGATGCTGCTGCTGGTGAGGCTGCTCACGCCTCCAAGACTGTCCCTGCTGATAGGGACGAGGACCATAGGATGACTGCTGCTGCTGTGGTGGTGGGTACACTGGGGGCTACTGCCGCTGCTGGTGATCTCTCTGCTGGCTGTACTGGCCTCCCTGACCAGATGGCTGCTGCTGGAGCTGGGTACCTCCGGTCCCCCACCGGAATCCGGGATGGTCTCGTCGGATACCGGGCTGAGGACGGTCATACCAAATCCCGTTGACATCCATCAACGGCTCTGCATCGTACTGGGCTGGCAGGAGTACTGCCAGAGGCTAATCAGGCTGGTATACCACCATCTGCAAGTCTGGAGATGGTGGTGACTGGTAGGTGGGCTGCGGCTACTGGTACGGCTCCGCCTATACAAGGTGAACCTATCTAGGCTGCTGGTGTGAGCTGGAGCGCTGGGACGAGCTGCTGCTGCTGCTGCCGTGATCGCCTCGCGACTGAAGACGGGGCTGGGAAGCCGTCTGTGCCTCTTGGAGACACATGAGCTGGGTCTTCATGTTGCTCAGAGTCTGTGCCATCTGCTCCATCTGAGTGATGCCCTGGCACTGCTTCTTCTCTATCAGCTCCATCCGATCCAACTTCTCACTAATGATACCCATGTCCGCAGCTGAAGACTCTACCTGGGCTGCTGCTACTGCGGACGAACTAGATGGACCGGCGTCGACCCGTGCTATCCTCTGGTACTGCACGGGTCCTGACTGCTGGGGTCTGCCTGAGTATACAACCGGGTATGGGACAACACCATATAGTTCTCGGCCATCTCCTCGTAGATGGCCCAGACCTGGTCGTGATCCTTGGCGAAGTAAGACCCGCCACAAGAAGCGTTCACCAAGCCCTGGAGCTCTGGTGTCAGCCCGCTGAACAAACTCTACACAAGGTTGGGCTTGGAAATGTCATGGTGCGGGCATCGATCAGTCAGCTCTCGGAACCTCTCCCATGCCTCATGGAACTGCTCGTTGGGGAGCATGGAGAAGTTGCTGATAAGGGCTCTCGCTGCATTGGTCCGCCCGAGTGGATAGTACTTGTGTAAGTACTCGGTACGGAGCTGCTCCCAAGTGTAGATGAACTTCCCCAGATGCTTCAGCCAGGTGGCTACTCTATCTGCCAAAGAGAAGGGGAAGACGATCATCCTGATGGTGTCCTGGTCCACCTGGCGGTCGTGGACAGTGCTGCAAATTATCAAGAACTCCTGGAGGTGGAGATGGGGCTCCTCAATGGCGAGCCCGTAGAAGCGGGGGAGTAACTGCAAGGTGTTCGGGGGGAACTTGAAGTCCCCCACGATAGCTGGTAGCACAACCCAGTGATGCATCAGTGTCGATCCGGGGTTGTGCAACTCCCGCATCGATCTCAGTGGTCCTCCTGCCGCGGTTGCGGAGGCTGCTGCCGCTGCGGCGGCTGCTGCGGCTGCTGCTGCGGCTGTTGCATCTGCATCATTTGGGATCCTCGGTCCCTCTCTCCTCTGCTCGTGCTCTGCTCTCATCTGCTCCATCTCTCTCCTCATATCTAGCATGAACGCTCCCTGATCCCTCAACTGCTGCTGAACTGTCTCGAGGGAGGCGATCAGGGTGGAGTTGATCGCTCCCTGGTCCAACACAAAGTGCTCAGGCTGTGGACCTCTGGAGCGATCCTCGGAACTGCCGGCCATGGTGTCTGCAAAACCAAATGACCCAAACTCAGGTGCCGATAAATCTGATAATCTCTCCTCTGGCACTGGTCTCTCAGAACCGAAAGAAAGGGGGTCGAGGGTGAACAGGGCGGAATCATGCTCGGGCTCGGAGAGCGGGTCTCGGCTCTCGCGAGCCAACCTAGATGAACGGGTAGACACGCCCGAAAGCGGTGCAGCCAGAGGCTGCCTAAGAGATCGTCTACCCATCATCGTGATATAGCGAGTAAGGCGGATGGGATCTGGAGAAACTATGATCAGAAAACAAACCCCTCAGTTCACCAACGCAACGCGAGCTGAAGACCGTAAAGGCTCGGTCAAATTATCTTGTCTATTTTATTATGGTGAACAATCAATCTATCAGAGCGATTACGTGACCTGCTAGGATACCCGATGCTACCCCAACCGACTGTCCCGCACGAAGGAGTCGGTAATCAGTCGGGAATAGCATCGGAGGGCTCTACCTAGTGTACGGGTCACTCTCTCGCACAATCAAACCAACCAATGAGGGGGTTGCTCTCCCAAAGACAAGTTTTTAGATCAGGTGCCTTTTAGGGTCAATAGCTTAAGCAGTCCCAATTTTATTGTTTTTCTTTTTAATCTTTTTCAATAAAAACAAAAGGCCTAACGAATTTTTCGGTTCTCCTGATTATTAAGTCAAAAACAGGGGGAGAAGACGAAAAAGCCGATGCGCGAAGAAATCAATGATGCATGCAAAGATAGAAATGCGTACCTGTCTCCAGCACTCTACATGCAAAGTGATCCGCGCAGAAATGTAAAGACTGAAAGAAACTACCTATATGGTGCAGCGGTGAAAACCGAGTCCTAAAAGGGCAATTTCTACTCGAAGAACCGTCTAACTGGTCACCGATCCTTCAAGCCAAAGGGTCCGGTCTCGGTCTACCCCTCCTCCTTCCGACACATCGGGTTCAGGAGCAGCGCTTGGCAAGGCAGGCTACGACACGTAGGCTACAAAGGGAGTGAGTCAGTTATTTTTATTAATGATTTATTAGTAGGTCCAATTAACGCACTATAGGAACATGCAATCAATTAAGTGTGGGGATCCTACTGATTACGGCACAGTCAAGCAGAAAATCCTAAATCTAAGGGCTCAAGAAATACCGCGTAAAACCATAAAAGACAGCTAAGAAAAACAAAACCGCGAAAAGCCGCGAAAAATCCTAAGGGTCCCCCGAGCACACCGGTGCTCGGCGAAACAGACCCGCTACAAAATCCAAGTCCAGTAAGTGTCCCTGTATTATTACAATAATCAAATAGCAAAAATAAAAGACTACGCTAATCCTCGCCCACTCAGCCTCTCTCTCACGCTCTCCTGCGGCTCCGTGTAGAAGGGAGCCGCCTCCAAGTCCCGCGGTTGCGCCGGCTTCTCGAAAGCTACCGCCTCGGTCCTCGGGCCCTCGTAAGCAAGAGACAAAGGGTCAAACCAACTGATTAATCAAATATAAAAAAGAAATAAAAACAGGGGTATATGTGTAGAAATGGCAAAGGAAATAAATAAGCAAAATCAATCAAAAACAAAAGAAAAGAAAAGAAAATAAAAGAAAAAAACAAAATAAAATAAAAACAAAAAGCCGCGGAAAGCCGTGAAAAAGAAAATAAAGTAAAAATAAAAACTACTAACCCGTGCTCCCCGGCAACGGCGCCATTCTGATGAGCTGAAAACCCGAGCAACTAAGGATGAAGAAATAACACAGGTCGTTGTGACCTTAGTCGCTCAAGAGTCCCTCGGTCAATCAAGAAAATTGGGGTTCAGACCACCAAAATCAAGGAAAAATCAAATAAAAGCGATAGCGGTCCTGGCTATTAGATTAGCCTGGTATAGCGACCAGGTTCGGACTCAGGGAGCACGTGATGGCCTCGCAACCTACGAAGTAGTCTCTAAAAGAAATAAAAATAAAATCAAAGTGTTTTTGGTGGATTTTTAATTATTTTTTTTATTTTTTTGGATTTTTAATTAATTAAGAAAATAAAGAAACAAGAAAAACAACCAACTTCAAGCAATTATTAATGCATCAAAAATCAATCAAAAATTCAAATAAAAATGTTTATGCGTATTTTATGATTTTTACTGTTTTTGATTAATTTTTGGTATTTTTCTGATTTTTATTTAATTTTCTAAAAATAAAACAATGCAAGAAATCAGCAATAATGTCCAGCAGAGCTTGAGGGACTTAGATAAAATATCTAAAAATCCCTAAAAAGCTTGGAGGTAATTTTCCTGTATAGAAGAAGGACAAGGAAAATTTAGGCACTGAAATTATTGTTTTTAGATTTTTAAATTAATTATTAGAATTTTTATGAGGTTTTTAGTGTTTTGTAATTTTTATGAGTTTTAAATAATGAAAAATGACCAAGTTTAGTCAGAAAGTCAAACAAGCCAAAAGACACAGTAGCTAATTTTTTTTGTAATTTTTAGATGAGTTTTAATATTTTTTTGTGATTTTTCAATTCAGACAGTAAAGAAAAAGGTTGTATTTGAATTTTTAAAAATAGCAAATAAAAGCAAAAATGTCTCCAAAAATTCTAGAAAATTTTACAACTTGGCAGGAGCCAATTTTCATTGAATTTGGAGTGAGTTTGATATTTTATTCAAAATCAAAACCTAGGTATAGTGCACAAGGACCTGTACGCAAATAATGAAAGTTCTGAGGGGTCCGGTGCAAAAATCCCAAGAAGTCACGCACGAGGCGCGTGTCTGGGGCACACAGGGACCTAATTGCAATAAAAGTAAAGTTCTCAGACTTATTGGTAACATGTACCAAAAGTTCGAGGGCCTTACTGTAAAATACCCACAAATATCCGCACATGCACAAATTCCACACGCATAGGGGTATAAATGCAATTATCTAAAAAGTTTCATTCATTAAGTAACAACCCAGAACTACAAGGCTAAATATGCAAATAACCCAACAGAACACGTGTCGATGCACGTAACACACTACAGGGAGGGGTATACAAGCAAATAAAATAAATCTCAGGTCCAAAGTGCAAATAAACCAAAAATAAAACAACTTTATTATATATTTACAGGACTAAATAATAAAAACTAAAAGCATAGGGGCCTAAGGACAATTACCCCTTATTTGAGATCCAAGGGCGGAGCGCGCGCCACGTGCAGATCCGACAGTAGAGAAGAGGAGGCGCCTCGCTCCTGTAACCCTTAGCGCGATCCGACGGTGAAGAAGCGGCCACGTGTAGATCCAACGGTGGAGGGTAGAGGGCGCTTCTTCGTCAAGATCGAATGGCTCGGATCAGATCCTCCTAGATCGTGCGATGAAAGAGGCTCCTCAGATGAACGACTCGGATCGAAACTGTAGCTTCGAGGCTGATCAAACGGTGCCTGAAGCACCTGGAGGAACAGGTGGCCGGCGAACTTCGCCGACCCAGTACGCGTGCTCCGGGCCTTCGCGGGGGATGCTGATGATCGGAGAAGCTTCGGCTTGGCTCCCCGCGTCTGTAGAACGCCTCCGATGAATCAACGGAGCTCCGGAGAGCTCTGTCGACTCCGGCGGAGGAGAAGCTCCGGTGCTCAAGTAGGAGAGCCTCGGACAGCCCTCGATTGACCCACAAAACGTAACCAAAGAGCTCCTGGGTCGAGGGCAAACTGCCTTGACCCCGTTAGCGGTGGTGAAGGTGGACGGTGCGGTGGTGCGGTCGAGCTCCGGCGAGGTGTGGACGGTGGAGCTCGAAACCCCAGCTCCTGTGCGAGCTGGGTTGAATGGAATAGCGGAGAACGTGCGCGAAGGAGAGGCGAGTGTGATGGTGTGGTCCGATGATCGATACGAAGGTGGACGTGGCCGGAATCGGAGGTGAACGACGACGATGATATTTGGGCGAAACTAGAAATTAAAGAACAGGAAAGGGAAATAGGGCTACCTAGGTGGAGGAATCGACTGGGCGTGAGCTGGGCTTGCTCTGGGTCGTCGCCTCGTGGGTCGTCGTGGCCCGAGGCTCAAGTTCATGCTTCAGGCGGAGCACGGTGGCGCGAGCTCGCCGGATCAAAGGTCCGGTCACTCTCTCCTCTCTACGACACGGCCAACCGGGAGCTGTCACCTCGAGGGTGGCTGTGGAGGTCCTGGGATGGATGAATGGGGAGCCAAAGATGAGAAAATGGGTGGCGGAGCTCAGCTCTTATATGGTGGGAGGTCCGAGAAGAAGGGCTCGGGTCCGGCTCGATTGACCACGGATCCTTAGGGTGAAGATCGGGCGAGGTTCCCGGATTGTAGGAGAGTGATTAGGAACCTGGCTTTAGCGGAATGGTGATCGGGTCTGGATGGGATAAATGGAAGAAGTTGGGTCTGCGAAACGGATCCGTGGGAAGTGGTCCACAGGGGGGAGTTGACCGGGGGGTCAACATTCCCCCGTGGACCAATGAGAAGCAGCCATGTGGAAAATATTTAGAAAATTAATTAAAAATAGTAAATGGCTGAATTATTAAAAACCTAAAACATGAAATATTTTTGTTTTAATTTTTTCTATTTTTTGGTGATTTTTAATTAATTTTTCAAAATAAAAATTGGGTATGTACACTTTATGCTATACATAGGTATTTACACAATATGCCTTTTTAATTTTTGATTTTTAATTTGTTATTTTTATACATTTTTATTCCCATTTCATATTTTATTTATTTATAGCATAAAATTAGGAAAAAAAGATATTTTTATTTTATTTTTATTATTTATATACAATAGTGAAATAAATAATTATATACATCTATGTACAAGGTATATTTACAATATTATTTTTGGTTTTTAATTTTATTCTTTTAATTTTGTTTTTACTTTTGTTGTTTTTATTTTATTTATTTACAACATAAAAGATAGAATATTTACAAAATTTTTGGAATTTTAATTTATTTATTTATATGGTGAAATAAATATAGGAGTGGTTGTATGTACATGGTGGATATGCACAAGTGGAGTGTTTTTGTTTTCTTTTTAATTTTTCTATTTTTGTTTTGATTTTTATAATTATAAATATATATACAATATATACAAGCCATTTTATTCTATTTTTTTAGAGGAAAATATTTTTATTTATTTACAACTATATTTACACACATGAGCCCCTATCTCCCTCTACTTTGGCTTTTATGCGGTCAGGCCCATGCTGAGCCCTCCCTTGGGTTAGGTTGCTCAATATTTATTCTAAATATTTCCTCTTTTTCTTTTTAATCTTTATTCTTTTATTTTTGCACAAAAACATGCTAGTTATTAGTTTTTACACAATGCATGCTTTTGGTAATTATTGGTATTTATGCATTTGCAAAGGTTTTTGTAGCTAAAATATAAGAATAAAGAGTGATGAATGAGTATTCATCACCTCCATCGTTACACCTCCACCCGCAACCTTCATGCACCGCCCTTACGATCCTCTTATCTACAAAACCCATCCCCTCCACCTCCATAATCTACATCCACAATTATGAGGCAGGAGAGCTCTAATGTGGGGTCTGGTTAGTTGATAGCTTTCAGGTCCTTGACAACGATGACGTAACACCCTTGTCATCGGCGAGATCCTAGGGCCCATGCTCTTGTCGTAGCATGTTTCAATTGCTGCTTAGTTCGACCTTCGTCGAGGTCTTGAGCAGAGATAAGGTGCTATTCCAGCAAACTCATCCTAGGCGAACACCCATGATATGTTCTTCTTCCTCTGCAATTTTCCTTCTTTCTTCCTCCTCCTTTTTGCTTTCCACTGCCGCCTTCTATTCAGCATCATCGATCCATTGCACCCACCTCGGCCTTTCCTCCCTCCCGTCTCCTCGTATCATAAGAACTCCCGTCGCCCAGATCCGCCTCATGTGGATGCTCCAGCTACCCTCGATTGCTACTCTACCCATGTGACCCTCGGCCAACCACCTTGGTCCTCGTAGCAGACGCTTCACCACCGTCATCGGGGCTTGGGATATCCCGCCGCTGACCTGTATCCTCCGCTCGGTCCTCCGCCTTGGGCAGCGCCCTACCACAGCTCGACAGCATCTCCCTGATCCATCGTGCAACTTTCCTACATGCGACTTCCACCGTCGTAACGACGCTCGTGCACCCATCTGCCATCCACCCGACCATGCGGCATCCTAGCACCACAATAGTAGCCTCGTGCCGCTCCGGCTGATGCCCTAGCCGCTACACGCTGCCACTCTGCCCGCATTGGGAGTCATGCCCGTAGCATCTCCATCCACCCAGAGCCCTCCTCACATGAGGAGCACGTGGGGAAGGGGCAAGTTGTAGACCCCCTGCTAGTTCCAGAAATCACAAAGCGCCCTTCCTCTCGCCGATGTCAGCATCACATGTGGGGCACGTGATGCATAGAAATTTATATTCCACCCCCTACGAGTCATGATATTTGCATCTTAGGTTTTTTTATTTTCATTTATTATATTTTGTATTGCATAAAGAACAATGTGTTTGCACGTCTATTGAACTATCATTTTGAATCCAATTTTAATTCAAAAAATAACACGTTGTAGAACACGTTATTCTTTACATTGTGGTTGGTTAATGGCATTTTTATGATTAGTGGTTAATTTAATTTAATTGATGAAAATTATCATATTCTACCCACTGCACGCTCTTTAATTCGTGTTAAATTATTCTGTACTCCAAAAATTACCAAAAATTGCTAGGTATATTTAGTTGCACTCTATCAAATGACCAAAAATCATTGCATTTGCTCTCATATCTAGGTCAAAATAAATTGTTTTGTAATCTGAGTATTTGATTTGTAAGTAATTATACACTTAGTATTTTAAGGAAATCAAAGTTGTTCTGGATACCCCTCGTATAGACCTATCAAAGATAATTTAATTTATGAGAAATAATTAGGTTTATTATTTATTATAACTAAATTACTCAAAAATCATATAGTCTATATTTTTAATTTATAATAAAGTCATTGTGCATCCGAAAATTATAAAAATATTATAGTAGGCAAATTTTGCGTATTTACACATTATGGCAAAGTTTTACGATTTGGAGATCATTTGATGAAATTTGTATTTTAGTCCTCAAACATTGCCAAAAATGCATTTTCATCAATAATTGTGTAAATTTACCAAAAAAATTGCTCTGAGAATCGTACATTAGGTTGGATAACTTGAGCTTTAAGTTGCTTCTTTTCCTCATTGGAATGACCCTGGGCTTGCCCAAGTTAAATAAACATACAACAGCTCCTTACTTAAATTGATTAATCACGCGGTTAAATTTTTTATTGATTCTTAAGTGATGACTACAACATAAAAGTGATGAATTAAATAGGGAATTTTCGAGATTGTCAAATGGTGCCATTATCAGGGAACAATGTATTTTTAAGGTTTTAGATTAAATTTCTGTAATTATTTATTCTGAATTTTATATATGTATCATTTTCCTTTATTTTCTTCTTGTTTTGAATTTTTTATTTTCATTTCTCTCTCAATACAGATGCTAACCATAATTTCTCTATTTGTAGATAGCTCGGAGAAACATTTGAAAAGCAAGGATCTGCAAAGAATACTGTTCTAATTTCTCTTTCTATGAGAGACATTTAACTTAGATTTAATTTTCAGAATCATTTACAAGGACTCTCTGAACCCTGATTTTTGTAATAATTTGGACTGAACTCTCTATAGTGGGTCGGGTCTGTTTCAACTCCCTCTGTGCAATTAAGACCTGACTTGAGTGGCGTAGAAATTAGGTGCATATATGCAAGCCTAGATATTTATCCTTGCGAGTGCTCGTAATTTTTAAAGCACACATTTTTCACTAAAAAGACCCACTAGTAGGTCATTCAACTTATCCAAATTTTTAAATCAATTTTTTCCAGCAAATAGAACTATCTGCTTAGGGCATTTTCATCTGTGCATATAATTTAGTGTAAATTTAAAATTCCTTCTATTTCATCCCGTATGAAAAATGCGAGGAATCATTGTAAGTCTTCTTCTTAGCATGCATCACTGATTTAATGCTTGCATTAGCTTTCTCGATCCTCTCTAGCTCAGTGTTATAACTTAGGATCTAAAGGAATTGAGACTGCTCGTTAGACGTGATCTTTTTATGCTCATTTAAGACCTAAGTAATAACCTTAAATTAAAATCTGTACTGCTAATCAAGGCGATTATAAATAAATTGGCATAAAATTAACCCGTGTGTCTGGCAGAGAGGAACCCACTCATTGTATGTAAGAAACAATGACACACTTAGGGTAGAGACAAACCCTGAGGGTGCTATTCTAACTATTGAATTTAAAAATGACTAGCTACTTCTCAGTGAGTGAACTACAATCTTCCTTAGCAGATTAGATAGTTAAATGACAATGTGTAAGGCATCGTCCTGAAGTAACACAGGTAGTCGTTATATGATCCATACTTACACTCATATTGGTTGGAAGTAGATGCAACTAGCCGTATGAATTCGAGCCAGTCTGTATGCCACTCTCCTTAGCCTAAGCCCCACTTAATCTTCTCAAAGCTTGTTTTATCATTTAATTAAAAGTGAAACGATAAGCAAGTGAATTCAACCGTGCATTCACAAGAGTCGAGTGGGTGACTCTACGAGTTGGTTTTGTTTTGTCTTGTGTGCATCAAAGTCCTTGCAATTACAAGCATAATGTGGTTCGTTAATCATTCTCCATCTTTCTCTTAAGAAGATGTAGACACATTGATCTTCATACCCAGAATCCTTGGGTCTATGGTACATGACTATGTCTCGATACTCTTCTTCTCTATCATTCTAGGGGAATCCTCTCTTCGAAACCGATCCTCCACAACTGTCATTTCCCTCTACCCCGTGCACTCCACCCCATGCACACACTTCTTCCTAGATTAGACCGCTCTCACATTATGGTTTTCAAATGAACACAATAGGGCAAGCAGAGTTAAGGATAGAACATAGAGTAACCAATTTTGAAAGAAAAACATGATTTCTGATTACTATGGACTTCCCACCTTTTGAACCATCCCATACTTGGGTTGACTCTTTTACTGAGTACGATCATTTTTCCTTCGACAAATCATGAGAAATCCAGAGTCAAGGAAATGTGACTCATGACCAGACTACAACTACAATGAATAATCACTACTCTACTCAAGGTTACATGCCGAAGTCATGACATGTGGAGTACAACTATTCATCACCAAGTCATGAGATGTTTGAGAATGATATTGCTCGGATCAACCATAGAGCAAACACTTTGACTGAACAAATATATAATTTCATCCTGTCAATGCAGAGTTACAAAGAAGTGAGGACACCACCATGTGAACCACAAATCCATCATGTGACGTACACTCAAACACAACCACCACTGACCTCTAACCAACCTACTGACCATTATACCGAAAATACCAAAAAATTGAAAAATTCGAAAATTCAAAAAATTAGACAATTCTGGAATGGAAGCATTTTGCAAGAGTCCGATCTTAGAGCTTCTATTAATCAAGGCCAAAGAATATGTGACCGATCTTAAGAGATTTGTAAAGAGTCGATTAAACCATAGAAAGATTGGCAAGAAGCGATCAAGGATTGAATTTCATATCATATCTATGGCCAGTTCTTTGGTGATGAATTATAAAACTAAAAGCCGCAAAGTCAAGCATTTGACTTGGATCTCATGTAAAATTGAGAATACCATATTCACTCATGTTTGGTTAGACCACGACTCCACATTAAACATCCTCCCAAAGACTATCTTTGATTAGATCAAGCTCAGACAACTTAAAAAGATGAGGGTGATCGTTCAACTACCGGATCGATCTACCAAAAGATCAAGAGGAATTGTTTTTGTTATAAACTTTTGAGGTGACAAGCATAAAGTGGAATTTATTGTACTTGACATTAAGCACCATGGAGAGTTGTCTAAGTCTCCTATCTTTTAAGAAAAGTCATTCTTAGCCTCTGCTAAGGCAAATGTTGATTGTAAGACTCAAGACATCAGGTTTTCGAACTCATATCATAATGATCAAACCATAAATGATGCAACTTGCTATGAGGAAACCCAACTTGAAACCAACAGTCGTGATCAGGAGACAACCACTTCACATGATCAGACCTTTCCTCATGAAACACAGACACAAAACTTAGGAGACACCCGAGAGAGCGATTGTTGAACTGACTTTGGATTCTCATCGCATTTCCTATCCTGCTTCAGCTCCTATGAGTAACCAATATACATGAGCTTATGAGGAATTGGATCATGTTTTTGAGAATCGTCACAACTATTTGAGTGGTCCAATTTTTGAATCGGCGGTAATTCATGAAATACTTAAACCATACAAGGAGCCAACTTGCATGCTTGAGGAAATTTTTTATGTCTCCAACACTCATGGATATCAGAAGATGACATTTTCCTCCCCATCCATCACTCACACTACCATTAGGAATAAGCTCCCTCACCCAAAAATGTGTTATGACCCTACAAGAACAAGTTGATTTTTATGGGGACTCATCTGGCGAGGAACCCATAAATGCCACATCGGTTACTCATGATAGGGAGAAGAATTATGAACTTCCTCCTCTTGATGCTTCCTACAGAAACAAACTGACCAAGAAAGTCGCCTTTGACCTTAGAAATCGGGTGATTTCTGAAGAATCCTCGTCTGGTCCTAAAGTAGTACATCAGGTAAGTATAATAAATAAAAATGATATCAAAGGACACTTACCTTTAGTTGACAATAATTGGAGATCCTCTATGTATACCTTTTATTCTTCTGAGGGTGACTCTGACAATGGCTGGACCTCTTCATCATCCCCCTCTTCACACACCCTATACATCTCCATACTATCTCCCACCACACTCCCACAAGAAGGTTCGTCGCAGACCAACTTGACCCTATACATCCATATAAAATCTACTCGTTCCCCCACTTGTGAGTACTCGACCGTACTTAGGATGACCTGAGCCTAAGTATAGGGGGCCAATATCATTATGTATACATCAGTTCTATTCTTTTTTTCTCACCCTTGACCACCTCATTTTTGCTCTTCTTCTATGCTTAGGCCCTCAAAAGCCTAAGTATAGGGGGCGAGTCGACTTCCTATTTCTTTTCACTCAACTATGCTTGGTACCAGCTATGCCTACATTTCACCTTGTGACAAGAGGACATATCACAAGAAAAGTATAGGGGTGTGTATATATTCTATATACTTTATCCATAGCTCGTACTTAAATTATTTTCATAAAAAAGCAGGTGTGGATTTAAGTTGTGTGTATTGTGTATACTATAAAAAATTCTTTATGTAAAAAATGCATTTTTAAATCTTTTTTTTACAAAAATAAGTGGTATAACAAGCTATTAAAAACAAAAAAATAAAAAATAAAAATAAAGGTTTTATCCCTGACATTTTCACTATCACTCAAGATTTAAGGAATAAAAGAAACTCGATTTTAAAGTCCTTTGATTCAGAGTTAATCGACCTTAGTCATTAGGGCTTGAGACTTAATAATCCACACTTCCCTATGTTTGAAAGATATGAGCGCTATATTGCACTCTTAATCTCTACCATTAAAGAATATGATCAACATCACATACACAACTACATGAATGATGATATAAGTTGAGATTTCACTTGAGGGATTGGGACTGGAGATTTAAGTTTAGGCATGATTTAATGATACTCATGGATGGGATAGATTCAATGAAGGCTTAAAGAAACATGAGTGTCAGCAATCCCTAGCCAATATAAAAACAAGTTCTTATGTTATCTCTTGATATTGACCTATGTGCCAGAGTGTAATAAAATTAAATAATTGTTGATCAATGTACGTCAACTTGATAAAAGCAACAGAGCTAGCCTACCAAAAAGAAAAGAAAAGAAAAGTGAATAAAAACAACGATCAATATAAGTCAATATCAAAGAGCTTCAATCAAAGGTGAGCACTCCCAACCAATTCAACGTATCCACTTGAACCAAAGCTATTATGACCAGGAGATGGGAAAGCATCCAAAAAAAGGCTATTAATCATATAGTGATACAAGTCTGGATGTTCAAGGTAACTTAGATACTCAAAAGAGACACAACCCAATGTATTCCCAGGAAAACAAGTGTTGACGATTCTGAGCTCTCTTGACGGGCACATTGATCAGCAAACAAAAAGAAATATACATGTGTTGAGTGATGACACAAAAATGTGATTGACTAAGGTGGAAAATATAAAATCTATCATTGTCCCTAATCAATCGAATCGGACACAAGAAAACTAAAACCACTAAAGCAGATAAAGCAATCAATGTAAGCAGTTTATTATTTTATTTACTTGGTATAGCGACCAGGGTCGAATATAAGAGGCACGATTTAAAAACTAAGTAGTTAAAACTCTAAGAAAATATTTTTTAGTGGTTTTTAATTTCTTTTAATTTTTTTAGTTTTCAATAAAACAAAACAAGTTCAAAATATAAACACACACAACACTATTTTTAAATTTTTCAAAATGATAAAAAATGCTCAGAAAATCAAAGTAAAAATATTTTTAGGTTTTACAGAATTTTAAAATGTTTTTGGTAATTTTTGTAAAATTTTTAAATGTTTTGTATTTTTAAAAAATTAAACAATGCTAAAAATGCAAAATAGTGAACAACCAGGACCAATTTACGAATTAAATATACTTAAAGTGCCAAAGATCATGGATGACAATTGTATGATAAAGTAGAAACAAGGAGCTACAAATAGGAACTGAAAATATAATTTTTATATTTTTCTTCGATTTTATATAATTTTTATAAGTTTTTGATTGTTTTATGATTTTTAAGGGTTTTATAAAAAATTTTCAAACCAAATTAATACTGGAGTTCAAACACAATAAAAGAGAAACATAAATGTTTGTGGGATTTTCAAAATATTTTGTGAATTTTTATAATTTTATAAGGCAAACATGACACTTTTATGGGTTTTTGAATTTTAATAACATAAAATGCAAGCAAATTAACCATGAAAATCACCACAAATATTACATACTATCAAGAGCTACCAGTAATTTTTAGGTGATTTTTAGATTTAATTTAATATTTATTTCAACATATAAAAGATAAGGAGTTACATACAGTTCACAAGGACCCAAATGCAAATATTTTATCTTTTTGGACCAAACAATTACACATTATAAAAACATAGGGGTCAAATCTGCAATTAATCCAGACCAAGCATGTGTCATATGTGATCCGGACTTACAGGGGCATAAATGCAAATTTCAAAACATAACATTCATTCATTAATATCATAAAAGTGGAGGAGAAAAGATGCAAATAACCAAAGAGCATGTAGGGACACACGCAACTCGGACTCGATAGAACTGAAATGCAAATATGAAAAGTAGATGGTCCAAACTGTAAATGTCTTCAACTACACATTTTATTTAAAGGACTAAAGCTAAATATTGAAACAAGCAAGGAAGATAATGAAATATACCCAGTGGACACGTGGCACACGAGAAGAAGTCCTCTGACGTAAGACTCTGATGGATGCCTAGGTGGATCTGACAGTTAGGGGGAATGTCACAGACGTGCGTGTCTGATGCGCCAGAGCTCTGATCTAATGGCTCAAAAGTTGCAAATGTTGGTCGGCTCTAATCAGATCTGGAAAGCTGCCCAAGATCGAACGGCAGAGAGACGTGCTGGACGAACTCTCTTAGGGTAAACTTCAATTGAGCGAGGGAGGAAATCTGACATTCTGATGAAGGCTCTGAGGGGTACGGCACAATCATGAGAGTACTCCGCATCTGGTGGAGGGCTCCGATGGGGAAGACAACAGTCAGATGTGCGTGATGGTGAAGCTCATCCTGGAGCTGCTCTGCCGGGGCAGTTGGACTGTCAAATGGGACTCCTCACGTGTGCGGGCACCTGCAAAGGGTAGAGAGACTCGGGGACAAGGCACTGGTCGGGTTATTGCATGGATAGATAACGAGAAGTGATGGGGAGTAGGATTCGACCTTCAGCGACGACGGGGGAAGGAGGTCTCAGCCTTAATCTCGACCCGATGGCTAATTCTAAGGGGATCAGGATGTGTAAGAAGGGTGCAAAAGATGGTGGGTTGCGGAGCTCCCACCGGCTGGTCGGAGTAGAGGACCGACACGATAGACAAAATGGAAAATCAAAGTGAAAGGAAAATGCAGGGGGTAAGGATGCCACCAGAGGACTCAGATGAACTCAGAAGCTCCATGCAAAGGTGGATGACTGAGTTGTGGCCTCAACTGAGCTGTGGTAGGCTGGGAGCCTTCACATGGTGGATCTCTGACCGCGTTGCGAGCTACAAGCCTCCAAGCATCTCCGAAGGATCCTAAGTTGCTCCTGAGGTGGTTGTCACTCCACTGAAGGTAGATAGGGGTCTGTGTTAGCGTGAGGGATGAGCTGAAGGAGAGGAAAAGTGTATTTATAGGATGCTCGAGGGTCTAATATGATCGGAGCGTGGAGCAGAACCCTAGGGCGATCCGGCTACGCCTAGGGATACGTGAGGATCTTGGATATTAGGACTTTAATCGGGTGCAGGAATCAAGGCAATAAGAGGTCGGAGTCGGGCTCAAGAAATCAGAGAAGAAGCTCCGATGAGAGGAGTCAAGACCCGACCGACTAGAAGGGGACGCTGACCGAGGTCAATGATCCCGTGTGGATCAATGAGAATCTAGGATTTTATAAAAATAAAAGGAAATCGAACTTAAAATAGTAAATGATTTTAAATTAAAAAGTGCATAAAATAAAATTTGTCTATTATTTTATAAACTATTTTCCATGATCTTTAATTTTTTATGAAAATAAAAAAGGTATATACAGTATATAGTATTATATACAAGTATAATATACCTATGTAGTATGTACAAATATTTTTATTTTATTATTTTTGCAAAAACTCTTTTTATTTCAAATTTTATTTATTTACATAATAATGTTAGGAATACAAACTAATTTTTATTTGATTTTTATGAATTAGTTATGTCTGTAAAATAAATAGATATTGTATTATGTACATGTGTATTTTGTACAAGGAGTTGATGATTTTATTTTATTATGTTTTTATGTTTTTTATTCTATTTTATAATATTTCTAAGGCTATATACAAGTGTGTAAATTAAGTATATTTATTTTGTCAAAAATAAATACATAAGGATTTTGTACAAGTATAGATGATATGTACAATACATAGTGGACCCTTATCTCTCTATACTTATTTTCTTTGCGATAGGTCAAGGCTTGACCTTATCTTGGGGTTTGGGTCACTCTGTATTTATTCTAAATACATCCTTCTTTTTCTTTTCTTGTTATTCTTTCATTTTTCGCAAAATAGGTGTTAATTATGAGATATTAACAACAACATGCAAAATGTTAAGTTATTGTATTTACAGATATTTATAGATGACTTTGCTAATAGAAAGAGCTGAAATAAAAGAATAAATAATGAGAATTGTAGATTCATCACCCCCCTATACTTTACCTTTGCTAGTCCCTTAGCAAACACTTATTTGAAAAATAAGTGAAAAAGATGAAAAGAAAAGAAAAAGAACCCGAGTTGATTATTAAACTTATCTTCATTAAATTGAAGTATGGTGCTCAGTTAGACCTTTGGATTATTAATTTGTCAAAACCTTATTGGGAAATAGGTTTAAGACTGAACAACCTCCAAGTTCCACAGTTCTATGGTCAGGACAACTTAATAACCAGGTCAGAACAAGTCTACATATGCAAATTCTAATGACTATGTATCTTCTTTGTACTGTGTAAGTGATATGTAGCTCCCCACCTCAGAAATGGCAAAGAAACAACTTCCCTCTACAAGGTAACTCTAATCCCCTGGTCTAGCAGCTCTTTCCTCGAGGAGCGGAGTATTCCCTTGTAAGTTCAAGTACAACCAGCTCAAAAAGAGGGTGAAAGAAGAGAATGGACCGTGACCAGTGTAGCCACGTATCCCTTGGAGCTTAACCAGTGTATCTAAGTCTCCAGCTGCAAGCTTCCATGAGGTAAAAAGGTGGAATACATAAGCTTTGCTTATTCACTGTATACACTCCGGCATGCATTTTATTTTCAATCAGGCATGTCCTCTTTTTTTGAGTTTTTCATATTTTCACACATGTTTTTGATGTGCACATATACAATATATTTACATGGTGTAGCATGTACATAAGGAATTTTTCCTCTTGAGATAGTAGACTATCCTTCTTTTTAAGCTTTATTGCAACCCACAGACTCCTATCTTTAGACCTCATTGCCGGTAGACTAGGTTGAGATGTGTATACCTCCCTAAAGGAAGACGAGAGATTATGTCTAGTTGTACTACCCTCGTATGCTACCCCAAGCCAAAGAATTATGCCTCCTCACCACCTCATCCATGTTGAGCTACTTGTAAGGTGCATTCCAAGTCAAGCCATTGTCTCTGAGAGTCATGTGTGCATTGTTAAGTGTTATATTTAGGCTTATCAATATGACATGTGAACATAGGCTAGAGACTTAAAGAATGAAGTCTCTATGGAACTGAAAAGTCTTAACCCCAAATCCTATAAGGTTCCTCTGAAGTTAAGTGGATTAAGATCTTAACCAAGCTTCATTTTTCAATTTAATTCCTGAATAGTTTGAATGTCAAACATGATTCAAAAGAATATACAAGCAAATATTTACAAAACTCTTTTTGTGGAAAATTTTTCAAAATATGCAATTTTTTGGAAATTTTTTAATACAAGAAGGAAGGAGAAGCTTTGTAGAATATTTTTACAAACATTTACAAATAAAATTTTTCAAACCTTTATTTTTCAAATATTTTTCAAAATATTTGTACTATATACATATTTTTGGTATAAAAATATTTACAAAAAAATCTTTCAATCAAAATCATTTTTACAAAAGTGTGTACAAAAATAATTTTTACAAAAGGTTTTTTACAAACATTTATGTACAAGAAAAAATTTAAAATTTTTGTGATTTTATCCATTTTATTAACACACTCATACAAAGTATGAGTTATGGCTAAAGTATATATACAATATATACGACACCCCCCGATACTTAGCTCGAACGATGTACTCAAAGTGACCAAAGAACAATGAAATGAAGACATAACTCGTGTTGAGTATTGAGAAGTGAAAAGAATGCTATACTATAATTATGAATTAAGAATATAATGAATAGAGGTCGGTGATTCCCCTATACTTATAATCAAATAATCTAAGTATATAAGTTTGTACACAAGGGAAAAACTTAGGAGTAGGATGTACATGTATTACCTCCCCTATACTTAGGGTAAAATATCCCTAAGTGTAGATAGCAAAACATAGGTAATGAAATCAAATGAATAATCATAGGTCTGATACCCCCCTATACTTAGGGTAAAGCACACCCTAAGTATAGTATACTCATAAGATGAAGACGGGGTGTCAGACAAAAAGAATGAATGATATGGACAATATGGATCTACAACTGCAAAGAAGAAGTGATAATCAGGCATGAGATGCAAATGATTTGAGTCAAAGAGCAAATCTCATGCAAAATGAATAGGGGCAACGTCAACGATTAATGGATCATGATCAAGATATGGCTTCAGGCGCTGACCGTTAACTCGAAAGGTGGAATCAGATGACAACGCAGATATATCAATGCTTCCGTTGTCATGTACCTTTCTGACATGATCCCTTCCATTTGCTTTGCAACTTTCCTAGAAATAATCTCAACCTACTCTCTGGTTCGGCTCAAATTGTTTATGGCCGATGTGAGAATCATGCCATATCTTCACTTTATCCTTATATTGTAGGCTACTTGAGAAGGTTGATGTGAGAATCATGCCTTTATCCCTAGCAACGACACCATTCTGATGACACAAAAATGTGATCGACTCCCTAATCAACCGAATCGGTCACAAGAAAACTAAAACCACTAAGGCATATAAAACAATCAAAGTAAGTGGTTTGCTTTTTTTTACCTAGTATACAGATCAGGTTCGAACACAAGGATCACGATTTAAAAACTTAGTTAAATCTCTAAGAAAATATTTTTTTAGTTGTTTTTAAAAATTTTTTAATTTTTTAATTTTCAATAAAATAAAACAAGCTCAAAATATAAGAAAACACACACAACACTCTTTTTAGATTTTTCAAAATGATAAAAAATGCTCAGAAATCAAAGTAAAAATACTTTTGGGTTTTATAGCTTTTTTAATTTTTTCGTAATTTTTGTAAAATTTGTGATTTTTTAAAAAATCAAATAGTGCTAAAAATGCAGAACAGTACACATTTAGGACCAATTTGCAAATTAAAAATACTTAAAGTGCCAAAGGTCTTGGATGACAATTTTATTATTTTTGTATTTTTTCTTTGAGCTACAAACATGAACTCAAAACATGATTTTTGTATTTTTTTTCTTTGATTTTATACATTTTTAATATGTTTTTGGTTATTTTATGATTTTTAGGGGTGTTATAAAGATTTTTCAAACCAAATTAATAGTGGAGTTCAAACATAATAAAAGACAAACATATACATTTTTGTAGGATATTTAGAACATTTTTGAATTTTTATAATTTTTATAAGGCAAACAAGACACTTTTGTGGGTTCCTTGAATTTTTAATAATATAAATTGCAAGCAAATTAACCCACAAAAATCACCACACATTACACTGTAGTAGGAGCAATCAGTAATTTTTAGGTGATTTTTAGAGTTAATTTATTATTTATTTCATCACATAAAAGATAAAGAGTTAAATATAATTCACAGGGATCTAAATGCAAATATTTTATCTTTCTGGACCAAAAAATAACACGTTATAAAAACATAGGAGTCAAATCTGCAATTAATCTAGGCCAAACGTGCGTCACACATGATCCAGACTCACATGGGCATAAATGCACATTTCAAAATATAACATTCATTCATTAACATCATAAAAGTGTAGGAGAAAAGTTGCAAATAACCCAAAGAGCACGTGAGGACACACGTGACTCAGACTCGGCATGACTGAAATGCAAATATGAAAAGTAGAGGGTCCAAACTGTAAATGTTTTCAACTACACATTTTATTTAAAGGACTAAAGCTAAATACTGAAATATACAAGGCAAATGATGAAATATACCCAGTGAACACGTGGCGCACGAGCGGAAGGCCACTAACGTACGACTCTAATGGATGCCTAGATGGATTTTATGGTCAAGGGGAACGACGCGGACGTACGTGTCAGATGTGCCAGGGCTATGATCTAACGGCTCTAAAGCTGTAAGTGTTGGTCAGCTCCGATCAAATCTAGAAAACTGCCCAAGATCGAACAATAGAGAGAGGTGCTGGACGAACTTTCTCAAGGAGAATTTCAACTAAGCGAGGGAGGAGATCCGATGCTCCGATGAAGGCTCTGAGGGGTCCAACACAATCGTGAGAATACTCCGCATCTAGTGGAGGGCTCCGATGGGGAAGACAATGGTCGGGTGTGCGTGATGGTGAAGCCCCTCCTGGAGCTGCTCCGCCGGAGTAGTT
This sequence comes from Ottelia alismoides, assembly GCA_037367405.1. Classification (NCBI taxonomy): domain Eukaryota; kingdom Viridiplantae; phylum Streptophyta; class Magnoliopsida; order Alismatales; family Hydrocharitaceae; genus Ottelia; species Ottelia alismoides. The sequence goes on along the minus strand of JAZKJV010000651.1, from coordinate 1,583,406 downwards.
GGGATGTCAAATGGGACTCCTCGTAAACGCGAGCACCTGCTAAGGGTAGAGAGACTAGGGGACAAGGCTCCAGTCGGGTTATTGCATGGATAGATAAATAGAAGCGACGGGGTGCAGGATTCGACCTCTGATGAAGGCAGGGGAAGGAGGTCTCGACCTTAATCTCGACCCGATGGTCGATTATAAGGGGGTCAGATTGTGTAAGAAGGGTGACGACAAGTAGGGGGTTCGATCTATGTGGAAGATGGTGGGTTGCGGAGCTCCGATCGGTTGTTCAGAGCAGAGGACTGGCGGCAATGGACGAATTGGAAAATCAAAGTGAAAGGAAAATGCGAGGGGGTAAGGATGCTACCTTAGGACTCAGATGAACTCAGAAGCTCTAGGAGACGGTTGATGATGGGGTTGTGGCCTCAATCGAGCTACGGCAGGCTGGGAGGCTTCACGTAGAGGAGCTCCGGCCATGTTGCGAGCTACAAGCCTCCAGGCGTCTCCGAAGGATCCTAAGCTGCACCTGTGATGGATGTCACTCCACTGAAGGTAGCTAGGGGACTGTGGTGGTGCGAGGGGCGATCTTCCGAGCCAGAGGAGTGGAAGAGTGTATTTATTGGATGCTCGAGGGTCCAAAAATATCAGAGCATGGAGAGGAACCCTACGGCGATCCGGCTGCACCTAGGGATCCGCGAGGATCACAGATATTAGGACTTTAATCGGGTGCAGGAATCGAGGCAATCTGAGGTCGGAGTCGGGCGCAAGAAATCAGAGAAGAAGCTCCGACGAGAGGAGTCCAGACCTGACCTGACCTGGCAGGAAGGGGACGTTGATCGAGGTCAACAATCCCGCGTGGACCAATGCGAATATAAGATTTACAAAAAAAGAAATTGATTTTAAAATAGTAAATGATTTTAAATTAAAATGTGTATAAAATAAAATTTGTTTTTTATTTTATAAACTATTTTTTGTGATTTTTAATTATTTTTACGAAAATAAAAAAAAGGTATATACAGCATATAGTATTATATGCATGTATAATATACCTATGTAATATGTTCGAATATTATTATTTTATTATTTTTGCAAAATTCTTTTTATTTTATATTTTATTTATTTACATAATAATTTTAGGAATACAAAATAATTTTTATTTGATTTTTATGAATTATTTATGTCTGTGAAATAAATAGATATTATATTATGTACATGTGTATTTTGCACAAGGAGTTGATGATTTTATTTTTATTTTTATTTTTATTTTGTTTTAATGCATGTACTTTTATTTTTATGTTATTTCTAAGGCTATATACAAGTGTGTAAATAAAGTATTTTTATTTTGTCAAAAATAAATACATAAGGATTTTTTACAAGTATAGATGATATGTACAATACATAGTGGACCGTTATCTCTCTCTACTTATTTTATTTGCGATTAGGTCAAGGCTTGACCTTTTCTTGGGGTTTGGGTCACTATGTATTTAGTATAAATACATCCTTCTTTTTCTTTTCCCTTTATTCTTTTTTTTTGCAAAATAGGTGTTAAATATGAGATATTAACAATGACATGCAAAATGTTAAGTTATTGTACTTACATGTATTTACAGATGGTTTTTCTAATAGAAAGATCTTCAATAAAAGAATAAAGAATGAGAATCGTAGATTCATCATTGAGTAATAAGGCACTCGAGAGGATCCTTGTTCCAATGAAAGGGAGAGAAGAAATGACTTACACCTATGCCCTCCATCATGGACTTCCATCTACACTTTCAAGTCTGATAAACTACTGAGACGATGAATTGGATGCAAGAACTAATTTATTCCCTAGTGTTGAGGACTGGTTCTTGAGGAGAGTCTCTTGGATTAGGATTTTGGGTGATGTGTCGACTCGACTCTCATAATAGCAGTACAAATAAAATATCATATCATTATGTTATATGTATAAACAAGGAGTCTAATAATTAGAGAAGTTGAATTTATTTTAACTAGAGTTGGGTTCAACTTAGGACTTTAGGACCATTAATTAAAGGATTCCTAATGCGACAAGTCTTGAATTCGCACTTGTACAGTCAGGGATTTGACCTTCCAACTCAGTAAAAATTGCTTGGGGACAAACAGAGATATAAGTATAGGGGTCTGATGAATCCATGATAAATCTACTTTATATGGTTATCTTAGAAAAATCCCCTTAATCCATCACTAGTTAAATCTCAAAAAATCGATTTTTAACCTTCACTAATTATGCTTAAATTAAGGTTAATCTATAATTAAATAACATGTATTTTTGCCGTGATTTAAGCCTTTTTTTATGTAAAAAATTAATTATTTTACCTCATTCCTTTTATATTATTTTTATTTACTGATTAACTAACTTGACATCAAGAAATAAGATCCATAAACTCATAAAATCAAGAGAAAACACAAAAATCTGACACTGTATTTTTTACATATTTTTATCTCTATTGTTTTTATTTACAATTTTCCAACCTATAAAAAATCCATAAAATTAGATTAATTATGTATGTAGTGTATATAAATTAATCCACTTATCAAATTAAAAATACAAAAAAAAACACAAGATACAAAAATGCAGTATTATCTATAGAGTACCTATAAAAATATGTTTTGTATAGTTGACCTCTTTTGATTTTGGACTCTTCGCAAAAGTTGTAGATACCGTTGAAACAATCAACTTTCGTGTTGATCACTTTTTCATTCGACATCATTTATTATTTCTTTTTAAATTTTCTTTTTATAAATTTTAATTTTTTTTATCCTTAATTTATTTTTATCTTTATTTTTATTTTTATTTTATTTTATTTTTTTATTTTTATTTCTTTTCCTCTCTTTTCTTTCATCTTTCCTCTCTCATCCATATTCTCTCTCCCAGGTCACGTGCTCAGCACATGACGTAGAGCCTGTCTTTTCTCTCTACTAGCACATGCCACACACGTGTTGTCTCCTCCCCACGCGCACGTGCACGATACATGACCCTTCACCTTCCTCCCACACCCATCCCCTTGCCACTGTTACATCTCTGCCGCCTCTGTCGTTACACTCCACCCGCAAACTTCGCGTACTGCCGTTACAATCCTCTTCTTTACAAAACTTGTCCTCTCCACCTTCGTAATCTACATCCGCCATTACAAGGGTGGGAGAGATTCCAAGGTGGTGTCTGGTTAGGTGACAGCTTCCATGTCCTTGATGATGACGGCGTAAGAACCTCGATGAGATCCTAGGGCACATGCTCTTGCCACTACACACTTCGGTTGTTGCTCAGCTCCACTTCGTTGAGGTCTTGAGCAGAGATCAGAGGCTCTATTCCAGCAACCTCTTCCCATGCGAACATTCCTAGGTATCTTCTTACTCCTCTACAACTTTTTTCAAACTTCTTTCTTCCTCGTCCTTCTTGCTTTCCACCGTCGCCTTTATTCCACACCGTCGACCCATCGTACCCACCTCCACCTTTCCTCCCTCATGCCTCTTCGAGTTCATAGCAACTCACGTTGCTCGGAGCCGCCTCCTACAGCTGCTCCATCCACCCTCAATAGTTACTCCACCAACGCGACCATCGGTCGACAACCTCGGCCCTCGCAGCAGCCGCTTCGTCACGCCATTTGGGCTTTGGATTTTCTGCCACCAGCTCATCGCCTCCGCCCGTTCTGTCTGCTCCTATGCCTTGGGCGATGCCCCACCACAGCTCGACAACAGCTCCTCGATCAATCGTACATCTCTTCTGCATGCGACTGCCACCATCGCACCGACCCTCGTGCACCCATCCGCCATCCACCCGACCGCGCGACATCCTTACACCACACCAGCAACATCTTGTCACTCCGCCTGGTGCCCTAGCCTTCACGCGCATCTTCTTTGCCTGCTTTAGGAGTCGTGCTCGCAGTAGTTTCCACCGCCTAGAGCCCCCCTCACGTGAGGAACACATGGGGCGAAGGTAAATTGCAGAACGCCCTGCTGGTTCCAAAAATCACAAAGCACCCCCATCTCTCGCTGACATCAACGTCACGTGCGCGGCACGTGACACACAAAAATTTACCTTCCACCCCCTAGCGGGTCTTGGTATCTGCATCTTAGGTTTTTTATTTTCTTTTATTATATTGTATATTGCATAAAGAACCCTGTGTTTGCATGTTATTTGAAATATTATTTTGCATCCAATTTTAATTCCAAAAATAACATGTTGTAGAAGAAGTTATTCTCTACATTTCGAATGGTTAATGGTATTTATTATGAGTATTGATTAATTTAATTAAATTAAATTGGTGGAAATTATCACATTTTACCCTCTTTAATAAGCATTAAATTATTTTATGCTCCAAAAATTGCTAAAAAACACATCAGGTAGATTTATTTACTCTCTATGACATGCCTAAAAATTAGTGAATTTGCACGAATATCTTGGTCAAAATAAACAATTTTATGATCTGAGTATTTGATTTTTAATTAATTGTACACTTAGTATTTTAAGGAAATCAAAGTTGTTCTGGATACCGCTCACATAGATCTAACTTGGATAATTTAATTTCTGAGAAATAATTAGATTTGCTATTTATTAAAATTAAATTAATAAAAATCACATAGTATACATTTTTAATTCATAATAAATTCATTGTGCATCTGAAAAATCCAAAATTACAATAGCCTAATTTTACATATTTTTCACGTTATGACCAAGCTTTAGGATTTTTTGGAGATCATTTGAGTGAAATTTGTATTTTAGTCCTCAAACTTTGCCAAAATTGTATTTTCATCATTATTTGCATAAAATACCAAAAACATTTGCTCGGAAAACCATACATTAAGTTGGATAAATTGAGTTTTAACTTCTTCCTTTGCTTCCTTGAGTCAGCCATGGGATTTACCTATGTTAAATAAACACATAGCCTCTCTTCGCTTAAATTGATTAAATTAATTATTCGTGTGATTAATTTTTCGTCTGATTATTAAGTGGCTGACTACAACATAAAAACGACGAATTAAATAGAGTTTTTTTAGGATTATCAGCAAGGGCTGACAAATCACAAATTTACCCTAATTAGTACTATCGTATTGTTATAGTTAGGAAATTTTATTTTACGTAAAGCTCAAAGTCAAACTCAAGGAGACAACTATCTCCATAGGATAAATATTAGATAATAAAATCACTAGATTTTCGAGGAGGTTTTTTTGGTATTTTAAATACTGTTAAAATACAAATTGAGTCTAAGTCTAAGGGTTTAGTTGTAAATTATCAATCAAATTGTGTCCAAAAATCCTAAAACTAGGTCAAAATATTAATGCATGGAAAATTAATATATTATGTATTTTTGGGATTTTTCTGATGTAAAATAAAATTATTTTTAATTAAAGATGCACAATTGGTGATTCTATGTCATTTAATTTTAATAAATAGCAAGACCTAATATTTTCAGAATAGAAAATTATCCTAGATGTGTATAGTTAATAGGCACCAGAAAAATTCTAAATCCTAAAAATATTAATTCCACAGGAAATTAAATTAGGCTACTAAAATTACTAATGAATTTATTTATAGCACACTATGAATGCACATGAGATGAATTTTGAACACGTAACAGAGAACAACTAAATGTACGTACATTGTGTTTATAGGAATTTTCTCGAGTAGCTACTAATTTGCTACTAATTATTTAAGTACATATGGGTGAAATAAAGAATATTGCACTAATATAATTCTAATAAATCAATATCTATCAAGCAAAATACAAATAAACATCCACAATAAAGGTAATTAATTGACAAATAATTTGCAATTTTTTGACTCCATGAATAAAGAGAAATGAAAGTTTGAATAAGTACTCCAATACTAGGGTATTATTGTAATTTATATGAATAATAAAAAAAGAGTAACATATGCGTTGTTAGGGATTTACCTAAACCTACTGGGATATTTTATGCAATTTCCCTAGAGTGATGCCCTAACTACAATCTCTAGTATCCAACGAGGGCTCAAAATCAAATTTCCCAAAGGCACGCCACTCACGTGGTGGGGTTGACCATTCATTCGTCCATGACGATCCCAGTAAGGCAGAGGAGATGGAAACGCACGAAAATGTGTGCATAAGGTGAGGCGATCGGTTGTAGATAGTCCTCGCAATGGTGACATACGATGGTGCTCCCAACTCAGGTGTGGTGACGGTGAAGAACCGCAAGCTGGCGGCTTCTATGGCTACTCAAGGAGCGACCGACTAGAGAGCGGGGAACTTATTCGCAACAATTGGTGCATGTGGGACATGAGAGTGCATGGTAGGTCCTACGGTGAAGGTTCGGCTAAGGAGGAGGAGCCAATGGTAGTTGCAAGAGCCCTCCTCCTTTGCTTCGTTCTTCTAGTACTCCTTTGAGTTGGGTGCTCCTATGCAAGTCACTACTTTGTTGCTTGATCTTGTAGAAGGATGAGGGTGGCCACAACTTCCATGTCTACTGTTTTGCTTTTGAGGATAGTTCTGTTGGAAAATGATAGTAATCTATGTACTGTTTGTGAGGTTCTAGATAGGGAAGCAAACTTAGATCAAAATAAAAACAACAAACTAGTTGTAAAGAACCTGGGAGATGGAGGCATGTCGTAAGACATTATCATGAACTCAGATTCAGTCGCTCCTATACTCAAGCTGCACGGGGGCTTGGCTCCCAGATTCAATCACCCCCAGCTGACTGCTACCTCTCGGTGCTAGCAAGAGAACAACGTCGAATGCCCATTGTCCCTTCTCATCGCAGAGAAAAATAAAGTAAATTGGAGAAATTTCGAATCCACAATAAGCGCACAAGTGATGATGGTAAATGGAGGTGGAGAATGGCTCTTATTGTGTAAGCCAAAAGGGGGAAGGTGTGGTCCTATATATAGACGGATTGTCAATTAATATGGAGGCCAAAAGGAGCTATTTTTCCATCAAAATAATTAAGGGAATAACAAGTCTCTATAACCTCGTTGGTTGCACCCAACATTATCGAGGAGACATGTTTTAATGCCCAAATGACAATCAAAACGGCCAATGAATCTGGATGAGAAAGAGGGAAGGTGTTTGTTCAACAATCTTTAATGGATCTCGTTTTGGAGATCATAATTTGGGTTTGAAACTTGTGCGCCAATTGGGAATTACTTCATCTTAAAATAAAACTAGGAAAAATAAATTTTATTTAAAATATAAACTCATACACATGTCACAGTCACAGACACAGACATGGGCTGGGTCGGGCGTGGCACGACGAGGTGAGACGTGTGCATGTGTGTGTGTTAAGTGCACTTAGGCCCAACGCCCTTAAATTTGCATGCCCCTAAAAAGTCCACATGGGCTTGGGGAATACTCACACTTAAATACACATTGTTTTCCTCCAAATTAGTCCATGTGGTACTAAAGAGATGGAGGGGTTTGTGAAATACATAGAGAATCCAATATTCCCCCATATACTTCACAAACCTTAATTAATAAATAAAAAATAAAAATAACATAAATGCACAAAGAAAAATGAAAGAAAATTAAAATACTACAAAACTATGTCTTTCAGCATAGGTACATTGTGGCTTTGAACCATGCCAAGCAATGATTTATCTACATTCGAAGAGATGTTGTGAACAATGTCTTTAACCAGACTCTCTGATTCAGATTTCAATAAAGAATGCAAACATAGATGAGGGCATGGGGACGTTCATATCGATGTGTGCATTACAACCTTCACAAGAATCTATTTCCTAAGTGCTCTAGCGAGAATACCCAACTCACATAAACCTCGGCCTGATGTTACACTCGAATAGTAGGAATACCCAAGGGTGTACTATCCAATTCCTACATCCTGCCATATCATATATTGCTTGATTCCATTTAGAGCAAAGCTCTTCCTCTATGAAGACAACATCGAAGCACTACGCGCCATAGGGATAGGTCAGGAGTAAAACACCTAAGTTTGTGCTTCCATCGTACACTTACACATCTTAGTTGTCCCTTTGAACCATTCCTCATGGGATCTCCGGTTTTGGATTGGTTGGGTTACCACTATGGTGTTCAACTAATGGGTAAAAGACCCATCCCCCTCGACACACAGAGATTAGCTTTCTTGCTAGACCCTTTGTAAGAGGATCAGCAATGTTCTCTACAGATTTCACCAATTGTAGAGATATTATTCCTTGGTTAATGAAGTCTCGCAACTCTTCATACCTTAACCTCATAAAGCATTTTCCCATATTACCCTTAGATTGTTAGCTTTATCTATGACAGATCTACTATCACAATGAATAGAGATGGGAGGAAATGGCTTTGAAATATTGGACAAATCAATTAAGAGGTTTCTTATCCAATCTGTCTGACAACAAGCTAAATCTAAAGATATAAATTCAGCCTCCATTGTGGATCTTGCTCTAACAGTTTCTTTGGAAGATTTTCATGAAATTGCAGCAACACCACCAAGATGAAACACATAACCACTAGTAGACTTAGTTTCATCAGAGTCTGCAATCCAGTTTGCATCGTATTGGCTGGAAAACCAGTGTATTGAATATTGTACTCTACAATACCGTTAAGGCACCTAAAAACTCTGACCAGTGCCTTCTAATGGTCAACATTAGGACAACTAGTGTATCTACTTAACCTACTGATGGTATAGGCTATATCAGGTCTAGATCAGTTGGCTAGATACATTAAGCTTCCTATGACTTGAGCATATATAGAATGATCCACAGGATTACCAATGTGTGCCTTAAGATGTAAAGAAGGATCATATGGAGTACTATCATGCACACTATAGTACATATCAAACTCATGAAAAACTTTTCTACATAGTGAGACTAGTTTAGAGTGTATCCAGAAGTAGATCTACTCAATTTTAAGTCAAGTATAACATCAGTTATTCCTAAATCATTTATATCAAAGTTTTTACCAAGAAAGGATTTAGTCTCAGAAATAATAGTTGAATTTGATCCAAAGACTAAAATGTCATCAACATATAAGCACATGATTACAATACTATTCCCAGATGTCGTAGAATAAATACATCTATCAGATTCATTAGCAATGAAGCCAAGAGATAAAACAATTTTATCGAATTTGTCATTCCATTGCTTAGGTGATTGTTTCAAATCATATAAAGATTTTATTAATCTACAAACCTTGTGTTCTTGTCCAGGGACTACGAACCCTTCAGGTTGATCCATATTATCTATTCCTCAAGGTCGTCGTTTAGGAAAGAAGTCTTGACATCCATTTGATGGATTTCAAGATTATGAATTGCAGCTAAAGCGATAAGAATACAGATAGAGGTAAGTTTTGTTATAGGATAATAGGTGTTAAAATAATCAACATCTTCTTTCTGTTTGTATCCTTTGGCTACAAGCCTAGCCTTAAACTTATCTATGGAACCATCTGCCCATAGCATCTTTCTAAAAACCCATTTACATCCAATAGTCTTGTACCCTGATTGAAGGTCGGTTAGAGTCCAAGTGTGGTTGTTCATTATAGATTCTATTTCATTATCAATTGCTTCCTTCCAAAAACTATGATATATGGATTTCATAGCTTCATCATAGGTCTTGGGATCTTCTTCTACTAAGAGAGTATAGAAGTCAGGACCAAAGTGTTTAGCTACTCTAGTTCATTTACCTCAACCTAGGTCATTAGGGGGCTCAACTACTTCTTGATTTAAGGGTTTTGCTTTTTCAACAATTTGAGTTGTATCTTGAGGGGACTCACGGAATACAGATTTGAAGTTCCTTCACCAACTTGTCTAGGGAGAGAAGATTTGAGAGGAAAGATGTTTTCATAATATACTGCATCTACGGGTCTGATCTCCAGTGTAGAATTAATCCTAATTTCTTGGATATCAGATTTTATAACTAGAAATCTATTGGTATTACTATTTTCTACATATCCTATGAAACAGAGTCCACTATATTAGGACCTAACTTCCTCTTCTTATATCTAGGAATTTTAACTTTGGCCAAGCATCCCCATACAAATGTTGGTTAAGAGAGCCTTCCCCTACAAACGTTGGTTAAGACCAGATTCAGCTAACATAGCATCTATTATATCGATCAGTGTTCTGTTCTTTCTTTCAGGCACACCATTAGATTGAGGGTTAGATGGGGCAGTGGTTTCATGTATAAGGCTATGTTCCTCACAAAAATGGTTTAATTCATTTGAAATATACTCACTCCCTCTATCAATTCTAATCTTCTTAATGTTCTTATCAGTTTGATTTTCTACTTGGGTTTTGTAAACTTTAAACCTTTCTATTTGCTCATCTTTAGATCTTAGCAAATAGACATAACGATATCTTGAAAAATCATCGATAAAGGTCACAAAGTAGCGCATATTATTGTGAGTTAGAATATGGTTTAGATCACATACACTAGTATGAACAAGCTCAAGCAATATAGATCTTATTCCTGCTGATCTGAAAGGTTTCTTAGGCAGTTTAGCTTGTACACAATTTTGACATCTATCATTTTTCGTTAAATTAGTTTTCGGAATTAAGTCCGTGTGAACCATACGCTTCATTGTATTTTTATTCACATGTCCTAAGCAAGCCTGCCAAACATCGTATGACACAATAATATAAAGAGTTCTCATGCAATTTTCATTGATATGTGATGAACCATTACATTATTCAACACTAAGCTTGATAAGGCAATTATATGTGTAGCCGAAACATATATAAAAACCAAAACGAGAGATTGCGACTTTATTACCCTGACTCAATAAGGAGTAACCAGAAGAGATAACTAGAATTTCATTCATAAGGTTCTTCTTAAAACCAGGAACATGTAAGACATCATGTAATTTCAAGATTTTCCCTGATGTAAGCTTCAAGTCCACCCGTCCAAAGCCAACAATATGTTTTACGGAGACATTGTTGAATCTATGATTCTCATTCTTTATTCTTTTATTTTAGCTCTTTCTTTTAGCAAAACCATCTATAAATACCTGTAAATAAAATAACTTAATATTTTGCATGTCATAGTTAATATCTCATAATTAACACCTATTTTGCAAAAATAAAAGAATAAAGGGAAAAGAAAAAGAAGGATGTATATAGAATAAATATAGAGTGACCCAAACCCCAAGAGTCCTTGACCTGATCACAAAGAAAAAAAGTAGAGAGAGATAAGGGTGCACTAAGTATTGTACATACTACTTATACCCATACAAAATATTTTTTAAATTTATTTTAACAAAATAAAAATATCTTTCGTCTTTTTACACACTTGTATATAACACTATAAATAATATAAAAAAATAAAATCATAAAAACCATATAAAAATAAAATCATCAACTCCGTGTACAAAATACGCATGTACATAATACAATATCTATTTATTTTACAGCCATAATGATTCATAAAAATCAAATAAAAAACATTTTGTATTCCTAAAATTATTGTGTAAATAAATAAAATATAAAGTAAAAATTATTTTTCTAAAAATAATAAAATAAAAATACTTGTACATAATACATAAGTATATTATACCTGTACATAATGCTATATATTGTATATACCTTATTTTATTTTCATAAAAATAATTAAAAATAAAAATAGCTTATATAAAAATAAACAATTTTTTATTTTATACACTTTTAAATTTAAAATCATTTACTATTTTATATTCAATTTCCTTTTATTTTTATAAATTCTGAATTCTCGTTTGTTCACGTGGGAACGTAGACCCTAGGCAATGTCCCCTTCCAGCCGGGTCGGGTCCGCAAGTGCTTCGCCGGAGCTTCTTCTCCAATTTCTACCGCTCGACTCTGATCATCATTCTCCTTGATTCGTGTGCCCGATTAAAGCCTTAAGATCCATGATCCTTGCGGATCCCTAGCCGCAGCCGGATCTACCTAGGGTTGCTCTCCTCCTTCCGATCTTTCTGGACCCTCAGGCACCCTATATATTCTCTCAGCCTCCTGTGCACTCCAGCTCGTCCCTCGTGCCCCCATTACCTCCTAGCTACCTTCAGTGGAGTGACAACCATCAGAGGAGTAGCTCTGGACTCGTCAGAGACGCTTGGAGGCTTGTAGCTCAGAACATGGTCGGAGCTCCATCGCGTGAAGCCTCCCAGCCTACCGCAGCTAGGTAGGGGCCATAACCCCACAATCCATTGCCACCTGATATAGCTGAAATCCTAAGGAACCTTAGGTATGACCTCTATCACCCGCATTTTCCATTTCGATCCGTCTTTTCATTTCATCGTCGTCATACGTTATTCTACTCCGACCAGCTGGTCAGAGCTCTGCTACCCACCTTCATCCGCTCAGATCGACCCTTCTACTAACCGTCATCCTCCCTACGCAAGCTTCCCCCCATAGGATCGCTCAGCAAAGCAAGATCAAAGCCAAGATCTCCTTCCTCCAGTCACGCCGGTCGAACTTCATTCCCCATCGCTTCCCTATATTTACACATCAATAATAGGATCGGAACAAAGCCCCCAAGTCCTGTTATCCTTGCAGGTGTTCAGGCGCGTGGGGAGTACCATCTGGAGTTCCAGCTGCTCAAGCGGAACAACTCCAGGAGAGGGAGCACCGTCATGCCAATCCAACCGTCTGCCCTCGCATCCGAGCCTTCCATCAGACGTGGAGGAGCCACGAAGGTGTTGGACCTTACGACGAGCCGATCAGACCTGTAGATCGCAAGATCTACAGGGTCAAAGTTCATCGGGCATCAGTTCTTTGAGCTCCCTCCTGAGCTGTCCAATCCCCCCATCGTGCCCAATTTTGATCCTAGCCGTCCATCCACGTCTACTCGTTGACAGTTTGATCAAACCAAGTATAGATTGGAGCAGCACGTCTTCACAACCTTTTCAGACCGTCAGATATGCGCCGCTAACGATATCAGATTGTACGTTAGAGAGCCTCCCCGCGTGCACTATGTGCCCCTACTTGGGTATATATCTTTTTCTTCCCTGCATGTTGTCGTATTTATTTTTAGTCCATTAAATAATTATACAGTTGAAAGACATTTGCAGTTTGGCCCCTCAACTTTTCATTTTTGCATTTCAGTCCTACCGAGTCTGCGTCACGTGTGTCCCCACGTGCTTGCTGATTTATTTGTGCTTTCTTTCATGAACTTTGATGTTGTTATGAAATAAATGTGAAGTTTTGAGAATTGCATTTATGCCCCTATGAGTCTGGATCATGTGTTGCGTGTGCTTGGCTTGGATTAATTGTAGTTTTGGCTCTGTAACTTAAACATCTATTTTCTGGTTGGTCCTAAGAATAAAAATAATTGTGTTTGTGTCCCTGTGAACTATTTTTAAACTTGTTTGCTTGATCGATTGAAATAAATATCAAATTAATCTTAAAAATTGCTTAAAAATTACCATGGACTCCTGTAAGAGTGCATTATTTATGGTAATTTTTGTAGGTTGATTTACTTACTTTATATATTATTAAAAATTCAAAAACTACAAAAAGTGTCCTATTTGAGTCATGAAAATTATAAAAAATTGAAAAAGTCTTGAAAAATTCCCTAAAAATTGCTGTAGGTGTCTTTTATTGTGTTATATATGCAGTATCAATTTTGTGTGAAAAATACTTATAAAAATCCTAAAAATTACAAAACAACTAAAATCTCATAAAAATTATATAAAATCAAAGAAAAATTTAAAAATTTTGTTTTCAGTTTATATTTGTAGGTTTTTGCATATATTTTATTATAAAAATATCAATAGGAATTTTAGCATTTTAAATATTTTTAATTTGTAAAATATATTTGGTTGTACACTATTTTGTGTTTTTAGCACCATTTGATTTTTAAAAATTCATAAAAACTTTTAAAACCTCCCTAAAAATTACCAAAACATTTCAAAAACTATAAAATCTAAAACTATTTTTACTTTAATTTCTAAGTATTTTTTATCATTTTGAAAAATTCAAAAAAAAGAGTGTTTGTGTGTATTTTGTTTGCTTTTTATTGAAAATTAAAATTTTGAATAATTAAAAATCACCAAAAATACTTTGTTTTTAGAGATTTGACTACTGTAGTTTTTAAATCATACTCCATATGTTCGACCCTGGTCACTATACCAGGTAAATAAAATAGTGAGACCTCTTACATTCTTTGCTTGATTTCTTGAGTGGTTTTATTTTTCTTGTTGACTGCACTGAATGATTTGGGTCACAACAACTTTTGATTAGTTTCTTACTTAACCCTAGTTGCTTGGTGAGTCATCAGAATGACATTATTGCCGGGGAGTGCGGCTTAGTAGTCAGATTTCATTTTTGCTTATTTTTATATCTATCCATTATAATTATTTTTTCACCTCTCTTTGTTTCACTTTTTGTACGAGGAACCGCCCGAGGGTGAGCCAGATCGCTTTTGAAGGAGCCTACATCCGAGGAGGAGCAGAGAAGTAGAGGAAGTAGTTATAACTGATGGATAGGTTTTATTTCTGCAAAAAACCATTATTGTATAACTTAGACTCTGTTTGGACTGCTTGGACACTTAGACTATTCGGGGTCTGTTTCGTCGAGTACCGATGTACTCGGGGGACCTTACTGTGGTTTTTCATGGTTTTTGCTTTATTTTCTATTTGATTCTCGATGTTTTGGCCCCTAGATTTAGGACTTCTATTCTGCTTGAGCTCGTAATTAGCTAGGTCCAAACGCCTTAATTGCTTATATTTTCCTATAGAATGTAAATGGACTTAGTTAAAATAAACATACAAAGTTAATCTACTGAGATTAGAGACCACGTACCGAGAGAGGCAGTATACGACGCTTGCAGGACCCATTATGGTGCGCACCGATTGACATCGAAGACCAAACTCCGGTCTCTCTTCCTGATAATTGACTACTTGTTCTTCACGCAAATAGAAGTTACTCATCTTAGGAACGATTTCCTCGTGCATCATATATGTAGTTTAATTTCTGTCTTTTATTTTACGTGTGGATCACTCTGCATGTAGAGTGCTGGAGCAAGGTACACATTTCTATCTCTACATGCATCATTGTGTTTGATCGTGCATCGGCTTTTCCATCTTTCTTCCCCTAGTTTTATTGGACTTAAATAACCAAGGAAATCGGAAAATTCGTTAGGCATTGTATTCTTTCAGAAAAATACATAAAAAGTGAAAACCAATAAAATTTGGGAGTGCTAATGCAAACTTAACCTAAAATCGATTTCACCTAAAAATCTTTATTTTGGGGAGAGTCACACCCTCCTTATTTGATTTATCTGCAGCAAGAAAGTGACCTGCATACTAAGATAGAGCCACACATGATCTCTCTTCAGACTCTAGGCCTTGTGATTAATTGTTCTCCAGTGAGGATTTCACCGGGTAGTCGGTAATCGGTTCAGGACTTCCTTAGCAGATTGGGAAGATCGGGTAGCTGGTAAACATTCCGCACCACGATGATGGGAAGGAGGTCCCTTAGGCTGCCTCTGGCAGCACCGCTTGCTATCACTCATCTCCATTCATCTAGGGTAGCTTCAGAGAGCTCAGACCCGCTCTCTGAACCCGAATTCGCTACGTCCCTGTTCCCCCTCGATTACCCTTCTTCTCTACTTGAGGTACCAGAGAAGAGGCCATCACAACTATTCATTCATTTGATAACATCTGAGCTAGGGACTTTTGACATTGCAAAGATCGGAGATATGGCCAGCAACGAGAACCACACTGATGAGCAGTCACAGGCTTCCTCATATGTACTAGATCTGGTGGCCATCAACAACACATTGCTTGCTTCCCTGGAGACCATGCAACATCAGATTTGGGACCAGGGAGTTTTCATGGCAGAGGTAAGGTGAGAGATGACACAGATGAGAGATGGATGAGTAGAGACGTAGAGACTAGCCGGTGGAGAGATACCTGAAGCTGAGGGAGGAGATGGACGTCTCGAGGAGCCACAGGAGCCAGCCAGATCGACACGTACGATGAGTCAGTTGCACAAACCTGGTGCAACCCTCACCGATAGATGGATCCAGCTGCCAAAGATCCTTGGTGACTTTGAGCTTCGCCCCCATGTTCCATGGGCTAGCATCCGAGGAGCCCCATCTCCATCTGCAAGAGTTTGAGATGATTTCTAGCACTGTCCATGATAGATTTGTGGACAAGGATACCAAGTTGATTGCCTTCCCATTCTCCTTGGTTGACAGAGCAGCCTATTGGCTGAAGCAGCTGGGGAGGGCAGTCACTACTTGGGAGCAGTTCCACACCGAGTACTTGAACAAGTACTATCCACTCGACCGGACCAATGTTGCATGAGCGACGATTAACCATTTCACCATGATCCCAAACGAACAATTCCATGAAGCGTAGGATCGATTCAAAGATCTCGTTGACCAGTGTCCACACCATGAGATATCCAAGTCCAACCTTTTTCAGAGCTTATTTTGTGGGATAACATCGGAGCTGCATGGGCTAGTAACACCTCTTGTGGAGGTTCCTACTTTGCCAAGGACGAAGACCAGGTCTGGGCAATCTATGAGGAGATGGCATAGAACTACACAGTGATGTGTCAGACCCATGTCTACACTCAGGGGAAGCCTCTCCCGCAGGCGGTTTCATATCAGAAGATTGCATGCATCGATGATGGTCCCTTCACTTCTTCGATAGCAGCAGCACTCACCGAGTCTTCAGCTTCCGACATGGGCATCATCGGCCAAATCGGAATGAGAATATAAAGAATAATTAGAGAAAGCATGGATAAGCTCAACAAGCTTGATGAACTTACCCATACCTTGAGTGACCTAAAGACCCAGATCATGTGCCTCCAAGAGGCACAGACGGCTTCTCAGCCCCGTCTTAGGTCATGAGCTGATCCAGTGAGAAATTCCACCCAGCCTTCTTCCTCATACCTCTAGGTTCACCACATCCAAATAGAGACGGTCCAGTAGCTCCAGCATTACCAGCAACCACCACCATCTCCAGACACTCAGATGGTGGTCTACCAGTCAGATCAGCTATTGGCAAACATTTCCCCCACCATACCTCGATCAGCAGGAGCTGTTGATGGAAGTCAACGGGATCTGGTACTCCCAGTACCAACCTCATCTTGGGATTTGTCATGACCATCTCGGCTTTTGATGGTCCACTAGAAGCACCTCTTCCCAGTTGCAGCCTCCAGCTCAAGCAGGGCAGGCCGACCACTCTCAGCAGCCCCAGTACTCCCACCACCACCACCAGCAACATGATCCTCATCCCCACTATCAAGGACAATAGTGGAGGCAACAACCTCAACATTATTCCCAGCCTCCTCCTCACTACCAACAACAGACTCAGCCTCATTTCCAGCGAGGCAACCTGTCCGATTCTCATGCACTAGTCTATGAGAACCCAGCCCTTGATGACCTTGCCTGCTTGCTCTCTGATCAGCAGGCCTCCTTCCAGCGAGAGATGGACGAGTTCCGGCATGAGATGAGGGAGATTATAAAGGGCAAGGCTGCCATATCTGCTCAGATTGAACCTAACCCAAACAAACTGAAGAGAAAATCTAAGCAGGTATAGTTTACAGAGACCAACATTCCTAGTGATGTTTTACATGATACTTCTTCCACTCTATTTGATGCTGATTTTATGACACTTAGGAGAGGTAGGATGCTAGCCGGTGGAATCTCATCTAAGCGACGTCCAGATGCAGATTCCAGGGTACCAGACGAGGATGGAAGCGGTAATGATGCCGCTTATCATGATGATGTTGATGGTGGTGCTGACTCCACCAATGATGTTGATCTAGACGACGGTACTGAGATTGTCGTATCTCTAGTTGCAGATGGTGGTACTGAGACCAGCATGATTCTAGATTCCAGGCTAGAGCGCGATGTTGATGCCACGAGTTCATATATTGTGGGTGGTACTGATGCCACCAAATCACCTTCTGTTGTGTTGCCTCATTTTGTAACTGAGGATAGTTATAGAAAAACACAAAAAATGGGAAAACAAAAATAAAAAATATGAATAAAGGAAAGGTTTCTATATCTCCTATGAGTCCATCTATGTTTCCTGATGATCTTTGCATGGATTCTACCCTACTGCATGCACAGGAACCTACTATTGACTCTCATCTCTATGGAGAGGGCCCTTCCATCCCCTTCCCTCAAGCACTCCGCTTAGGAAAGGGGACCCAAAAAGAAAACCCAAAAAGAGACATCAGATAGAGTTCAATGAGCAAATGATAGACAGATTCCAGATACAACTGACTCTACAGAAGGCACTAGATCACATTCCTCTATTCTAGAAGAATTTGAGATAGAAGACCACCAACCGTAGGAAGAAGAGGAACCACAATGTAGAGATCCATGTGTTACCTGTGCCACTTGATTACTCAGAACCGATTACCAGCCAAGAGACCTGATGCAGGATCTCCTTATGTCAGATGAGCACCAGTTCGATTGTAACCTATTAGACAGTGGCTCTTTGATTAACCTCCTCCCAGCTGCCTTACTCGACCGATTCGAGTTTGGCCCTCTTAGACAGAGCATGACAGTCCTTCAGTTTGTTGATAGATCGGTTAAGAGGCTGAAGGGGTTACTCAAGGACGTTGTCGTCACAATTCAGATCCTGAAATTCCCCGTGGACTTTGTTGTATTGGACATGGAGATCCCTGAATCTGTGATCGACACCCCCATCATATTAGGATGACCTTTCTTGTCCACAACCAAGGCAGTGTCTGATCATGATAGCGGGAAGGTATACTTTTACGTCAAGCGTGAAAGTGTACAAATAGAGATGATCGAGGAGACCAAAGCTAGAGATTCAATGTGCATAAAGCAGATGAGCGATTAAGAGCAGATGACAGAGACAGAGATAGACGTCCACCAGGACTACGACTTTGTGATTACAGATGAGGAAGCAGTTTGGGCAGACCCAGCATCACGAGCTCTTGTCACAACTTCAGATAACACAGAGTTACAGATTATAGCTGGTGAGAGTTTGGAGTGCACACTCATGGCACACGACACTTTAGTGGTCGATGATCGCGATCATGATAGCGAGGTAGATTTTATTTCTTGTAATTCAGATTCAGATTCCTCAGATTCAGACATTGATTGGTAGGATTTTGATGAGTATTTACCGTGTCTGATTTCCTCAGGGTTGATAGCTAGGGCGGAGAGCGACTCAGGACAGTTGACAAATATACTGATGAATACTCATTCATCACTCTTTATTCTTATATTTTGGCTACAAAAACCTTTGCAAATACATGTAGATATATGTAAATACAAATAATTACCAAAGTGCATGCATTGTGTAAAAACTAATAATTAGCATGTTTTTGTGCAAAAATAAAAGAATAAAGAATTAAAAGAAAAAGAGGGTGATATTTAGAATAAATATTGAGCAACCTAATCCCAAGGGAGGGCTCAGCATGGGCCTGACCGCATAAAAGCCCAAGTAGAGAGAGATAGGGAGCTCATGTGTACATATACCTGTAAATATAATAAAAATATTTTCCTCTAAAAATAAAATAAAATGGGCTTGTATATATTTATAAATATTTGTAAATACAAAATCAAAATAAAAATAAAAAATAAAAAAGAAAATAAAAATAACCTTCCTTGTACATATTCACCATGTACATAAGACCACACATATATTTATTTTTCCTTGTAAATAAATAAATCAAAATTCCATAAAGCTTGTATATATTCTATATTTCATGTTGTAAATAAATAAAATAAAAACCATAAAAACAAAAATTAAATAAAAAGAACAAAAATAAAAACCAAAAAGAACATTGTATTTATACCATGTATATAAATGTATATACCTATTTATTTTACCCTTGTAAATAAATAATAAAAATAAAATAAAAATACCTTTTTATTCCTAATTTTATGCTATAAATTAATAAAATATAAAATGGGAATAAAAGTGTAAAAAAATAATTAATTAAAAATCAAAAACTAAAAATCAATATTGTATATATACCTATATATAACACTACATTATAAATACCTAATTTATATTTCAAAAAAATAATTAAAAATCACAAAAAATAGCTTAAAATAAAAGAAACACTTTTCATGTTTTGAGTTTTTAATAATTCGGCCATTTCCTATTTTAATTTGAATTTTCAAATCATTTACACGTGGCAGGTCCTGATTGGTCCACGGGGGATGTTGACCCCCCGGTCAACTCCCCCCCTTGGACCACTTCCCACGAGTCATGCACGCCCGACCTGACTTCGGGGAATTATTGCGTCATGACCCGATCATCAAATCCGATATTTCCGGTCTCCATTTCTTCCTCTGGCATCCGAGACCCACGCCCGGACATCAACCGTGGGATCCGCGCTCCGAGCTTCACGCCCGACTCCCATCTAGCCGGACCCCTAGAGGTATTTAGCCTGAGCTCCGCCTCCATTTTCACGCATCTTTGGATCATTTCATTCCACCCCAGGACCTCCACAGCCACCGCCAGAGTGACAGCTTGCGAGTGGTCGTGTCGTAGCGAGGAAGGAGTGGACGGACCACTGATCCGGTGACGTTACGCCACCGTGCACCGCCCAGACATGGTGCTCGAGCCTCGGGCACCGACGGCCCTCGAGGCTAGGACCTGGAGCTTCCCCAGCTCTTCCCCAGTCGATCTCATCCAGTAGGTAGCCTTCTTTCCTTTTCTATTTCTCTAATTTAGCTTTTCGTCCAAATCGCCCCGTCGCCGACGAGCCCTGATTCCGACCACCCTAGCCCACCTTTCGACCATCGGAGTCACCCATCATCCTCGCCTTTCCCCCGCGCACATTCTCCGCCCAACCATTCAACCCAGTTCGCAAAGGAACTGGGATTGGGGCTCCACCGCCGTCGCTCACCGGAGCCCCCTCATCCCGACGCACAGCTCACCTCCACCACCGCTAACCGGGTCGAGACACTTTGCCCTCGACCCAGGAGCTTGTTGTCGTGCTTTGCAGGTCCAAGCGAGTCCATCTGAGGGCTCGTCGTTCTGGAGCAGCAGCTCAACCTCCGCCGGTGTCGCCTGAGCTCTCCGGAGCTCCGTTGCATCATCGGAGGAAGTCTGTAGACGCGGGAGGCCCAGGTGTTCCTTCTCCGATCAGTAGCAGCCCGCGAGGAGGGTCACCGTGTGTGCACCGGGCCGGCGAAGTTCGCCGGCCACTTTTTCTTTGTGCACCCTCCAGGACCGTCCGTTGCACCTTCACGCTCCAGATCTTCCGAGGACCGTCCGATCAGAGGCTAAGAGGAGACCCAACGACCACCATCCGATCGACGCGTGGCCCCCTGTCAGCCCTCCATCCAGCGGAAGGCCTTCAGCGCTTCACGACCGTCAGATCCAGCACGTGGCATTCATCTAGCCATCCGCTTAATAAAAGGGTAATTTACCCTTAAGCCCTTATCTTTTTTGTTGTTAATATTTAATCTTGTAAATACGCTTTGTAGTTCTTTTATTTTTGTGAATATTGTAGAGAGGACCCGGTTGTTTATTTGATTTGCATTTATACCCCTGTAAATGATGGACACGTGCTTCGCCACGTGAGCTTTTGGTGTATTTGCATTTCTGGCCCTGTGTTTTTCGTGTGTTACTGTCTGCATTTTTTAAAATAGGATTGACCAATATGCCCTTCCAGGCCTGAGTCACGTGTATCGTGCATGGGCCGTTGGGATTTTTACACTTTGGCCCCTCTACTTTCATTGCGTGTTATCCAAGGGGATCAGGACTTTATTTTAATTGCAGATAGGTCCCTGTGCACTGTGCCTTTGTTTTTATTTTTAATATAATAGCAAAACTACTCCAAATTTGATGAAAATTGGATACATGACTCCCTCCATTGTGTAAACTTTTCTCTAAATTTTGGAGACATTTTCGACTCTTTTTACTATTTTTATAAATTCAAAAATATGCATTTTTGTTACTGTCTAGTTTTAAAAACCACAAAAAATATTAAATCAACTTTAAAAATTACAAAAAAATTATATCTTGTTTGTTTTGCTGTATATGATTTTCTGACCAATTTTGGTCATTTTTGGACTTATAAAAACTATAAAAATTAAAAAACATTGAAAACACCATAAAAATTCTAATAATTAAAAGAAAAATCTAAAAATAAAAAACCCAGTGCCTGTATTTTCCTTGTATTCCATAATTTACAGGAAAATTACCTTTAGGCCTTGATAGGGCCTTTATCCATTTTATTTTGGCCCTCCAAGTATGACTGGACAGTGCCTTTGTTTTTAAGCCTTGTTTTATTTTTATAAAATTCCCTAAAAATTAGAAAAATACCAAAAATTAACCAAAAACACAGAAAAATATAAAAAAAAACATAAAAACATTTTTGTTTGAATTTTTGGGTGATTAAATAATTGTTTGTAGTTGCTTGATTTATTATTTTTCCTATTTTCTTAATTAATTTAAAAATCCAAAAAAAATTAAAAAAACATTAAAAATCCACCAAAAATATTTGTCTTTTATTTTTCATTATTTCTGACTACTTCGTAGGCCGCGAGGCCATCACGTGCTCCTTGCGTTCGACCCTGATCGCTATACCAGGTTAATCCTATAGCTACGAATGCTACTTTGATTTTCTCGTATTTTATGTTTATTTGGTGGTCCGAATAATTCTTCTCGTTGAGACACCCGAGCGACGGAGGTCGCAACGACCGCTTTTGATTTATCTACCTTAGTTGTTCGGTTTTTCGCTCATCAGAATGGCGCCGTTGCCGCGGAGCATGGCTTAGTAGTCTGTTTTGATTTTTCATTTTCTTTTCTTTTCTTTTTCGCGGCTTTCCGCGGCTCTTTCTAAGTCCGCGGCTTTTCGCGGCTTTTTATTTTTCTTTTATTTTTGTTTTATTTTATTTTCTTTTATTTTTATTTTTGCTTGCTTTTGCTTTCTTATTTTATTTCTGTTTTTGCACATATGCCCCTGTTTTCTTTTCTTGTCTTTATTTTATTAGTTTATCTGGTTGGTAACACTTTGCTATTGTCTTGCGAGGGCCTGAGGATCGAGGCGTCGGCTTTCGAGAAGTCGGCGCAACCGCGGTGATCGGAGGCGGCTCCCTTCTGCACGGTGCCGCAGGAGAGCGCAAGAGAGTAGCTGAGTGGGAGAGGATTAGTTTAGATTAGACTTTACTTTATTTCATTTGATTTATTGTAATAATACAGGGACAGCTCAGCAGGACTTGGACTCTCTCGGGTCTGTTTCGCCGAGCACCGGTGTGCTCGGGGGACCCATTAGCTAGTTCAGTTTTTCGCGGCTTTTTGCGTGGTTTTTGTTTTCCACTACCTTTTACGGTTTCTCGCGGTTTTCTCGAGCCCCTAGCCTTAGGAATTTCTTTTGATTGTGACGTAGCTAGTAGGATCCAAACACCTAATCTATCTGCTTGTGCCTATAGTTCGCTAATTGGACCTACAAATAAAAGATTAATAAAAATAGCTGACTTGCTTCCTTCGAGCCTACGTGCCGCAGCCTGCCCTGCCAAGCGCTGCTCCTGAACCCGATTTGTCGAGAGGAGGAGGGGTAGACCGAGACCGGACCCTTTGGATCGGAGGCTAGTGACCAGCTAGACGGTTCTTTCGAGTAGAAGTTACTATTTAGGGACTCGGTTTTCTGCTTGCACCATTTAGGTAGTTTTATTTATGTCTTTCAATTCTGCGCGGATCATATTGCATGTAGACTGCTGGAGTTAGGTACGCATTTCTTACTCTGCATGCATCATTGATTTCATCGCGCATCGGCTTTTCATCTTCTCCCCCTGTTTTTGACTTAATAACCAGGAGAACCGAAAAATTCGTTAGGCTTTTTTATTTTTATTGAAAAAAAATCTAAAAAAGGAAAACAATAAAATTTGGGACTGCTAACACTATCGACCCTAAAAGACACCTCACTTAAAAAATCTGTCTTGGGGAGAGCAACCCCCTCATTGTCTGGTTTGATTGTGCGAGAAAGTGACCCCGAACACTAGGTAGAGCCCTTTGATACTCTTCTCGACTGATTACCGACTACTTCTGTGCGGGACAGTCGGTTGGGAAAGTATCGGGTAACCCAACAGGTCACGTAATCGCTCTGATATCCTGACTGATCACCAAAATAAAAATTGACAAGATAAATTGACCGAGCCTTTATGGTCTTCAGCTCACGTTGCGTTGGTGAATTGGGGGTTTGCCTGTGATCGTAGTTGTTTCCAGATCTCATCCGCACTACTCACCACTTCAAGATGATGGGCAGACGATCTCTTAGGCAGCCTCTGGCTGCACCGCTTTCGGGCGCGTCTACCTGCTCATCTAGGTCTGTTTGCAAAAGCCGAGACCCGCTCTCCGAACCCGAGTATGATTCCACCTTGTTCCCCCTCGATCCCCCTTCTTCTTCTGAGGCCGAGATACTAGTGCCAGAGGAGAGATTGATAGATGATTTATCGGCACCTGAGTTGAGATATTTTGATTTTGCAGAGACGATGGCCAGCAGTTCTGACGATCACACCAGAGGTCCGCAGCATGAGCATTTCGTTCTGGACCAGGGTGCGATCAACTCCACCCTAATCGCCTCCCTCGAGACAGTGCAGCATCAGTTGAGGGATCAGGGAGCATTCATGTTAGATATGAGGCGCGAGATGGAGCAGATGAGAGCAGAGCGAGAGCAGCGTAGAGACGGGTCGAGGATACCCGATGAGGCCGCGGCAGCTGCCGCAACAGCCGCAGCAGATCTACCGAGACCGATGCGGGAGTTACAGAACCCCGGATCGACACTGATGCATCATTGGGTTGTTCTACCAGCCATCGTGGGGGACTTCAAGTTCCCCCCGAACACTTTGCAGCTCCTCCCTCGTTTCCATGGGCTCGCCACAGAGGAGCCCCATCTCCACCTCCAGGAGTTTCTGATGATCTGCAGCACCGTCCACGACCGTCAGGTGGACCAGGATACCATCAAGATGATTGCCTTCCCCTTCTCCTTAGCTGACAGAGTATCCACCTGGCTGAAGCATTTGGGGAAGTTCGTCTACACCTGGGAGCAGCTCCGCACCGAGTACTTACACAAGTACTATCCACTCGGGCGGATGAACACTGCTAGAGCCCTGATCAGCAACTTCTCCATGCTCCCCAACGAGCAGTTTCACGAGGCATGGGAGAGGTTTCGAGAGCTGACAGACAGATGCCCGCACCACGACATTTCCAAGCCGAACCTTATTCAGAGCTTTTTCAGCGGGCTGACACCAGAGCTTCAGGGCTTGGTGAACGCTTCTTGTGGCGGGTCTTACTTCGCCAAGGATCACGACCAGGTCTGGGCCATCTACGAGGAGGTGGTCGAGAACTATATGGTGATGTCCCAGACCCGATTGTACACTCAGGGCAGACCCCAGCAACCACAGACCGTGCAGTACCAGAGTATAGCATGGGTCAACGCCGGTCCTTCCAGTTCGTCCGCGGTTGCAGCAGCACAGGCCGAGTCCTCAGCCGCATGCATGGGGATTATCAGCGAGAAGCTGGACCGGATGGAGACTATCGAGAAGAAGCAGTGCCAGGGCATTACGTAGATGGAGCAGATGGCACAGACACTGAGTGACCTAAAGACACAGCTCATGTGTCTCCAGGAGGCACAGATGGCTTCCTAGCCCCGTCTTTAGGCACGAGGCGATCCGAGTAGCTCCGGCAGCTCGTCCAAGTGCTCCAGCTCCCACCAGCAGCCTAGACAGGTCCATCTTGTACAGGCGGAGCCGTACCAGCAGCCACAGCCCACCTACCAGTCACCGCCATCTCCAGACATGTAGATGGTGGTATACCAGCCGGATCAGCCGCTAGTAGTGCTCCCGCCACCCCAGTACGATGCAGAGCCGTAGATGGATGTCAACGAGATTTGGTATGACCGCCCCCAACCCGGTATCCGACGAGACCATCCCGGATTCCATTGGGGGACCGGAGGTACCCAGCCCCATAAGTAGCCGTCAGGTAAGGGTGGCCAGTACAGCCATCAGAGGGATCACCACCAACAGCAGCCCCCAGTGTATCCACAACAGCAGCAGCAGTCACAGTATGGTCCTCGTCCCTATCAGCACGAACAGTCTTCGAGGCGTGATCAGCCTCACCAGCCGCAGCATCAGCAGCCACATTCTTACCCCTCTCAGCCACAGCACCAGTTCCAGCAGCCTCACTACCAGAGAGGCTACCCGTCAGGTTCTCATGAGAGCCCTGCCTTGGATGATATAGCCCGCCTTCTCACAGATTAGCAGGCTACTTTTCGACAGGAGATGGATGAGTTCCGCCAGGAGATGCGGGACATCGTGAGAGGGAAGGCCGCCATCCCTGCCCAGATTGAGTCGAATCCCAACAACCTGAAGAGGAAATCTGAGCAGGTAGCTTGTACTGAGTATGCCACTCCGAGTGATACTTTTGGTGATATGTCTGCATATCTTTTTGATACTGATTTTGTCACACTTAGGAGCGGTAGGATGCCAGCAGGCGGCGACTCGTCTGAGCGACACAATGAGGATACACCTAGAGCGCCAGGCGAGGAGGAGAGCGGTACTGAGGCCGCTAGAGATGATGACGGTGGTACTTAATCCACCACGGATGTTGATCCCACCGGCGGTACTGAGGCCGCCGTTTCACCAGTTGGAGGAGGTGGTACTGAGGCCACCTGCGTTGCCGAGCCAGAGTGCGGTACTGAGGCTGCCCGTCTCCCAACCGATGGTGGTGCTGATGCCACCAAGTCTTCTGAGATTCTTGTTGTTTTTCATGTTACTGATGTATCTCGGAATACTTCTATGAATAAAGGAAAGGGTTTATTTTCTTCTGGTCCCACTGTGGTGCATGATATATGTGTCGATCCAGTCGTCGAACCGTCTAGACCCTTTCCTAGTCCTTCATCTGAGAAGGACCATGTGATCCCCTTCCCTAGAGCCCTTCAGATGGGGAAGGGGAAGAAAAATGAAAATCCCTAAAAGAGAGAGCAGGAAGAGTTCAGCCAGTAGATGATAGATTGTTTTCACATTTAGCAGACTCTTCAGGAGGCTTTGCAGCACATCCCTCTTCTTCAGTGTTCACTCAGAGACAGGACTACAGTCAGGAGGAAGAGGAGGAACCACCACTCAGAGATTCATGTGCTGACGAGAGCCACTTGTTTCACGATCCAGAACCGTCTGCCAGCCAAGAGGCCTAATTCAGGAGCCCCTTATGTCAGATGCCATATCAGTGAGTAGAGGTTCGACCACACTCTATTAGACAGTGGATCGTCGATCAACCTACTTCCGGCAACCCTTCTCGACCGCTTCGAGTTGGCCACTCTTAGACAGAGCAGGACAGTCCTTCAGTTTGCTGATCCATCTGTCAAGAGGCAGAAGGGGTTGTTGCGAGACGTTGTCGTCACGATTCAGGGCCTGCAATTCCCAGTGTAGTGTTGGACATGGAGATCCCTGATTCGGTGATCGATACCCCCATCATTCTTGGTCGTCCGTTCTTGGCCACATCCAAGGCGGTGACTGACCATGATAGCGGGAAGGTATACTTTCGCATCGAGGGCGAAAGTATACAAATAGAGACGGTTGAGGACAGTCGAGCCAGAGACAAATCATGCTCTGAGACCACTTCAGACACAGAGCAGCTGACAGATGCAGGGCTAGACATCCACCAGGACTGTGACTTTGTGATCACAGACGATGAGGCAGTTTGGGCAGACCCAGTAGCACAGGCCATCCTCTCACTTTCAGATTCCGCTGATGTAGAGACGACATCAGAGGAGAGCTTGGAGAGCACATTCCTGGTCCAGGATACTTTAGAGGCAGCAGAGCCGATTCTCGACCGCGAGACTGATTCTTGTGATGATGGTGGTGCTGATGCCACCTTGGATGACACAGATCCCTCGGAGTCAGAGTCTAATTGGGCAGATTGTGATGATTACATGCCAGACCTGACTTCCACTGAGCCTGCAGATGGGGAGGAGGTAGATGCGGAGCAGAGCAGAGACAGTCCAGCAGGGCAGCCTTCTACAGTTTTTGAGAGTGACAGAGAGTTTCAGTTCTCCCCATGCAGATTTGGCAGCTTTCACGCAGAGTTTTCAGAGGTCAGATCCACCAGCACCCAGTTGTCCAGAGCTGAAGCCGCTTCCTGCGTTGCTGAAGTATAGGTTCCTTGCGGGTGAGCATGAGATGTACCCCAGTCATTATCTCTGTCGATTTGACTGGAGAGCAGGAATCCCGTCTGATGGGGGTTCTTGAAAAGAATCGCAAGGCGATAGGATGGAGCGTAGCAGATCTCCAGGGGATAAGTCCGGCCCTGTGCTCCCACCATATATATCTCGAGGATGAGGCAAAGCCGTCGCGTGAGATCCAGCGATGGCTGAACCCGAATCCTGAGAGAGGTTGTCATGAAGGAGATATCGAAATGGTGGAGCGCCGATTTTATCTACCCCATCTCCGACTCCAAGTGGGTCAGCCCTTTGCATGTGGTGCCCAAGAAGACGGGCATCACTACAGTGGTCAGTGAGTCTGGAGAGGAGATTGCTACACGGGTACCCACTTCTTGGCGGGTCTGCGTTGATTACAAGAGACTCAATCAGGCCACCAAGAAGGATCATTTTCCCCTGCCTTTTATAGATCAGATCATTGAGAGACTACCGGGAAGAACCACTACTGTTTTCTGGATGGGTATTCGGGTTACAACCAGGTGACCATCTCTCCCGAGGACCAGGACAAGACTACCTTTACATGTCCCTTCGGCACATACGCCTTCCGACGCATGCCATTTGGGCTATGCAATGCCCCTGCGACCTTTCAGAGATGCATGCTGTCGATCTTTTCGGACATGGTAGGGGAGTGCTTGGAGGTCTTCATGGATGATTTCTCGGTTTACGGCGATGGATTCGACTCCTGTCTTGACTGCCTAGACCGAGTTCTTAAGCGATGTATAGAGGTTCACTTGGTGTTATCTTGGGAGAAGAGTCACTTCATGAAAACTCAAGGGATGGTGCTTGGCCATATCATTTCCAACAGGGGCATGGAGGTTGATCCGGCCAAGGTAGATGTCATTAGAAAACTCGCACCGCCGTTCAATTTGCGGCAGTTACGGTCATTCCTGGGGCACGTCGGTTTCTACCGACGATTCATTCATGATTTTAGCAGGATTGCCCGACCGTTGACTGACCTGCTGACGAAAGACATCGAGTTCCTTGTCGATGACAAGTGTCTTTCATCCTTCGAGACTCTCAAGAGATGTGTTGTAGAGCTCCTGTTCTTCAGCCGCCTGATTGGTCTCTCCCATTCGAGATCATGACGGATGCCTCCGATTTTGCCATGGGGGCCGTGCTGGGACAGAGGAGGGATGGAGTCCCATTTGCAATACACTACGCTAGCCGCACATTGGATACCGCGCAGCGGAACTACACAGTCACAGAGAAGGAGATGCTAGCCGTAGTCTTCGCCCTAGATAAGTTCAGATCGTACAATATTGGATCTAGAGTGACCCTGTTTACTGATCATACCGCCATCAGGTACCTCATGGCAAAGAAGGATGCCATGGCCAGACTGACTAGATGGATCCTTCTACTCCAGAAGTTCGACATTTGAGATCAAGGATAAGCCTGGAGTCAAGAATGTGGTGGCGGATCATCTCTCCCGATTAGAGCATCTTGAGGATTCTGAGCAGATCGACCATATTTGTGAGACCTTCCCAGATGAGGCGATCCTTGCTATCGCCTCTCTCCCGTTGTATGCCGATATTGTGAACTTTCTTGTTGCTAAGAAAGTCCCACAAGATTGGCCCAGGCAGAGGCTTGAGACCTACCTTGCAAAGGCCAAGTCCTACCACTGGGAGGATCCCATCCTTTACTACGAAGGAGGGGATAGCGTCTGGCGTATGTGCATTCCTCAGGAGGAGCACCATAGCGTCCTCACTTACTGCCACAAGCTTGAGGCAGGAGGACATCACTCTGGGAGGAGAACGGCACAGAAAGTGCTCCAATCCGGTCTGTGGTGGCCTACCCTCTTCAAGGACTCTGATGAGTTGGTGAAGATGTGTACTGACTGTCAGAGGATGGGCACTTGTGGACAGTGTGATATGATGCCGATGCAGCCCATTCACTTCTGTGAGGTTTTTGACGCATGGGTCCATTCCCTAAGAGTCAGGGATTTGAGTACATTCTGTTAGCCGTAGACTATGTTAGTCGTTGGGTTGAGGCTATCCCCGCCCGAATCACTGATGCCAGGATAGTTTGCAGATTTTTGAGGAAGCACATCATCACGCGGTTCGAGGTACCTCGAGTATTGATTTCAGACGGGGGGTCTCATTTCATCAACGACCAGGTGAAGGCCCTTGCTAGCGATTTCGGCATAGACCATCGAGTTGCCACTCCATACCATCCACAGACGAATGGTCTAGCCGAGGTGTCGAACAGGGAGATCAAGACTATTTTGCAGAAAATCGTCCGCCCTGACCGAAAGGATTGGTCACAGTGTTTGGACTCGGTCTTGTGGGCATATAGGAGGTCTTTCAAGACACCATTAGGCACATCTCCTTTTCGCCTCGTATATGGCAAGCCATGCCATTTACCTGTTGAGCTGAGACACATGTCACTTTGGGCAGTTACAGATATTCTTATGGATCCAGATAGTGTAGGAGACCAGAGGAGAGCAGAGTTAGCATCCTTGGAGGAGCTTAGAGATACCACCTTCTCAAACATCCTACAGTACAAGGAGAGAGTGAAGGAGTGGCATGATTCTCATATCAGCCACAAGCATTTTGATCCTGGACAGAGAGTATGGCTGTTTGATGCTAGGCTTCGTCTATTTCCAGGGAAGCTACAGAGCAAATGGAAGGGCCCATATCTAGTGAGAAAGGTACACGACAACGGTAGCATTGACATATCTTAGTTGTCTTCTGAGAGTACCTTTCGAGTGAACGGCCAGCGGCTCAAGCCATTTCTAGATCATGAGCCGCGGGTCGTTGATGTTGCCCCTATTCATTTTGCGTGAGATGTGGTCTTTTGACTCACATTTATTGCATCTCACGCCTGATTATCACTGTTCTTCCGACCTGTATAGATCCAGATGTCCATATCATTACATTCTTTAGTCCCACATCCCTTTCTTCATCGTTTGATTATGCTATACTTAGGGTGTACTGTACCCTAAGTATAGGGGGAATGTAGGACCTTTGGGTATTTCTTTTGATTCATTTTACCCCTGTTTTTGCTGCCTATACTTAGGGATATTTTACCCTAAGTATGGGGGGGTAGACCCTGTACATTCGCCACTCGGTTTTCCCTTTGTATACAGCCTGACTTAGGATTATTTGATCCTAAGTATAGGGGAAAAAGCCGAGACTCTCTTGATTTTCTATTCATTCATTCGTTTTTGTATATAGCCTTCCTTTTCACTTCCATATACTAAGCACGAGTTATGTCTTCTTCATCGCTTATGACTCTGAGGACATCATTCGAGCTAAGTATAGGGGGGTGTGTATATATTTCATATATACTTTAGCCATAACTCGTACTTTGTGTGAGTGTGTTAATAAATAAAAATGGCTAAAAACCTAAAATTCACAAAAATTAAAAATTTTTCCTATAAATAATCACTCTTTTATTTGCACATACATAGCTAGTGTACAAATTATTTTTGTAAAAATGTTTTCAAAATATTTTTGTGTAAAGTTTGTGCAAATATTGTCATATCAAAATTATGTATATAGTACAAAATTTTTCCAAAATATTTTGAAAATCAAAAGCTTGCAAAAATCTTGTGTAAATTTGTGTAAATATTTTGCAAAACTTGCATTCACGCATACATCCATGATTTAAAAACATTTTTCAAAAATTTTTGCATTTGTGTAAAATTGTGTAAATAGCATCTTTGTATATATGTATATAGTTTTTTCCTTGATTATAGTTGACATTTCAACTAGCCTGGAATTAAATTGGGAAATGGAGCTTGATTAAGATCTTAATCCACCTAATTCTAAGAGGAACCTTATAAGGCTTAGGGTTAAAGCTTTTCAGGTCCATGGTGACTTAATTCTTTGAGTCCACTAGGTTATGATCACATGTCATCTCAATGAGCCTAAGTAGAGCACTTAACAACACACACATGACTCATATGGACAATGGCTTTAATTGGACACCGCACTTAGCACCGAGCTCTCTACGGATGAGGTGGTGAGGAGGCAGTCTTCCTTGACTTGGGGTAGCATATGAGGGTAGTACTTCTAGGCGGAACCTCTCTTCTTCTTTTAGTGAAGGAAGTTCATCTCAACTTGGTCTGGTTGCCATGAGGTCGAACGACGGGAGTTGTGGGTTGCAATAATGCTTCAAAAGAGGGATAGACTACTGGCTCAAGAGGAAAAACTCCTTGTATATATATGATGCACATGTATATGTTGTACAGATGCACTTGAAAAAAAATGCAAAAAGAAAATAACTCCAAAAAAGTGGTGGGTCTGATAGAAAATGATAATCCCACCGAAGTATGTATATAGTGCAATAAGCAAAGCTTGAGATTCATGTCCCACCTTAGTTAGCTTGCAGTAGGGAGAGCAGGAAGAGTTCAGCCAGCAGATGATAGATCGTTTCCACATTCAGCTGACTCTTTAGGAGGCTTTGCAGCACATCCCTCTTCTTCAGCGTTCACTCAGAGACAGGACTACAGTCAGGAGGAAGAGGAGGAACCACCACTCAGAGATTTATGTGCTAACGAGAGCCACTTGTTTCGCTATTCAGAACCGTCTGCCGACCAAGAGGACGGAATCAGGAGCCTCTTATGTCAGATGCCATATCAGTGAGCAGAGGTTCGACCGCACTCTATTAGACAGCGGATCGTCGATCAACCTACTTCCAGCATCCCTTCTGGCCCACTTCGAGTTGGGCACTCTTAGACAGAGCAGGACAGTCCTTCAGTTTGCTGATCGATCTGTCAAGAGGCCGAAGGGGTTGTTGCGAGACGTTGTCGTCACGATTCAGGGCCTGCAATTCCCCGTGGACTTCGTAGTGTTGGACATGGAGATCCCTGATTCAGTGACCGATACCCCCATCATTCTCGGTCGTCCGTTCTTGGCCACAGCCAAGGCAGTGACTGACCATGATAGTGGGAAGGTATACTTTCGCATCGAGGGTGAAAGTATACAAATAGAGACGGTCGAGGACAGCCGAGCCAGAGACAGATCATGCTCAGAGACCACTTCAGACACAGAGCAGCTGACAGATGCAGGGCTAGACATCCACCAGGACTGTGAGTTTGTGATCACAGACGATGAGGAAGTTTGGGCAGACCCAGCAGCACAGGCCATCCTCTCACTTTCAGATTCCGCTGATGCAGAGACGACAACAGAGAAGAGCTTAGAGAGCACATTCCTGGTCTAGGATACTTTAGAGGCAGCAGAGCCGGTTCTCGACCGCGAGACTGATTCTTGTGATGATGGTGGTGCTGATGCCACCTTGGATGACACAGATCCCTCTGAGTCAGAGTCTAATTGGGCAGATTGTGATGATTACCTTCCAGACCTGACTTCCACTGAGCCTGCAGATGTGGAGGAGGTAGATGACGAGCAGAGCAGAGACAGTCCAGCAGGGCAGCCTTCTCCAGTTTTTGAGAGTGACAGAGAGTTTCAGTTCTCCCATGCAGATTTGGCAGCTTTCATGCAGAGTTTTCAGAGGCCAGATCCACCAGCACCCAGTTGTCCAGAGCTGAAGCCGCTTCCTGCGTCGCTGAAGTATAGGTTCCTTGCGGGTGAGCATGAGATGTAGCCAGTCATTATCTCCGCCGATTTGACTGGAGAGCAGTAATCCCATCTGATGGGGGTTCTTGAAAAGAACCGCAAGGCGATAGGATGGAGCGTAGCAGATCTCCAGGGGATAAGTCCGACCCTATGCTCCCACCATATCTATCTCGAAGATGAGGCGAAGCCGTCGCGTGAGTTCCAACGGCGGCTGAACCCGAATCTGAGAGAGGTTGTCATGAAGGAGATATCGAAATGGTGGAGCGCCGATTTTATCTACCCCATCTCCGACTCCAAGTGGGTAAGCCCTTTGCATGTGGTGCCCAAGAAGACGGGCATCACTATAGTGGTCAGTGAGTCTGGAGAGGAGATTGCTACACGGGTACCCACTTCTTGGCGGGTCTGCGTTGATTACAGGAGACTCAACCATGCCACCAAGAAGTATCATTTCCCCCTGCCCTTTATAGATCAGATCATTGAGAGACTGGCGGGGAAGAGCCACTACTGTTTTCTGGATGGGTACTCGGGCTACAACCAGGTGGCCATCACTCTCGAGGACCAGGACAAGACTACCTTTACCTGTCCCTTCAGCACCATACGCCTTCCGACGCATGCCATTTGGGCTATGCAATGCCCCAACTACCATTCAGAGATGCATGCTGTCGATCTTTTCGGACATGGTAAGGGAGTGCTTGGAGGTCTTCATGGATGATTTCTCGATTTACGGCGACGGATTCGACTCCTGTCTTGATTGCCTAGACCGAGTCCTTCAGCGATGTATAGAGGTTCACTTGGTGTTATCTTGGGAGAAGAGTCACTTCATGGTGACTCAAGGGATGGTGCTTGGCCATATCATCTCCAACAGGGGAATGGAGGTTGATCCGGCCAGGGTAGATGTCATTAGAAAACTCGCACCGCCGTCCAATTTGCGGCAGTTACAGTCATTCCGAGGGCACGTCGGTTTCTACCGACGATTCATTCATGATTTTAGCAGGATTGCCCGACCGTTGAATGACCTGCTGATGAAAGAAACCGAGTTCCTTGTCGATGGCAAGTGTCTTTCGTCCTTCGAGAGTCTCAAGAGATGTGTTGTTGAGGCTCTTGTTTTTCAGCCGCCTGATTGGTCTCTCCCATTCGAGATCATGACGGATGCCTCTGATTTTGCTGTGGGGGCCGTGCTGGGATAGATGAGGGATGGAGTCCCATTTACTATCCACTACGCTAGTCGCACATTGGATTCCGCGCAGCGGAACTACACAGTCACAGAGAAGGAGATGCTAGCCGTAGTCTTCACCCTAGATAAGTTCAGATCGTACATTATTGGATCTAGAGTGACCTTGTTTACTGATCATACTGCCATCAGGTACCTCATGGCAAAGAAGGATGCCAAGGCCAGACTGACTAGATGGATCCTTCTACTCCAGGAGTTCGACATTGAGATCAAGGATAAACCTGGAGTCAAGAATGTGGTGGCGGATCATCTCTCCCGATTAGAGCATCTTGAGGATTCTGAGCAGATCGACCCTATTTGTGAGACCTTTCCAGATGAGGCGATCCTTGCTATCGCCTCTCTCCCGTGGTATGCCGATATTGTGAACTTTCTTGTTGCTAAGAAAGTCCCACAAGATTGGCCCAGGCAGAGGCTTGAGACCTTCCTTGCGAAGGCTAAGTCCTACCACTAGGAGGATCCCATCCTTTACCACAAAGGAGGGGATAGCGTCTGGCGTAGGTGCATTCCTCAGGAGGAGCACCATAGCGTCCTCACTTACTGCCACAAGCTTGAGGCAGGAGGACATCACTCTGGGAGGAGAACGGCAAAGAAAGTGCTCCAATCTGGTCTGTGGTGGCCTACCCTCTTCAAGGACTCTGATGAGTTCGTGAAGAGGTGTACTGGCTGTCAGAGGATGGGCACTTGTGGACAGCGTGATATGATGACGATGCAGCCCATTCACTTATGTGAGGTTTTTGACGCATGGGGCATCGATTTCATGGGTCCATTCCCTAAGAGTCAGGTATTTGAGTACATTCTGTTAGCCGTAGACTATGTTAGTCGTTGGGTTGAGGCTATCCCTGCCCGAACCGCTGATGCCGGGAGAGTTTGCAGATTTTTGAGGAAGCACATCATCACGCGTTCGGGGTACCTCGAGGATTGATTTCAGACGGGGGGTCTCATTTCATCAACGACCAGGTGAAGGCCCTTGCTAGCGAGTTCGGCATAGACCATCGAGTTGCCACTCCATACCATCCACAGACGAATAGTCTAGCCGAGGTGTCGAACAGGGAGATGAAGACTATTTTGCAGAAAATCGTCCGCCCTGACCGAAAGGATTGGTCACAGCTTTTGGACTCGATCTTGTGGGAATATAGGACGTCTTTCACGACACCATTGGGCACATCTCCCTTTCGCCTCATATATGGCAAGCCGTGCCATTTACCTGTTGAGCTGAGACACGGGTCACTTTGGGCAGTTACAGATATTCTTATGGATCCAGATAGTGGAGGAGACCAGAGGAGGGCAGGGTTAGCAGCCTTGGAGGAGCTTAGAGATACCGCCTTCTCAAACAGCCTACAATTCAAGGAGAGAGTGAAGGAGTGGCATGATTCTCATATCAGCCACAAGCATTTTGAGCCTGGACAGAGGTATGGTTGTTAGATGCTAGGCTTCGTCTATTTCCAGGGAAGCTACAAAGTAAATGGAAGGGCCCATATCTAGTGAGAAAGGTACACGACAATGGTAGCATTGACATATCCGAGTTGTCTTCTGAGAGTACCTTTCGAGTGAACGGCCAGCGGCTCAAGCCATTTCTAGATCATGAGCCATGGGTCGTTGATATTGCCCCTATTCATTTTGCATGAGATGTGGTCTTTAGACTCACATCTATTGCATCTCACGCCTGATTATCACTGTTCTTCCGACCTGCATAGATCCAGATGTCCATATCATTACATTCTTTAGTCCCACATCCCTTTCTTCATCATTTGATTATGCTATACTTAGGGTGTACTTTACCCTAAGTATAGGGGGAATGTAGGACCTTTGGGTATTTCTTTTGATTCATTTTACCCTGTTTTTGCTGCCTATACTTAGGGATATTTTACCCTAAGTATAGGGGGGGTAGACCCTGTACATTCGCCACTCGGTTTTCCCTTTGTGTACAGCCTGCTATACTTAGGATTATTTGATCCTAAGTATAGGGGGAAAAGCTGAGACTCTCTTGATTTTATATTCATTCATTCGTCTTTGTATATAGCCTTCCTTTTCACTTCCATATACTAAGCACGAGTTATGTCTTCTTCATCGCTCTTGACTCTGAGGACATCGTTTGAGCTAAGTATAGGGGATGTGTATATATTTCATATATACTTTAGCCATAACTCGTACTTTGTGTGAGTGTGTTAATAAATAAAAATGGCTAAAAACCTAAGGTTCACAAAAATTAAAAATTTTTCCTGTAAATAATCACTCTTTTATTTGCACATACATAGCTAGAGTACAAATTATTTTTGTAAAAATGTTTTCAAAATCTTTTTGTGTAAAGTCTGTGCAAATATTGTCATATCAAAATTATGTATATAGTACAAAATTTTTCCAAAATGTTTTGAAAATCAAAAGCTTGCAAAAATCTTGTGTAAATTTGTGTAAATATTTTGCAAAACTTGCATTCACGCATACATCCATGATTTCAAAACATTTTTCAAAATTTTTGCATTTGTGTAAATATTGTGTAAATAGCATCTTTGTATATATGTATATAGTTTTTCCTGGATTATAGTTGGCATTTAAACTAGTGGAATTAAATTGGGAAATGGAGCTTGATTAAGATCTTAATCCACCTAATTCTAAGAGGAACCTTATAGGGCTTAGGGTTAAAGCTTTTCAGGTCCATGGTGACTTAATTCTTTGAGTCCACTAGGCTGTGATCACATGTCATCTCAATGAGCCTAAGTAGAGCACTTAACAACACACACATGACTTATATGGACAATGGCTTTACTTGGACACCGCACTTAACACCGAGCTCTCTACGGATGAGGTGGTGAGGAGGCAGTCTTCCTTGACTTGGGGTAGCATATGAGGGTAGTACTTCTAGGTGGAACCTCTCTTCTTCTTTTAGTGAAGGAAGTGCGTCACGACTTGGTCTGGTTGCCATGAGGTCTAACGACGGGAGTTGTGGGTTGCAATAATGCTTCAAAAGAGGGATAGTCTACTGGCTCAAGAGGAAAAACTTCTTGTATATATATGCTGCACATGTATATGTTCTACAGATGCACTTGAAAAAAAATGCAAAAAGAAAATAACTCCAAAAAAGTGGTGGGTCTGATAGAAAATGATAATCCCACCGGAGTATGTATATAGTGCAATAAGCAAAGCTTGAGATTCATGTCCCACCTTAGTTAGCTTGCAGCAGGGAGACTTGGCTACACTGGTTGAGCTCCCAAGGATACATGGCTACACTGGCCATGGTCCATTCTCTTCTTCCCCCTCTTCTTGAGCCGGTTGAACTTGAACTTAGAAGGGAATACCCCGCTCCTCGAGGAAAGAGTGGCCAGATTGGGTTCATAGAGTTACCTTGTTGGGGAGGGTTGTCAAGTTTCCATTTCTGAGGTGGAGAGGTTATACTTCACATTCACATTACAAGGAAAGATTCGTGGTCTTCAGGGTTTGTGTTTGGTGACTTGTTCTTATCTGGATTGTTGAGGAGTCTTGATTATAGATTGGTGGAACTTAGAGGCTGTTGAGTTTTAAACTTAAGTCCAAATAAGGTTCCGACACACTAATAATCCAAAGATCTGATCGAGCTCCATATATAAATTTAATGAAGGCAAGTTTAATAATCAACCTTGATCCGTGTACATTCTCCTCTTTTCTTTTTCTTTCTCTTTTTCACTTCTTTTTCACATAAGTGTTTGCTAAGGGACTAGCAAAGTTAAGTATAGGGTGGTGATGAATACTCATTCATCACTCTTTATTCTTATATTTTAGCTACAAAAACCTTTGCAAATACATGTAGATATATGTAAATACAAATAATTACCAAAGTGCATGCATTGTGTAAAAACTAATAATAAGCATGTTTTTGTGCAAAAATAAAAGAATAAAGAATTAAAAGAAAAAGAGGGAGATATTTATAATAAATATTGAGCAACCTAATCCCAAGGGAGGGCTTAGCATGGGCCTGACCGCATAAAAGCCCAAGTAGAGAGAGATAGGGAGCTCATGTGTACATATACCTGTAAATATAATAAAAATATTTTCCTCTAAAAATAAAATAAAATGGGCTTATATATATTTGTAAATACAAAATCAAAATAAAAATATTAAAATTAAAAAGTAAATAAAAATAACCTTCCTTGTACATATTCACCATACATAAGACCACACATATATTTATTTTGCCTTGTAAATAAATAAATCAAAATTCCATAAAGCTTTTATATATTCTATATTTCATGTTGTAAATAAATAAAATAAAAACCATAAAAACAAAAATTAAATAAAAAGAACAAAATAAAAACCAAAAAAAAACATTGTATATATACCATGTATATAAATGTATATACATATTTATTTAACCCTTGTAAATAAATAATAAAAATAAAATAAAAATACCTTTTTATTCCTAATTTTATGCTATAAATAAATAAAATATAAAATGGGAATAAAAGTGTACAAAAATAATTAATTAAAAATAAAAAACTAAAAATCAATATTGTATATATACCTATATATAGCACTACATTGTAAATACCTAATTTATATTTCAAAAAAATAATTAAAAATCACAAAAAAATAGCTTAAAATAAAAGAAACACTTTTCATGTTTTGAGTTTTTAATAATTCGGCCATTTCCTATTTTAATTTGAATTTTCAAATCATTTACACGTGGCTGGTCCAGATTGGTCCACGGGGGATGTTGACCCCCCGGTCAAATCCCCCCCTTGGACCACTTCCCACGGGCCATGCACGCCCTACCCGACTTCGCGGAATTATTGCGTCATGACCCGATCATCAAATCTGATATTTGCGGGCTCCATTTCTTCCTCTGGCATCCGAGACCCACGCCCGGACATCAACCTTGGGATCCGCGCTCCGAGCTTCACGCCCGACTCCCATCTAGCCGGATCCCTAGAGGTATTTATTTAGCCTGAGCTCCGCCTCCATTTTCACGTATCTTTGGATCATTTCATTCCACCCCAGGACCTCCACAGCCACCGCCGGAGTGACAGCTTGCGAGTGGCCGTGTCGCAGCGAGGAAGGAGTGGACGGACCACTGATCTGGCGACGTTACGCCGATATGCGCCGCCCAGACGTGGTGCTCGAGCCTCGGGCACCGACGGCCCTCGATGCTAGGACATGGTGCTTCCCCAGCTCTTCCCCAGTCGATCTCTTCCAGTAGGTAGCCTTCTTTCCTTTTCTATTTCTCTAATTTAGCTTTTTGCCCAAATCGCCCCGTCACCGACGAGCCCCGATTCCGACCACCCTAGGCCACATTTCGACCATAGGAGTCACCGATCATCTTCGCCTTTCCCCCGCGCACATTCTCCGCCCAACCATTCAACCCAGTTCGCAAAGGAATTGGGATTGGGGCTCCACCGCCGTCGCTTCACCGGAGCCCCCTCATCCTGACGCACAGCTCACCTCCACCACCGCTAACCGGGTCAAGATGCTTTGCCCTAGACCCAGGAGCTTGTTGCCGTGCTTTGCAGGTCCATGCGAGTCCATATGAGGGCTCGTCGTTTTGGAGCAGTAGCTCAACCTCCGCCGGTGTCGCCTGAGCTCTCCGGAGCTCCGTTGCGTCATCGGAGGAGCTCTGTAGACGCAGGAGGCCCAGACGTTCCTTCTCCGATCAGTAGCAGCCCGCGAGGAGGGTCACCGTGCGTGCACCGGGCCGGCGAAGTTCGCCGGCCACTTGTTCTTCGTGCACCCTCCCGGACCGTCCGTTGCACCTTTACGCTCCAGATCTTCCGAGGACCGTCCGATCAGAGGCTAAGAGGAGACCCAGCGACCACCATCCGATCGACGCGTGGCCCCCTCTCAGCCCTCCATCCAGCGGAAGGCCTTCAGCGCTTCACGACCGTCATATCCAGCACGTGGCATCCATCTAGCCATCCGCTTATTAAAAGGGTAATTTACCCTTAGGCCCTTATCTTTTTAGTTGTTAATATTTAGTCTTGTAAATACGCTTTGTAGTTCTTTTATTTTTGTGAATATTGCAGAGAGGACCCGATTGTTTATTTGATTTGCATTTATACCCCTGTAAATGATGGACACGTGCTTCGTCACAAGAGCTTTTGGTGTATTTGCATTTCTGGCCCTATGTTTTTCGTGTGTTATTGTCTGCATTTTTTAAAATAGGATAGACAAATATGCCCTTCCAGGCCTGAGTCACGTGTATCGTGCGTGGGCCGCTGGGATTTTTACACTTTGGCCCCTCTATTTTCCTTGCGTGTTATCCAAGGGGCCCAGGACTTTATTTTAATTGCAGATAGGTCCCTGTGTACTGTGCCTTTGTTTTTATTTTTAATAAAATAGCAAAACTACTCCAAATTTGATGAAAATTGGACACATGGCTCCTGCCATGGTGTAAACTTTTCTCTAAATTTTGGAGATATTTTCGACTCTTTTTACTATTTTTAAAAATTCAAAAATACGCATTTTGTTACTGTCTAGTTTTAAAAACCACAAAAAAAATATTAAATCAACTTTAAAAATTACAAAAAAAAATTATATCTTGTTTGTTTTGTTGTATTTGATTTTTTGACCAATTTTGGTCATTTTTGGACTTATAAAAACTATAAAAATTAAAAAACATTGAAAATACCATTAAAAGTCTAATAATTAAAAGAAAAATCTAAAAATAATAAACCCAGTGCCTGTATTTTCCTTGTATTCCATACTTTACAGGAAAATTACCTTCAGACCTTGATAGGGCCTTTATCCATTTTATTTTGGCCCTCCAAGTCTGACTAGATAGTGCCTTTGTTTTTCAGCCTTGTTTTATTTTTATAAAATTCCTTAAAAATCAGAAAAGAACAAAAAATTAACCAAAAACACAGAAAAACATAAAAACATTTTTGTTTGAATTTTTGGGTGATTTTTGAGTGATTAAATAATTGTTTGTAGTTGCTTGATTTATTGTTTTCCTATTTTCTTAATTAATTTAAAAATCCAAAAAAATTAAAAAAAACATTAAAAATCCACCAAAAATATTTGTCTTTTATTTTTCATTATTTCTGACTACTTCGTAGGCCGCGAGGCCATCACGTGCTCCTTGAGTTCGACCCTGGTCGCTATACCAGGTTAATCCTATAGCTAGGACTGCTACTTTGATTTTCTCGTATTTTATCTTTATTTAGTGGTCCGAATAATTCCTCTCATTGAGACACCCGAGCGACTGAGGTCACAACGACCGCTTTTGATTTATCTACCTTAGTTGTTCGGTTTTTCGCTCATCATATACCAGCAGGGCCGTCTTCATCAAATTCACAAACTTAGCAAGAGTTCTTACATGTAGATTTGGCAGCATTCACACAGAAATTTTAGAGGCTAGATTGCCGGCTCCCACTTGTCCTGAATTGAAGACCTTGCCACAAAGCATGAAGTATAGGTTCCTTGCAGGTGAGCCAGATATGTTCCTGGTCATTATCTCAACATATTTGACTGAAGACTAAGAATCTCGTTTGATGGAGGTTCTTGAAAGAAACTGCAAGGCAATAGGATGGAGTGAAGCTAATCTCCAGGGGATAAATCCGGCCCTGTGCTCCCACCACATCTATCTTTAAGAGGACGCTAAGCCATCGTGCGGGTTCCAGCAACTGCTAAACCTGAATCTTCAAGATATGGTTATGAAGGAAATATCGAAGTGGTGGAGGGTCGATTTTATTTACCCCATCTTTGACTCCAAATGGGTTAGCCCATTGCATGTGGTACCCAAGAAGATGGGTATCACCACAGTTTTGAACAAGTCTGGAGAGGAGATAGCTACCCGAGTACCAACTTCTTGGAGGGTCTGTGTGGTCTATAGATGATTGAATCAGGCCACCAAGAAGGGCCATTTCCCATTGCCATTCCTGAAGGATATGGTTAGATCCTCAAGCGCATCACGGAAGCGTGATCGTCGTATCGGATACGATGAAGAACGACTAGTCGTACTAGTTGTTCGGTGCAGCGGATTTTAAAAAAAAATTATTCGATGAAACCACATGATCCAAGAACCATTCTCGGATCGTTTCATCTATAACCACAGCAAGTATAATGCAATACCTCTTGAAGCGTGGTTGATCGAGTCTCTAAGAGAAGAGACCTCCTGTCTCAAGTCCGATCGTCGGAGAGATCGCTTGCGAGCGCGGGGATGAACCGCGGTGTCCTCGCAATCCAAGATGTTGATCCAAGCGCGGTTGCTCCTGATCTCGACACACGAGATCGTACGTCTCCCTCGCGAGTGCAGCACTCCAAGTAGACGAAGAACCGCAGAGCGTCGAGGCAGCAGCACGAGGGCGCGGGCGTCGACTCTTCTCTTCCACCAAGGTGGACGGCCACCAAGAAGAGAAGACAAGAAGAGGGCTCGAGTATGGGAAAGAGAGAGAGAGAGTTTTGCTACAATAGCATGTGTAAAGAGAGAGCCAAGGGTGCCTCTCTATTTATAGGGTTTTGGGATCCATGGATCTCAATCCATGTGTCTCATAAAATCAATGGTTGAGATTGATTTATGATAATCCAATGGTCAAGGTTGTTGTT
This sequence comes from Ottelia alismoides, assembly GCA_037367405.1. Classification (NCBI taxonomy): domain Eukaryota; kingdom Viridiplantae; phylum Streptophyta; class Magnoliopsida; order Alismatales; family Hydrocharitaceae; genus Ottelia; species Ottelia alismoides. Next base: position 1,540,083 of record JAZKJV010000651.1, on the reverse strand, counting down.
GGTAAAAGCCAACAACTTGTGATTTAATTTTGATTAAATATATTTGATAAATCAAATATATATTAATACCAAATCAAACCAATTAAATAAGGAGAGAGAAGGCAATTGGGAGCCACCTTCCCATTAGGGAGAGGGGGACGGCCACCAAGTCCTAAAGGGAATGGGTGCCGCCCCCCCTCTTCCTTATGGGGAGGTAATCCCATGGATTACATGGGATTTGCACAACTCCTAATTTTTCTCTCTACTTATTTTCCAACAATTTTTATTCACCAAAAATAATTCTCAATTAATTTTGGGAATATTGCAATCTTGACATTGGAATATTGTGAATCAACCCAAAACAAAATGTAATTTATATTTTCAATTAATTAGACAATGTGTATCCAATACACATTAATAATTAATCTACTAATATAAATTATATTTAACTCTCTCTAATACATTATAAATCACATTTATAATATATTAGGAATAATTTGGATATTACTATCCACATTATTCTTATCCATAATAATTAAATCACATTTAATTATATTGGACAATTTCTCATACATCATGATAATTAAATCACATTTAATCATCAACTTCTCTTTGCTTAGATCTCATGGAATTGTTCTCAAACCATTTAAGAACAATGCTATTTCTCCTCAGATACTTGGAGATAAGGACAGGGCGATTGTATTGTTCCACGTATAGTGACATGGATATTGAGATCACATCTCAAATCCAGATCTTGGGCCTCCCATAGATGCTTGATTAAATCAAGACCGCAAATCTAATCTTCTCATTGAATCTGAATCACATTCAGATTAATGTCCAACATTTGGACTAAGATCAGATTACTTCTCTACTGAGAGGAGTCACTAAAATCCAGACCCGTTTCATCACTCCCTAGGAATGGAAGCGTCATGGTTATACAACCGTTTATGATCACATCACCCTCAGGTATTCCCAATACCTGTACATCCTGCATACTGGAAGACTCAGAATAAACCCGAAGTATTAGATCAACTTTACACTGTCTACTTCAGGGTTTTATCAGTAAGTTTCTCATTCGATCATTGGGAGTCGGTATTGATCATATACTTTCCAAAAGCATATATCATACCTAGGTCTTGATCATATACTTTCCAAAAGTATATATATCAAACCAACAAATTCAGTCAAGCTTCCAAAGCGAGACGACCGTGCACGGAATTTGATTCTTCCCAATATCTCATGAGTGAGCTCATGTCTTCCGGTTCAGTAGTGAACCTGTATGATCCCTTTGAGAGATCGTATTACTCATATGCCCTTATATGCACACCAGCGCGCCGGTGTATAGACCTTGATTAGGCCATCAACCTATTGGTCTGCCAAATGTACATACTTAGACATATAGTAACACATCTGTCTCTGGTCAGAGGATGTGTGCCTGTATCGTGACAGCATACGATATAGGACTGTGGTTATCTCGATCTCGTTAAGTCAACTCTTTGACCTAACTTATCCGACACCTCCGAATCTCTATTCCTATGCAGAGGACCTGCATCAAGAGGTCGGTCAGATATCAACCTAAATGAGATAGGATTGCCATCTCCTACTCAGGCTGGAGATCATCTCTTAATAATCATTTGACGGTGCTTGATGAGTCCTCAATCTAACTCATTAGATATTCATCTAAGCACCAGCCTCTATGATTCAATAATTGAATCAACAGCTGTATGATCATTAAGATGGCCATGGTACATAACCCTAATTGTACTAAGGGACCTATTATGCAAACTATGTACTCTTTATTTCAGATTAAGGAGTGAATTGCAATAACATTTATTGCATAATGGCTCGCCGTGGGCTCGCATGTCCAACAATCTCCCACTAGCCCAAAGAGCCATTAATGGGCTAATCATTTAAACCCACACTCATGTGACAATCATAGGCTATTTAGAAAATAGCTTGGTAAGCTGATCAGTCACTCCGTTCCCAAGAGACTACGCCAAGTCCTTTTACGGCACTTGCATATCTCCTAGTAACAGTGCTCGCATCCAATGCGAATGTTGCATCTCATGCAATCGATACTCAATTTTGTTGGTTATAGTGTCCTTGACACTACATCTTATTAATTATCATAACCAGCATTCCCATAATCCTTATTAGAATACCTTCATTCCTGGAGATCTCTATCTCCTAAGGTATCTACAGTTAAGACCATCATAGATCACTATCTACAAGGTCTTAAACTTTTGAAGATAAGACCTTGAGATTACTATCTCTAAGTTTTATCATCTTTGAAGATATTATTATTACTACAATCAAGTGTTTTATCTCCATAGTAGGATTAGTAACAGTTTACTACTCCCACTGCATGGCAGACATCTGGTTCTTGTACACATCTAGCATATACCGAGCTTCTCATAACTGATGCACAAGTGCAAGAAGTTCTAGCATTCACTTCCTCAACTCTTTGAGGTGCTATCCCTTTAGACAGGTCACTACCACATCTTAAGGGAAGGAAGCTTTTCTTGGAATTGTCCAGAAAATGGAATAAATCCAAGGTGTACTACTAATGCGATAGTCCCAATACCCTCTTTTCTTTGCTTCTGAACGACTTCAGAATTAAGATCTAAGAGGTATCCTTGAAATCGTATCTCAAGGTATGAAACAACCAAATTTTAAAACACTTATTATTATCCTTATATCATTCCAAATGATTAGAATAATATCTACATTTAGCACGATGAACACAATGGCACTCCCACTAAGCTTCACATGTTTCATCAAGATTTTATCAGAAATCATAACATTTATAATTTCATCAAATCTTATGTTCCAACTACAAGAAACTAATTGGAGTCCAAAGATGGAGTTCTTTAGCTAGCACATCTTGCTTTCCTCAACCATGAAGCCCTGGGGCTACTTCATATGAATATCCTCAGAGAGGTATTCATAGAGGAATGCAATCTTGAATCACACCATGAAGATGTCATAGGAAAGTTGTGTAGCTATAGTTAGCAATATTCTGATGGGTTAAAGCAAGGTCACTGGAGAGCAAGTCTTATCGCAAGCGATGCCTTCTCTTCGGTGTGTAGCTCATGGCTACGAACCGTGCTTTTGAAGGTCTCTACCTTCTCATCAGGTTCCCTCTTTCTCTTGAAGATCCATTTACACCTTACTGGGTCTGACCCATATAGGTGGATCCTCGAGGGTCCATATACAACACTTGTATATGAAGTCTACATTAGACTTTATTGCTAACATCCATCTTTCCATGTCATGATCCTCAGGAGCTTCATCACATGAAATCCGATCATCGTCAGATTTAACTGACACATGGAATCCATCCTCAAACTTATTTGAAGAGGTATTAATGTTTCATCTTTAATTATCTATTTCAGTTTCCGATTTCAGGAGCCTCATTATATTTAAATGAGTTCCTTTACTTCATTTTCATCTTGATTCTGCAGAGAGTCATCCTATAAGAATCATATTCTCAAAGATGAGATCTCTTAAGAATCTCAAGGTCATAAAGTAGGTATCCAATACCATCCTTTATTTTCCTAATGAAGTAGCACTCTCTAGTGCTAGATTCCAGCTTACATGTATGGAACCTTATTGAGTATATAGTGCAGTCTCTACTACATATATATCTTGGAAACTTAAGAGATAATTATGCTAGGATTAATCATTGATTAAATCATGTCACACATGATCAATTGTATCTCCCTACAACTCCTTTGAGTTAAGGTTCATTAGGAGGATTGAGATAGGAATGATATTCATATCTCCATAAGGTATTTCTTGAATTCATCTAATAGGTACGGGCTACCTTGGTTAGATCGAATTCAATTCATCTTCCTTCAAACTTTGGTTCTAAACCAAAATTGCGAAATCTTTGAACATTTCAAAGGTCTCTTAGGTGAAGAGAAGAGATCTCATATCATACATAATCATTAACAGATATCATATATCCATAATGTTTACTATGATATAGATGATCTGCATACATCAATATGTATGAGATCCTTAATACCTAGGCATCTTACACCTTTCCCAAGGAAGGGTGTATTGGACATTTTTACTTAGAATACAATATTCACAAGTATGTGAGATTTGAATCTTTAGACAATCTAAAGTTTCATGTCTTACCAATCCATTGATTTCATCATTAGACATATGTCCAAAATTTGATGCCAGATCATTGTCAAATGATCTTTATCTTCCTATTGATCTTTTAAAGGTTTAATTTTCAGTATTAGAAATCTTAATGAACCATTCAATAATTTTCTAATTTAATAGAGTCCTCTAGATTTTAGATTACTATCTGAAATATTTCCATCATAACTCTTTATGATAGATTTATTACAGAATTCATGTTTATATCCAACAATTAGAAATAAACAATGAGTGTATTCTAATATCTAGGTCATAGAGACATTCTCTAAGACTAAGGGCTCCCACTGAAAATATGAAGTCTATTGATCTCATGGAAATTGTTGCAACACTTGCATCACTTTCAACATGGATGACCAATAAACCTTAAGATCAAATTTCTAATACATATGCAACCAATTGCAAGTGTCATTAGAAAAATTGAGATACAATTATTAGGCTTTATCTTATCAAATAAGTAAGTCAATATCAATGATTATATGTAGATTATACTGATGCTCCATCCGAGTCCTTTTCTGAGGATTCTAGACAGACTTGATAGTCATACTATCAACACATCAACTTATTGCAGTATTGGCATTCATCCAACTCTTTGGATGTCATATGGAAGTCACAGAAGTACAGTCAACTCTTTGACTATACCTCTTACTTGGGTCCAACCCATGCTTCCACTGCGCTCCCTTTGTCTATAAGCAACCTTTGCTCAAGACCAAGGATCTCTTATGTTAAAATCAAAAATTTCAATATAAGAGTATTTAAACATTTACACAAACTTCATTTAAGTTCATACAATATGAATATTATGAAGCTTCATGAATGACTAGAGTATAGTCAGTAGAATGATGACACTCATCATCTACATCCATCTAAACTCTTAAAACATAGGTTCAGGTAGGTATTCAAACAATTTGAATACATTATATCTAATAGAGCTACCATTCTACATGATGTAGAGAACCATGTCATTCATGATTAAATGTCAAGAGCACATATATATGCCAGAATATCTTTATTGATTTTATAAGGATTAATTTTGACAATTGCGATCATCATCAACATGTCACTTCCAAAGCACATTTGATGATATCAAGATCATAGAAACATCCAAACCCTAGGTTTGAAGTCCTATTATCTACTTAATTGTCATTCCTCATTATTATGAGGAAACTTGCATATTGCAACCACATACATTATGTGTCCAATCGCAAGTATAATATCTGGATCAAGAGTCTATCCATGATATTTCACTGGTTATCATTGAGTATAACATTGAGTGGGTTTAATGAAGGATTTATCTGAAATAAGTAACTTGCATAAATATATATAAATATTTAATTTACTTTGATTTAGGAATTTTTATATCAAAGTTGTCTTGCCATGTCAACAATGAAAGTTCATTCCCTTAATCACTTTCAATGTAAGAGATATACTTACCATTATATCTCAAGCAAGATCTGGGATCTCCTTCCTTATCTTTGTTGCATCCCAATAATATGAGAACCTACAACTCGGATAAAAAGAAGCGGGAACACATTCCGCCTTGCAAGTCCAACTTGCATCTCCCAATTCGGTCTTTAATACCCGGGCCCACCACCCCTAAGGTGATGTTGACCCGTCATTAATTGAACCAACCGTCAACAGGAATACAACTCGCTATGCGCAATCCAATATTGCCCCAATAATATGAGGACCCGATATTGGGGTCACTACGCATACGTCCTTACTCTTTCGAGAAGCGACGAGCCCGATCCAAATGGATCATATGCAGGAGCTGTCACTTCGGACAGGCGTCTCCTACATATAATATCTGGCGACGAAACTCTTCGCCTTGACGGGAGACCATGGATGTCACTTATGTGATCCTCCATATCTTATTCAAATTAAATTAATTTCTATGAATCACATTCATATAATTAATTCTTCCAAGGGAATTATCAACTCTAATCATATTAGAGTATTCTTAATTGGATATAATTAACTTAATCATATTAAATTAATTATCAATCCAATTCAATCAATCAAACTTAATTTTATGCTTGAATATATATGATATTATTCTCAAAGTACGTATTAATTCGAATTTTAATAATTAGAAAAATACATCATAATCCCTCGGACATTATCCCGGCCCTACCCGCTGTCATGGCCAGTACCGACGGGAGTGGGGCGGACCACATACGTTGCAACCCGCTGACCCAGCGATCCCCGACTAGACACCATATCCACCTCGGGAAAGGATAATGCCAAATTGATTATTTTGTACTTGAGATGATCATCGGTTCTTCAACCGAAATTATACCATATAGTAATCAAAACAATTTTGATTTTAAGGAAATTTGCTAGACAAATTCCCAAGTCCTATTCAAGCAAGAAGTTTGATGATTGTAGTTCCAATTAAGGTTTAGATCAAATCTAATCATTTAATTGGTTGGGGCCAAGTCAATTAGGCAAATAATCATGTTTCAATATTTCACAAATATTTTTCAAGATTATTTCACGAAATTAACAATTAATTTCTCTAATTGACAATCACTTGGTTCTAGATTAGGAAGGCAATTTCAGCAGTGACCCCTACTTACTAAAATTGACATATCTCAATCATATTAAATCCAAATTAAGCAAAGTCAATTTCTAAAGTTTGCTAATTTGATTTAGGACAGAACCTAAGTGATGTTTCACGCATTTCGAGGCAAGTCTAAACAGTAATTAACATTTTAATCACGTTCAGATTCACAGTTCTCGCAACAGTGCATATATGTCCATTAAAACGACCATATCTCGAGCATACGAAATCCGATTTACGCAAACTCAGATCCTATGGTTTCCTTATTTAATGGGGAACATAATCCAATTAAAAAATTCGTGTTTAAACAATTTAAACAGTGCCGAATTTCTTAACTAAACAGATCTGCGAAATCAAATGCGATGAAAAACTTTCGCGACCTAAACGAACCCAAGTCGTCCTTGGTTAACGAATCACTATTCGAAACCATCGACCTAAGGCTCTGATACCACTTGAAGGATATGGTTAGATCCTCAAGCGCATCACGGAAGCGTGATCGTCGTATCGGATACGACGAAGAACGACTAGTCGTACTAGTTGTTCGGTGCAGCGGATTTTAAAAAAAATTTATTCGATGAAACCACATGATCCAAGAACCATTCTCGGATCGTTTCATCTATAACCACAGCAAGTATAATGCAATACCTCTTGAAGCGTGGTTGATCGAGTCTCTAAGAGAAGAGACCTCCTGTCTCAAGTCCGATCGTCGGAGAGATCGCTTGCGAGCGCGGGGATGAACCGCGGTGTCCTCGCAATCCAAGATGTTGATCCAAGCGCGGTTGCTCCTGATCTCGACACACGAGATCGTACGTCTCCCTCGCGAGTGCAGCACTCCAAGTAGACGAAGAACCGCAGAGCGTCGAGGCAGCAGCACGAGGGCGCGGGCGTCGACTCTTCTCTTCCACCAAGGTGGACGGCCACCAAGAAGAGAAGACAAGAAGAGGGCTCGAGTATGAGAAAGAGAGAGAGAGAGTTTTGCTACAATAGCATGTGTAAAGAGAGAGCCAAGGGTGCCTCTCTATTTATAGGGTTTTGGGATCCATGGATCTCAATCCATGTGTCTCATAAAATCAATGGTTGAGATTGATTTATGATAATCCAATGGTCAAGGTTGTTGTTGGTAAAAGCCAACAACTTGTGATTTAATTTTGATTAAATATATTTGATAAATCAAATATATATTAATACCAAATCAAACCAATTAAATAAGGAGAGAGAAGGCAATTGGGAGCCACCTTCCCATTAGGGAGAGGGGGACGGCCACCAAGTCCTAAAGGGAATGGGTGCCGCCCCCCCTCTTCCTTATGGGGAGGTAATCCCATGGATTACATGGGATTTGCACAACTCCTAATTTTTCTCTCTACTTATTTTCCAACAATTTTTATTCACCAAAAATAATTCTCAATTAATTTTGGGAATATTGCAATCTTGACATTGGAATATTGTGAATCAACCCAAAACAAAATGTAATTTATATTTTCAATTAATTAGACAATGTGTATCCAATACACATTAATAATTAATCTACTAATATAAATTATATTTAACTCTCTCTAATACATTATAAATCACATTTATAATATATTAGGAATAATTTGGATATTACTATCCACATTATTCTTATCCATAATAATTAAATCACATTTAATTATATTGGACAATTTCTCATACATCATGATAATTAAATCACATTTAATCATCAACTTCTCTTTGCTTAGATCTCATGGAATTGTTCTCAAACCATTTAAGAACAATGCTATTTCTCCTCAGATACTTGGAGATAAGGACAGGGCGATTGTATTGTTCCACGTATAGTGACATGGATATTGAGATCACATCTCAAATCCAGATCTTGGGCCTCCCATAGATGCTTGATTAAATCAAGACCGCAAATCTAATCTTCTCATTGAATCTGAATCACATTCAGATTAATGTCCAACATTTGGACTAAGATCAGATTACTTCTCTACTGAGAGGAGTCACTAAAATCCAGACCCGTTTCATCACTCCCTAGGAATGGAAGCGTCATGGTTATACAACCGTTTATGATCACATCACCCTCAGGTATTCCCAATACCTGTACATCCTGCATACTGGAAGACTCAGAATAAACCCGAAGTATTAGATCAACTTTACACTGTCTACTTCAGGGTTTTATCAGTAAGTTTCTCATTCGATCATTGGGAGTCGGTATTGATCATATACTTTCCAAAAGCATATATCATACCTAGGTCTTGATCATATACTTTCCAAAAGTATATATATCAAACCAACAAATTCAGTCAAGCTTCCAAAGCGAGACGACCGTGCACGGAATTTGATTCTTCCCAATATCTCATGAGTGAGCTCATGTCTTCCGGTTCAGTAGTGAACCTGTATGATCCCTTTGAGAGATCGTATTACTCATATGCCCTTATATGCACACCAGCGCGCCGGTGTATAGACCTTGATTAGGCCATCAACCTATTGGTCTGCCAAATGTACATACTTAGACATATAGTAACACATCTGTCTCTGGTCAGAGGATGTGTGCCTGTATCGTGACAGCATACGATATAGGACTGTGGTTATCTCGATCTCGTTAAGTCAACTCTTTGACCTAACTTATCCGACACCTCCGAATCTCTATTCCTATGCAGAGGACCTGCATCAAGAGGTCGGTCAGATATCAACCTAAATGAGATAGGATTGCCATCTCCTACTCAGGCTGGAGATCATCTCTTAATAATCATTTGACGGTGCTTGATGAGTCCTCAATCTAACTCATTAGATATTCATCTAAGCACCAGCCTCTATGATTCAATAATTGAATCAACAGCTGTATGATCATTAAGATGGCCATGGTACATAACCCTAATTGTACTAAGGGACCTATTATGCAAACTATGTACTCTTTATTTCAGATTAAGGAGTGAATTGCAATAACATTTATTGCATAATGGCTCGCCGTGGGCTCGCATGTCCAACAATTCCTTGATGAGATTATCGACATGCTAGCTGGGAAGAGTCATTACTGCTTTCTTAATGGGTACTTGATGAATCTCGTATTCATCATGCTAAAATATCCTTATTAAAATCCCTGCTTAAACAAACCAATAAAAATCACCTCTAATTCTTTGATTTTATCATGTACTATATTGTGTATAATTAGCCTTTAATTATTTGTATTTAATTGTCCTTATTTTTCTGTAATTATTTTATCACTCAAAAACCCCTAAAAATTAGGTAGATAAGTTGTCTTTATTTCACTGACCCTTAAAAAGATAAAAAATTACAAAAACAACTCAAAACCACAAAATCGGTGTTTTTATCCCCTTAAAAATGCCCCCAAAAATAGCTTTTGTACAGATGACCTCTTTTGGCTTTTTGTCCAACATGAAAGTTGTAGATCTCGTCGAGACGAGCAACTTTCATGTTTTGACTTTTTCCAAATTCGGCCTCTAACTATTTCTTTTATATTTTTCTTTGTTTTTACTTTTGAATTATTCTGATTGGGCCACGTGGCGCCCTCTGGGCCGCCCACGTGGCCCGCTCTCCTTCCCGCCATCTGGCGCCCCATCTGGGCCGTCAGATCCCCTTCCAATCGCCCCCATCCCAGCCGTCCACCCCGCTTCATTCCTCAGCCGCCCGATCTGATCCCCTGATCAGATCTAAGCCACCCAACCCCGCCTCATCTATGGCCGTTGGATCCTTGCCCTATCCTACAGCCTGCCTCGCGCCACGTCACCCCTTAACCATAGCCCTCCGATCCTAGTTTAATCCAACGCTTCTGCTTTTGCCACGTCCTCCTTCAAACCCTCGCCGTTGGATCTCGCCAGCTCTCCATCTGGGCCGCTCCTTCGCGCTCGACCCTCAGCCATCCGATCAGATCTAATGATCTGATCGCGACCCTCCATACATACCTCACCCTCAGCCGTTGGATCGCTAGATCCAACGGCTCGACCACCATCGTCTACCTCACGTAACCCCCCCCTCCAGCCGTTCACATCACGCGCACTTCACCCCCTTCCATTTTTGGCTGAAACTCCAGCCACCTTCCCCCTCTCCTAAACGCTCCTCCACGTAGCCCGCTCCTCCATCATCCTCGCGCCATCTCCAGAGATCCCGGACATTAACCCCATCGCCATAAAACTCCCCTCGAAACCCCCAGCTCCGCCACGTAACCGTCGTTCTCCTCCGCCTATTTAACCCCCTCCTCCGCCACCGCTACACCTCGTCCACCATTTTGGCTTGAACCCTAGCTTCCTCCGCCCCTCCGGTGACAGCGGAGGGGCGGAACGTCGAGGCGATCATGGCTTTTTGCCGGTGTCGACCCACGGCATCTCCGCCGTGTATCGGTGGCTCTCCGGCACCCCTGAGCTCCGAGGACTGCAGCTGACCTCGCGGGCAACGACCCGAGGGCCACCTAGGTCCTCCGCCCAAGCTGACTATCCTCCGCCGACTCCTCGCTCCGGCGAGGAGATCCTCTTCTTTGTTTTTCTTTATTTTCTTCGATTTATTACGCCTCCTACCATCACCGTCCCCCTCCACTAAACACTCCACCAGCTTCGTCCAACCACCATCACCTTCGCCGCCCATTTCTCCCTTCTCCAGAACCCCCAGCCGCTCCGACCCACCTCCTCCTCCACCTCGCCGGAGGAGGAGCCTTGGCCTTCACTCCCGTCGCCCCACACGGCCCTCACTCATCTCACTTCACTCACATTTCACTGCACACTTCGGTTATCTAACACTTGCAGGTGTTCCAAGCTTCAATGGCCGGAGTTGGCATCGGCTCTCCTTCGAGCTTCTCTCCTCCGACGAGTCTTCACCGACCTTCACCTCCGACCAGCTCCGGAGCCTCGCCGTACTTCCAGGGCCTTCGCCAGGCGCCCAGATATCTTCGCCGACCTTCACATGGGTGTATGGCCCACGGAGGAGCTCCAGCAGGTCCGCCGGAGCCCAGCCTTCTCCGGTGGCCCGCTGGGTAAGAGGAATGCACAGTTACCGTCCGATTACCAGGATCGGACGGCCAAGATGGAACCACGTGGTCGACCCGAGCCTCTTCCCCGACCTACAGGCTCGGGTCATCCGAGCCTCCAGACACATCTCCAGAAGAGGCCACGTGTCCCGAACCTGAGGTGGCGCCCGAGCCTAGGCGCCCCACGTGCGAGGCACGTGGGGTCCTGGGAAAATTGCAGAGAAGACCCCGGAAAATTATCTATTCGCATTCTGGTCCCCATGCACGTACCTCACGTGCGTGCCTGGGTATTTTACAGGGAAGCCCTCCAAAGTTTGAAGATTTACAAATATGCCCCTGCGCGCATTGGGAAAATTACAACTGGGCCCAGGCGGTTTTTACTAATTGCAATTAGGTCCCTCCAGGGACCTAAATGCAATATTTATCCTTTATTTTTCTTGCATTTTTATTATATTTATGCCCTTGCACTGTTTTTAGCATAACTTGAGCATCGTAGGTCCAAATTGCATGATTTTAGTGTCGTTTTGATCCTTGTTTTGTCCTCTACAATCTAGCATACTTATTTGTCTCATTTGACAATGTTTTAAATTAAGTGATTTTTTATGTCAAAAATGGGACCTAGCTCTACTTGTTTTGCTTGATTTCATGACCGATTTTTAATGATGTGTTCAAAATGGCTCTAACTTCATTCTATATTGTGTTGCTCATATTTCAGGGTATAATTGTAGCATTTGAATCATCATGCATATTCTATTGCATTATTTGCCCATGCATCACTTTAACTTGCATAAAAATATCTAAAAAATACATGCATCATGGCATCGCCTTATTTTTATCATCGTGCATCATAAATTGCATATGGACCTGAAATTGAAATTAATTGACATTGAACTTCACGAATCAAAATTCAAAATAGATAATTAAGCATCTGTATCCCTGTGTTCGACCTTGGTACACTTACCAAGTATAAATATTCCACAGCATTCAAAGACTGTGGTTTTTGCTGAACAAAATTCGCCTCCTATGCTACAGCGTAATTTATACCTATTAAAGAGGCGAATTTTACGTTCATCAGTACTCGGGATACAATCAGGTGGCCATAGTGCCCGAAGACTAGAAGAAAATGACATTCACATGTCCGTTTGGTAACTATGCTTTTAGATGGGTGCCCTTTGTTTTATGTAATGCCCCAACTACATTCCTAAGGTGCATGCTTTCCATCTTCTTGGACATGGTGGGCAAGTATTTAGAGGTCTTTATGGATGACTTTCGATCTACGACGATGGGTTTGATGCTTGTCTTGACTTCCTAGACCGAGTACTTTAGCGTTGCATCGAGGTCAACCTTGTTTTATCTTAGGAGAAGAGTCATTTCATGATGACTCAGGGGACGATCCTTGGCCATATCATCTCCAACAGGGGCATGGAGGTCGATCCGGCCAAGGTGGATATCATCAAGAAACTCAATCCACCGTCTAATCTGCATCAATTGCCATCTTTTATGGGGCATGTAGGTTTCTACCAATGTTTCATACATGACTTTAGTCGGATTGCCCGATCGCTCACTGATTTGCTGACGAAATACATCAAGTTCATTGTAGATGATAAGTGTCTTACATCTTTTGAGACTCACAAGGGACTAGCTGTTCAGGTTCCTATCCTTCAGCCACCAAATTGGTCTCTCCCATTCGAGATCATGACAGATGCTTCTATTTTTTTCATAGGGGTTGTGCTTGGACAGAGGAGGGATGAATTGTCATTTTCCATTCACTGTGTTAGCCAGACTTTGGATGTTGCTCAGCGGAACTACACCATCACTAAGAAGAAGATGTTAGTCCTAGTCTTTGCTTTAGATAAGTTTCGATCGTACATTCTTGGATCTAGAGTGACTACCTATACAGATCACACCGCCATCCGATACCTCATGGAAAAGAAGGATACTAAATCCAGATTGACCAGATGGATCCTTCTACTCCAAGAGTTTGATATAGAGATTAAGGATAAACCTGGAGTCAAGAATGTGGTGGCGGATCACCTCTCCTGATTAGAGCACCTTGAGGATTCAGAGCAGACCATACCTATTACAGATACCTTCCAAAACGAAGACATTCTTATTATTGCCTTGCTTCCGTGGTATGCTGACATTGTAAACTATCTTGTTGCCAAGAAATTTCCACAAGATTGACCCAGATAGCAACTTAAGACCTTCCTAGAGAAGGCCAAGTCGTACCATTGGGAGGATCACACCCTTTATCATGAGGGGAGATAGTGTCTGGAGTCGGTGTATTCCTCAGGAGGAGCACCGCAACGTCCTCACCTACTGCCATAAGCTTGAGGCAAGAGGACATCACTCTGAGAGGCAGACAAAACAGAAAGTTCTCCAATCCGGCCTTTGGTGGCCTACTCTCTTCAAGGATTCAGATGAATTCGTGAAGAGGTGCACTGACTGTCAGAGGATGGGCACTTGTGGACAGCATGGTATGATGCTGATGCAGCCCATTCACTTCTGTGAGGTCTTTGACACATGGAGCATCGATTTCATGGGTCCATTACCTAAGAGTCGAGGATTTGAGTACATTTACTTGCTATGGATTATGTGAGTCGTTGAGTTGAGGCCATCCCCGCTCGAGCCGCAAATGCTAAGACTTTTTGCAAATTTTTGAGGAAGAATATCATTTCACAGTTCAGGGTACCTAGAGTTTTGATTTCAGGCGGAGGGACTCATTTTATCAAAGACAAGGTAAGGGCCCTTACTAACGAGTTCAACATTGATCATCGAGTTGCCACTCCATATCACCCTCAGACAAATGTCTTGTTAAAGTATCGATTAGGGAGATCAAGACGATATTGCAGAAGGTTGTCCGCCCAGATCGAAAAGATTAATCATAGCTTTTGGACTCGGTCTTGTGGGATTATAGGACTTCCTTCAAGATACATTTGGGCACATCTCCCTTTCGTCTCGTTTATGGCAAGCCATGTCACTTACCTGTGGAAATCAAGTGCAAGTCACTTTAGGCAGTTACAGAGCTATTATTGGATCTCAAGAGCGTAGGAGATCAAAGGAAAGCCGAATTAGCAGTCCTGGTGGAGTTGAGAGACACAACCTTCTCAAGTATCCTACAATATAAGGATAGAGTGAAGATATGACATGATTCTCATATCAGTCATAAATAGTTTGAGCCGAACCAAGGAGTATGTGATGAATCCACATTTCATCATCTTTATTCTATCATTTTGGCACCAAAAACCCTAGCAAATGCCTGTAAATAGCCTTAATTCCATCATCTTAGCATTCATGCATGTGCATCTAATTAGTGTATAAATTACTGTAATTAAAGCCGAAATTATAGAATAAATAAAAGAAAAGAAAAAGAATAAAATATTGTAAATATTTTATGACCCAAAACCCCGAGACCTAGGCATCTTGATGAATAGGTCGACAAGGAATAAAGTAGGGGGAGATAAGGTCAGAAACACAGTTCAAATACAATGTATTTCATTCATTCTAAAGCTATTTTTGGGATCTATTTTTGGTTCTACTTTTTATACATCAAACAAAAAAACTTTGAACATGAAAGTTGTAGATAATTTTATAAAGAAAAATACAAAATTGATTTCACTGAAAAATAATGTACAGATAAAAAGTTATGGTCTGAATAAAATTCCAGAATCCCAACTTCCCAGACCCGTATCTCACAAATGACAACTCCAAATGCATCAAACTCACCTTTAATTGTATATAGAATAAAATAAGCTATTTAATGGCGGTGGTTTCACATTTGGCGGAGCTATAGTTTGAAAGTTGAGTTTTGGACCCCCTTTGTATACTTGTACTAATTAAAATATTCAATTTATTATTTATTCATTATTTTTATATTTTTATAATCTTGTAAATATTATTTATAATAATTATGTAAATTAAAATAGGAAGAAAAACCCAAATAAAACTCAAAATAAAAGTAATTGTATATAGAATACCTAGTATGCACCTACATATACAACACCTCCTTATATTTTATTAAATACACAAAACACCTCAGAAAAATAGAATAAAAATATATTTGTGTATATAAAAGTATTTTATAATTTTAGAAAATACTAAATAAAAATAATAAACTTAAAATACACAAAATAAAAATAAAAGAACAAAACATGTAGATATTATACCTATATAGGCTATAATAAGTAATTTATAAAAATAAGCCTCATAAAATGATTAAAAATCAGAATAAAATACTACATTAAAAAATAAATATTTTTTTATCGAAAAATTAATAAATTCATTCTCTATTTTTTATCGAATTTTCAAATGTTTTTTCCAACGATTTTTCTGATTGGTCCACGTGGACCAACCAGCTTCCATCATTGGTTGACCTCGGTCAGCTCTCTGACCGAGGTATGCCAGGGCGTCAGGTGTGATTTTTGTCCTCCTTCGAGGATTTTTCCAGGTCACATCGTATCTCATTTCATGATCTGGTCTCCACAACTTTTGTGGCCCGTCAACCCATGATTCACGCCCTCAGCTCTCCTTGGGTTGTGGGTCGCTGCACCTCGCTGCCACCATCGATCTTGGAGCCTCGCCCGTCAACCCTTCAAAAGGAGACCCACAACTTTGATTTGTTTTTGATCCTTCTTCCGCCATTTTCACCCGAAAACCCCTATCTCCTCGTGCTCCTGGTGACAGTGGGAGTCGAATCGACCCGGGGTTCGAG
Organism: Ottelia alismoides; assembly: GCA_037367405.1. Lineage (NCBI taxonomy): Eukaryota > Viridiplantae > Streptophyta > Magnoliopsida > Alismatales > Hydrocharitaceae > Ottelia > Ottelia alismoides. Next base: position 1,523,703 of record JAZKJV010000651.1, on the reverse strand, counting down.
TCGTTTGGTGTAGAATCGAAGCGATCCATCCCTCGCCGGAGCTCCACCGCGCCTCGCAGCCCGTCGTCTCTGGTGAGCTTCTTCCCCTTTTCTTTCCATTTTCTTGTAGCCTTAGCTTAGATTAGGTTAGGTCTAGAGCAGTTTTGTGTTTCATTTCGTCAATCGCTGGGATTCCTTGATCGAAGCCACGGCGGAGCTAAGCTCCGCCCCCATTTTCCGGCCACTCCAGTTGTCGACCGCCGCCAAAATCACCTCCATTCTCTCCCCCTTCACTTCGTCGCTTCGCTCCACCCATCCATTCACCTCGATCTCGCCCAGATCAAGTCGCCTGAGCTCCTCTCTCCGCCGCTCGCCGGAGCTACACGCCTGAGCTACCCTCCGCCTCTATCGAACCATCCGAGACCGCCTTTTTGTTCGCCTGGATTTTGCGCACCTAACCTTGTAGGTCCGAGCCCAAGAGAAGGCTCAATCGACCTTCGACGACTCCATGTTCAGCCGCCCAGGTCGCCTCCGCCGTCCGACCACCTCGCGCCGTCCCTGCCTCGCCTGAGACCACCTGCTGACGCGGAAGGGTCCCAGGATCATTTTGCCCCTGATCCTCGGGCCGAAGCGGCCGTGTGTCGGCCGCAATCGCCACCCGAAGCTCGCCGGGGGAGGTGTTCTTCGTGACCCTCTCCCCGCCGTTGGATCGACAACCCTCTCCAGACACCACGTCCGTCGTCCGATTGCCAGGAGTCCCCAGCCGTTCGATCAACCTTCGAAGATCTAATCTTAATTGCCAGGACGAAGGGGTATCCGCCGTCAGATGCACGCCACGTGGATTAGTGAAGCTCCATCGGCCGCACGATCAGATCCGTGGGTATTTTGCATCTTAAACCCACGAATTTTTGTATTTACTTTTTAGTCTTAAAAATTTCGTTGAAGTTTAAAAACTTTTGTAATAATTGCACTTAGGCCCCTGCACTTTTTATATTTGCACTTCAGTCCGCACCATGTCACCTCACGTGACTGGGGCGCGTGCATTTTGGGTAATTTGCAGTTTTGAACCTGAACTTATTGGTATTTGCAGTTATACCCCTGTGCGTAGTTAATTAAATATGTTTTTGGGAAAATTGCATTGATGCCCTACCAGTTTCTTTTATTTACAAAAATGCCCCTGTGAATGACAGAACACGTGCCTTGCGCGTGTCTTTTGGTGAAAATTGCATCTAAGCCCCTGTATGTTCCGATAATTGCATATATACCCCTGCTAGGCTTAGGATTTTTGTGTGCTTGATATATTTATTTCATGCATCATTTTAATTCAAAAATTCTCAAAAAATAGACTTAAGCTCCTGTGTGCTTGTTCTTTAACGTCATATTTTTAGTTTTTCATTTTATTGCATTTTTATATTTATTAAAAATCAAAAACATGTTGTTTCAGCCTTGTCTAGATTAGAAAATATCAAAAAAATATTAAAAGGCCTTAAAAAATTCCAAAAAAATATTCCCTATTGTGTATTTTGACCTACTTTATCTTCATTCCAAAAACCACTAAAAAATTCAAAAGAAAAACCTTAAAAATTAAAAATTACTTAAAAACTTCAAAAAAGTATATAAAATCATAGAAAACTCAGAAAAATATAAACTCAGTTCCTGTTTCTTCTATAATTTATTGGCTTTATTTGAAAATTAGTTTGGAAAATTTTTGTGGTTGTTTGCTATTTTTAATTTCCATTTTATCCCCAGCGAGTAGCTTATTCACTGTTTTGCTTTATTTTATTATTTAAAAATACCAAAACATTTTGAAAATTACCCAAAAATCACAAAAACAGTAAAAAATTATAAAAAATACCAAAGAGATTTTATTTCTGAATTTTTGAATATTTTCTCATATTAGTTTAAATATTTTACCTTCTCTTTTATTATATTGCTTACATATTCCAATATTGAAAATGAAAAAAATTATAAAATATAAATTTATAAAAAAATTTGGAAAATTAAAAATCAAAATAAAAAATTAAAAAAAAAATAAAATCCACAAAAAAAATTAGATTGGCTAAGTGGTTTATTCGACCTAATTTTTTACTCTTGTCTTTACTCTACACTGTTGTTTCCTGTGTTCGACCCCTACTTGCTTGCCATTGTACATTTTTAGTAGGGTATAATAAATTTTAATCCTTGCTATTCATTGCTTTATTGATTGTGTGGGTTAATTGTTGACGAACGAAGAGGTTTGAGTGGTCGCATCAGCAACAGTGAGTCTGATTTGTCAGACCACTATTTAGCGGCTCCCGCCAATTTGTTTTTCAAATGGCGTCGTTGGCTAAGTGGTTTATTAGACCTAATTTTTGACTCTTGTCTTTACTCTACACCGTTGTTTCCTGTGTTCGACCCCTACTTGCTTGCCATTGTACATTTTTTGTAGGGTATAATAAATTTTAATCCTTGTTATTCATTGCTTTATTGATTGTGTGGGTTAATTGTTGACGAACGAAGAGGCTTGAGTGGTCGCATCAGCGACAGTGAGTCTGATTTGTCAGATCACTATTTAGCGGCTCCCGCCAATTCATTTTTCAAATGGCGTCGTTGCCGGGGAACATCGACTTGTAGAGTACCTTGGTGTCTTTTATTTACTTAGTCATTTTTTATTATTTGTCTCTTGTGCATAATTTGTTTTGAACTGTCTGACACCTCTTTTGTTTTCTTGCAAGGGACCGCTGACTAAGGAGGATCGCCTAGGGGATCCTGTGCATCCTTGGGAGGAGGAGCCGGCTATTCTACCCTAGCTGGCAGGAGAGAGCAGGAGAGCTTGAGAGAGAGAGAGACAGTAGCTTTTTTGTATTTTTGTGAGAGAGAGACATTTTAAATTGTAATAATACAGGTTCTTGTCTAAAATCCATTTCTACCAGTGGGAAGACCCGTATCTGTTTTGTGAGGGTGCAGATTGTATCTGGAGAAGGTGCATTCCTTGGGAGGAAGTTCCAAGTGTCCTCGCTTTATGTCATGATCAAGATTCTGGAGGACATCATTCAGGCAAACAGACGGCAGCAAAAGTTCTTCAAAGTGGCCTCTAGTGGCCTTCATTATTCAAAGATGAAGACGAGTATGTCAAATGTTGCACTGACTGTCAGAAGATGGGTGGAACCATAGGAATGAGAGATACGATGCCTATGAAATACATTCAGATCTCAGATGTCTTTGACGCATGGGGCATTGACTTTATGGGCCCGTTTCCTAATAGTCAGGGTTATGAGTATATTCCGCTTGCTGTCGATTATGTCAGTCGATGAGTGGAGGCTATTCCCGCCCGAGCCGCCGACAGTAGGACTGTCTGTCGATTCTTGAGAGATCACATCATAGCACGGTTCGGGATTCCCAAGATTCTCATATCTGACGGGGGTAGCCATTTCATAAACAGAGAAGTGAAGAAGCTGACACAAGAATTCTGCATTGAGCATCGTGTTGCTTCACCCTACCACCCGCAGTCCAATGGCTTAGCTGAATGTTCAAACAGGGAGATCAAGACAATCTTACAGAAGCTTGTGCGTCCGGATCGCAAGAACTGGTCTCAGCTGCTTGATTCTGTTCTTTGGGCTTATAGAACAGCGTATAAGTCACTGATGAATCTGTGATTCATCACATCAAAAGTCAAAAATAGAGCCTTGTTCCCGAGAAAATAGAGGCATATTTCCTTTTATCTTGCATAAATAACACTCATGCATGCATCCATAATTCATGCATTTTAGCAGCTCATCTGCATTTAAATAAGAATGCCAAAAATCCCCTGTAAAATACATCTTCATCAAATAACTTCTTCTCTATAATATATATGTATATATTCCTTAATAACATAGGGAAGAATGCCTAAAATCACCCTTGTAAAGTAGCCCAAATATCCTGAGAACCCTTGTACATTAAACACACATAAAGCCCTCATACAAACCCCTAATTAGGTCTACTCACTCTTAGAATACTACATATTAAAAGACCTTCAAAATGAGACTAATTTCATTGCAATTGGAGCTTGTATGAGAAACTTGGGTTTTTGGGTCATTTTGTATACCACATATGTACATTTATGTATCCTTGTATTTATGTACCATATTTGACCTTATCTCCGTCTTTGGTCAACATGAAACTTGTAGATCTCATCAAGATCTACAACTTTCATGTTTTGAGTTTTTCCAAATTCGGCTTCGTCTTCTCTCTACACGCATTTCTTCTTCCAGCCATTCACAGCAGGCCACGTGGCGCCCTCTGATTGCGCCACGCAGCCCGCTGCCCTTCGCCTCGTCCGCCCGCGCCCTCCACCGTTGGATCGCGCTTCAGATCCAACGGTCCAGGCCCTTCCACGCTCTCAACCACCTCCCAGCCACCCGATCCGCTCCACACTTCATCTCCACCGTCCCTTAGCGCCGCGCTCTCAGCCTTCCATGTGGCGGCATCTACGCCACTCGATCGCGCCCCCGATCCTCTCATCACAGCCGCCCATCTTCCAGCGAGTCTCGACCCTCAGATCAACTCCACCCTTTCATCTGAACCATCCGCTCGCACCTCGCCACAACGCGCCACGTGGCGCTCTCATAACCCCTCATCTGGGCATCCCAGATCTAATCATAACCGCTCGCTACGCGCTGATCTCCACCGTTGGATCACAAGATCCAACGGTGGAGACTTCGTCTCCTACCTCGGGTGCCCCCTCTCTCCCACGATCTCTGCCTTGCGGGAGGGGCACCCCCTTCCTATTCTTGGAAGCGCTCCCTCCACCCTCGCCGGCCGCTGACCTCCCCACGACACACCCCACTCATCCCTCACCCTCGCCAGCTCCCTCAAACACCACCATCTTCGCCACACTCGCCCCACGACAGCCACCAACTTCGCCACTCACCCATTCCAGCCGTCACCTTCATCCTTTAAATACCCCCTCTCCGGCCACATTCATCCCCATCCTCCACTCCAGAGAGATCCCTCGAGCTCCAAGCTTCCTATTGGTGACAGCAACTGGCTGATTTGTCGAGCGACGACAGAGATTCTTCTCCGGCGAGATCCTCGGCCCACCGCCGTGTCGCAGCCACTCCTCCGAGCAGCTGCTAGAGCTCGGGACCTTACCGACCCCTTGAGCGACGACCTGGAGCTCAAAGCTGAGCCCCAAACCCCAGGTAACCCCCTCCATTCCTCCTCCGATCTTGTTCTTATTTTCCCTTTATCTTCTCCGCTTTTATTCGCCGTCATCAGCCATCTTCGCACCTCCTCAACAATCCGACGAGCTTCGCAATGAAGCTCTGATTCTCGCTGGCATCTCTACACTTTCCGATACCCTATTTCACCAGCCATCGACCTGCAGCTCCGCCACCTGGCCGGAGCCCAGTCACCCGACCATTTCCCCTTGCCTCAGGCCTCGCTGATCACGCCACCCTCTTCCACGATCACCTGCACGCCTCGGCTATACTTCTAACCTTTTGCAGGTACTCAATTCATCATTGGCCGGAGCCTCGTCGGAGCTCTCCTCGAGCTTCATCGACTCCGAGCTCCAGCCCTCCTCCAGGGATCCAGAGACCACCGGAGGCTTCGCCTTTCACTTCCGCTTCTTCCGAGCAAGGTGGGAGCTGACGAAGCTCATCACCGGAGCTTGGCAACCGAGGCAGAGCTCGGCTGCCTTCACCGGAGCGCAGCCCTCTCCTCCGCAGGCGGCGGAGGATCGTTAGAGAAGAAGGAGCAGCAACCGTTCGATCATCTGATCGAACGGTACTCGCCTCGCCACGCGTCCCTTCGCCGCCCTCATCCTCGACCGTTGATCACCCCTCGGATCGGACGCCTCACCAGCCGCCACGTCGCCTTCTCCGAGCCTCGGCATACAAGCCTAGGCTCGGGTAACCCGAAGCTGCATCGAAGCTGGGCCGAACCTCCAGAAGACCCGAGCCTCGCTCCGAGCCTCCGACGCCCTCCGAACCTAGGTCCCCCCACGTGAGGAGCACGTGCGACCTGGGTTATTTGCACCGACGCCCCTGGAGCTTTCAGAAATTGCGAAAAGGTCCCTGTGAAGCAGACACCACGTGAGGAGCACGTGTCTTGTGGAAAAATTGCATAGAAGTCCTGCATACTATCGGTAATTGCATTTTAGTCCCTGTCAGCATGTTTACTTATTGAAATTTTATTTTCCAGTATTGCATTTACACCCTTGTGTTTGCACGTGTCCATAGCATGCATTTTTCATCATTTTGAGATTCTAGAAATTGCATGTTGTTGGAAATTTTGTCCTCTATATGTTTGTACACGTGTCTGATTTTTGTTGGCTTAATTGAATTATCAATGAATTAATTGGTTCATTTGAGACATATTTTGCCCAGTGATGCCTTTTGATTTTTAATTAATTATCAGTGCCTTCAAAAATCACCAAAAATTCACAGTAGCTTAAGGACATCATTTTTAACACTCCATAAAAATTTCATATCATTTGCACGCATATCGAGGCCTAAATAAATAGTTTAGTGATTTTCTTAAATTAATTTTAATTAATTCATTTCACAGTGAATTTAAGTTCTGTTAATTTTCCTAGGTCCCTGATCATTAGACCTTCCTAGGATAATTTTAGTTCTTGGAAAAATTGTGATTCGATATTTATTAAAAATTAAACACTGAAAATCACTCTGTCTGTTTATTTAATTCACAGAAAAATTATTTTGAGTCGAAAAATTCCAAAAAAATTAGTGTAGGTCATTTTCATCATAAATAACCATCTGGCCAATTTTCATTATTTTTGGACTTCGTTTGATACACCAATTAAATTTAAAGTTAAATTGGCTAAGATTTGTCTGCATATGTCTGCATAAGAAACAAAAAGAAAAAAAAAATTGTCCCTCGAATATCAACACTTGAAAATTGCTGTAATCCACCTAAGGAGACAGTTGCCTCCCTGAGATCGACCTTGGACTCCACCAAGTAAAAAAATATCACCGCTTAAAATTGACCAGAATCTGACTTAAGTGGTTTTTGATCAACCTCTCGTATCCGACTGCAACGAACACTTAAAAGTAATTTGGACCATTAATTTGCCCGAATTAACTAAGGGTGCGGGAGCGTTATCAGGTATCATCAAGCAAATCTGGCTGAACTGAATCTGAATCTGGTTCCGTGCTGCATGAAGGTGGGTTAAGCTGAGTAGTACTCACCACCAAATCAGAAGTATCGGTAGTCGGATCGTCAAAAATATCCAAACAATCGGCAAAAGCCACGTCCGACTCGTCATCTATGTCCCATGATTGTTCTGAAGAGGATGGAACCGACAGATCCAGATGGATCTCTACGTCATCATGTAATAGGTAGATTCATCTCTAACAAGATCAGCCAACACCTGACAAATTGCATCATGCACTATGTCCTCTCCAGATGAAAGGGTCTCGCTATGTCCTGAAGGAATCTGTCCCCAAATCCCAACGGTGCTAATCATTCTGCAATCTGCTGATGACAGGCCTGATGGCTCGGGTAAAAGGTAATCAAGGGTCGTTGCGACCCAAGTAACCAAGCGCAGTCGATCGAGAAAAATAGACCACCAAAATAGGACAAAAATCAATCAAACTCAAGTAGCGGTCTCGCTATTATATTAACCTGGTATAGCGACCAGGGTCGAACACAAGGAGAACGTAATGGCCTTGCAGCCTATGAAGTAGTCTAAAAAAGGAATAAAATAAAATCAAAGTGTTTTTGGTGGATTTTAAATTTTTATAATTTTTTTTTATATTTTTAATTAATAAAGAAAATAAAAAAACAATAAAACAACCAACTTCAAGCAATTATTAAGGCACTCAAAAATCATCCAAAAATTCAAATAAAAATAATTTTTATGTTTTTTATAATATTTACTGTTTTTGGTTAATTTTTGGTATTTTTCTGATGTTTATTGAATTTTCTAAAAATCAAACAAGACAAGAAAGCAGTGCTGTTGTCCAGTCAGACTTGGAGGGCCAATATAAAATAGATAAAGTCCCTATCAAGGTCTGAAGGTAATTTTCCTAAAAACTAGAAAGTATAAGGAAAATTTTGGCACTGGAATTATTGTTTTTGGATTTTTAAATTAATTATTAGAATTTTTATAGGGTTTTTAGTGTTTTGTAATTTTTAAGGGTTTTATATATCCAAAAATGACCAAAATTGGTCAGAAAATCAAACAAGGTAAAACAACTACTGTCTAATTTTTGTGAATTTTAGAGGTGTTTTAATATTTTTTGTGATTTTTCGAGTTAGACGGTAAAGAAAATGCATGTTTTTGAATTTTTAAAAATAGTAAATAAAATAAAAATGTCTCCAAAAACAGGAGAAAATTTTACACTACGGCAGGAGCCATGTATCCAATTTTTATCACATTTGGAGTTGGTTTGATATTTTTTAAAAATTCAAAACTAAGGTATAGTGCACAGGGACATGTATGCAATTAGTAGAAGTTCTAGGGGGTCCGGTGCAAAATTTCCAAGAAAACAAGCGCAAGGCGCGTGACTTGGGCACTCAGGGACCTAATTGCAAAGAAACCAAGGTTTCTGGACTATTTAATAACAGGTATTAAAAGTCCAGGGGCCTTAGTGTAAAATACCCACTAATTTCAACACATGTTCTAAAAAACCACGCACAGGGGCATATATGCAATTAACTAAAAGATTTCATTCATTTAGTAACACCCTAGAACAACAAGGCTAAACATGCAAATAACCCAAATAAACACGTGTCGACGCACGTGATCCACTACAGGCAGGGGCATACATGTAAATAAAGTAAGTACGAGGTCCTCAATGCAAAAGTACCAAAATAAAAACAACTGACTACGATATTTACAGGACTAAACACGAAATAAAGCAAACAGGGGGGCCTAAGAGCAATTACCCCTTTATTAATGTGAGGGACGGATGGCTGCCACGTGGTGGATCGGACGGTGGAGGAATGGTGGCGCCCAACGCAAGGATCCCTCGGCGCTGATCGACAGTTGGGACCTCGCCACGTGGTAGATCGGACGACAGGGAAGGCGATGTGGCTAAGCCTCGCTGAGCCGACGGTCCAGATCGCTCCTCCAAAGATCGAACGCTGCTAGTGGCTCCTCAGATGGACGGCGGAGATGCAAACTGGAGGTGGAAGGGGATCCGACGGTATATGGAGGTCGAGGAAGAACTGATGGCCGGCGACCTTCACCGGCTCGCTGCGTGCGCTCCCGGCCTCCTCGCGGGCCACTGATGATCGGAGAAGAAGCTCCTTGGCTTCCCGCGTCGACTGGTACCCTCCGATGGCTCGACGGAGCTCTGAGGAGCTCAGGCGAGTCCGACGCCTGGATGTCGAAGCCCTCAGATGGGCTTCCTGGGACCTGCAATGATGGGCAACAGACTCGCTGGTCGAGGGCAAGTTGCCTCGACCCAGTAAGCAGGGGTGACTGTGGTCGGTGCGGCGGGGCGTAGGGACTCCGGCAATACGACGGCGGAGGAGTCCCAATCCCAGCTCCTGTGCGAGCTGGGTTGGATGAAGGGGTGGGGAACGTGCGCGGGGAGAAGGCGGACGTGATGGGGTGGTCCGATGATCGAGACGAAGGCGGAGGTGGCCGGAATCGAAGGTGAACGACGGTCGGGTGATTAGAGGCAAAATAAAAATTAAAGAAAAGGCAATGAAACTAAGGCTACCTGGGTGGACGAATCAACTGGGCGTGAGCTCTGGGAGCTCTGGGTCGTCGCCTCGCGGGTCGTCGAGGCCTGAGGCTCGAGCTCTACCTTCATGCAGAGCACGGCGGCGCAAGCTCGCTGGATCAGTGGTCTTCACACTCCTGCCTCGCTGCTACACCACCGGGGGCGAGCTGTCACTCTCGCGAGGATGATGGAGGTCACTAGGGTGGAGAAATGACGAGCCAAATATCAGGAAAATGGAGGCGGAGCTCGGCCTTTATACAGCCAGGGGTCCGGCTAAAGTCGATCGGGTAGGGCAGCTCAGAGCGCGGACCCCGAGGCGGGCATCCCGGTGAGGGTGTCGAATCTGGCAGGAACGAATAGGACCCTGGGTTTGGGTGTGAGGTGATCGGGTCGTGACGCTAAAATGTTGAGAAATCGGGTCGTGCGTCACGACCCGTGGGAAGTGGTCCACAGGGGGGAGTTGACCGGGGGGTCAACATCCCCGTGGACCAATGGGGACTGGCCACGTGGAAAATATTTGTAAATTAAAAATAAAATAGCAAATGGTCGTATTACAGAAAACTTAAAACATGAAAAATATTTGTTTTAATTTTTTCTATTTTTTTGTGATTTTTAATTAATTTTTTTGAAATAAAAATAGGGTATTTACATGTTAGTGCTATATATAGGTATATCTACAATATGGCTTTTTAATTTTTGATTTTTAATTTGTTATTTTTATACATTTTTATCCCTATTTTATATTTTATTTATTTATAACATAAAATTAGGAATAAAAATATATTTTTATTTTATTTTTATTATTTATATACAATGGTTAAATAAATAGATATGTACATCTATATACTTGGTATATTTACAAGGTTCTTTTTGAATTTTAATTTTGTTCTTTTTATTTTGTTTTTGTTTTAATAGTTTTTATTTTATTTATTTACATCATAAAAGATAGAATATATATAATTTTTAGGGATTTTAATTTATTTATTTATAAGGTGAAATAAATATAGAGGTGTATTTATATACATGGTGAATATGCACAAGGTAGAGTATTTTTGTTTTCTTTTTGATTTTTCAATTTTTATTTGGATTTTATATTTATAAATATATACAAATATATACAAGCACATTTTATTCTATTTTTGGAGGAAAATATTTTTGTGATATTTACAGGTATATTTACACATGAGCCCCTATCTCTCTCTACTTTGGCTTTTATGCGGTCAGGCCCATGCTGAGCCCTCCCTTGGGATTAGGTTGCTCAATATTTATTCTAAATATTTTCCACTTTTTCTTTTTAATCTTTATTCTTTTATTTTTGCACAAAAACATGCTAATTATTAGTTTTTACACAATGCATGCTTTGGTAATTATTTGTATTTACAAGTATCTACATGCATTTGCAAAGGTTTTTGTAGCTAAAATATAAAAATAAAGAGTGATAAATGAGTATTCATCACCCCCCTATACTTAACTTTGCTAGTCCCTTAGCAAACACTTATTTGAAAAAGAAGTGAAAAAGAGAAAAAAGAAAAAGAAAAAGAGGAGAATGCACATGGATCAAGGTTGAATATTAAACTTGCCTTCATTAAATTAAATTATGGAGCTCAATCAGATCTTTGGATTATTAATGTGTCAGAACCTTATTTGGACTTAAGCTTAAAACTCAACAGCCTCTAAGTTCCTCTAATCTCTAATCAAGACTCCTTAATAATCCAGATCAGAACAAGTCATCAAACACAAACCCTGAAGACCATGAATCTTTCCTTGTACTGTGAATGTGAGGTATAAGCTCTCCACCTCGGAAGTGGCAACTTGACAACCCTCCCCAACAAGGTAACTCTATGACCCCAATCTGGCCACTCTTTCCTCGAGGAGCGGGGTATTCCCTTCTAAGTTCAAGTTCAACCGGCTCAAGAAGAGGAGGAAGAAGAGAATGGACCATGGCCAGTGTAGCCATGTATCCTTGGGAGCTTGACCAGTGTAGCCAAGTCTCCCTGCTGCAAGCTACATAAGGTGGATCATGAATCTCAAGCTTTGCTTATTGCACTATATACATACTCCGGTGGGATTATCATTTTCTATCAGACCTTCCACTTTTTTGGAGTTAGTTTCTTTTTGCATTTTTTTCAAGTGCATCTATACAACATATACATGTGCAGCATATATACAAGGAGTTTTTCCTCTTGAGCCAGTAGACTATCCCTCTTTTGAAGCTTTATTGCAACCCACAACTCCTGTCGTTAGACCTCATGGCAACCAAACCAAGTTGAGACGCACTTCCTTCACTAAAAGAAGAAGAGAGGTTCCGCCTAGAAGTACTACCCTCATATGCTACCCCAAGTCAAGGAAGACTGCCTCCTCACCACCTCATCCGTAGAGAGCTCGGTGCAAAGTGCTGGTGTCCAAGTAAAGCCATTGTCCCTATGAGTCATGTGTTGTTGTTAAGTGCTCTACTTAGGCTCATTGAGATGACATGTGATCATAGCCTAGTGGACTTAAAGAATTAAGTCACCATGGACCTGAAAAGCCTTAAACCTAAGCCCTATAAGGTTCCTCTTATAAATTAGGTGGATTAAGATCTTAATCAAGCTCCATTTCCCAATTTAATTCCAGGCTAGTTTAAATGTCAACTATCATCCAGAAAAACTATATACATATATACAAAGATGTTATTTACACAATTTTTACAAACATGCAAAATTTTTGAAAAATGTTTTGAAATCATGAATGGATGAATGCATGAAGTGCAAGTTTTGCAAAAGTATTTACACACATTTACACAAGATTTTTGCAAACTTTTGATTTTCAAAACATTTTGGAAAAATTTTGTACTATATACATAATTTTGATAAGAAAATATTTACACCAGCTTTACACAAAAGATTTTTGAAAACATTTTTACAAAAATAATTTATACACTAGCTATGTATGTGCAAATAAAAGAATGATTATGTACATGAAAATTTTTAATTTTTGTGATTTTTTAAGGTTTTTAGCCATTTTATTTATTAACACACTCACACAAAGTACGAGTTATGGCTAAAGTATATATGAAGTATATACACACCCCCCTATACTTAGCTCGAACGATGTCCTCAGAGTCAAGAGCGATGAAGAAGACATAACTCGTGCTTAGTATAGGGAAGTGAAAAGGAAGGCTATATACAAAGAAGAATGAATAAATAGAAAATCAAGAAGATCTCGACTTTTCCCCCTATACTTAGGATCAAGTAATCCTAAGTAAGCAGGCTGTACACAAAGGGAAAACCGAGTGGAGAATGTACAGGGTCTACCCCCCCTATACTTAGGGTAAAATATCCCTAAGTATAGGCAGCAAAACAGGGATAGAAAGAGTCAAAAGAAAACTCAAAGGTCCTACATCCCCCCTATACTTAGGGTAAAGTACACCCTAAGTATAGTATAATCAAAAGATGAAGAAAGGGATGTGGGACTAAAGAATGTGATGATATGGACATCTGAATCTATACAAGTCGGAAGAACAGTGAAAATCAGGCATGAGATGCAATAGATGTGAGTCAAGAGACCACATCTCACGCAAAATGAATAGGGGCAACATCAACGACCCGCGGCTCATGATCTAGAAATGGCTTGAGCCGCTGGCCGTTCACTCGAAAGGTACTCTCAGAAGACAACTCGGATATATCAATGCTACCGTTGTCGTGTACCTTTCTCACCAAGTAGGGTCCCTTCCATTTGCTCTGTAGCTTCCCCGGAAATAGGCGAAGCCTCGCATCAAACAGCCATACTCTCTGTCCAGACTCAAAATGCTTGTGGCTGATGTGAGAATCATGCCACTCCTTCACTCTCTCCTTGTAATGTAGGCTGTTTGAGAAGGCGGTATCTCTAAGCTCCTCCAGGGCTGCTAACTCTGCCCTTCTCTGGTCTCCTACACCATCTGGATCCATAAGTATCTCAGTGACTGCCCAAAGTGACCTGTGTCTCAGCTCAACAGGTAAATGGCACGGCTTACCATATACGAGGCGAAAGGGAGATGTGCCCAATGATGTCTTGAAAGACGTCCTATATGCCCACAAGACCGAGTCCAAAAGCTGTGACCAATACTTTTGGTCAGGGCGGACGACTTTTTGCAAAATAGTCTTGATCTCCCTATTCGACACCTCGGCTAGACCATTCGTCTGTGGTTGGTATGGAGTGGCAACTCGATGGTCTATACCAAACTCTCTAGCAAGGACCTTCACCTGGTCGTTGATGAAATGAGACCCCCCATCTGAAATCAATACTCGAGGTACCCCGAACCGCGTGATGATGTGCTTCCTCAAAAATCTGCAAACTGTCCTGGCATCAGCGGCTCGGGCGGGGATAGCCTCAACCCAACGACTAACATAATCTACGGCCAACAAAATGTACTCAAATCCCTGACTCTTAGGGAATGGACCCATGAAATCGATGCCCCATGCGTCAAAAACCTCACATAAGTGAATGGGCTGCATCGGCATCATATCACGCTGTCCACAAGTGCCCATCCTCTGACAGTCAGTACACCTCTTCACGAACTCATCAGAGTCCTTGAAGAGGGTAGGCGACCACAAGCCGGATTGGAGCACTTTCTGTGCCGTTCTCCTCTCGGAATGATGTCCTCCTGCCTCAAGCTTGTGGCAGTAAATGAGGACGCTATGGTGCTCCTCCTGAGGAATGCACCTACGCCAGACGCTATCCCCTCCTTCGTGGTAAAGGATTGGATCCTCCCAGTGGTAGGACTTGGCCTTTGCAAGGAAGGTCTCAAGCCTCTTCCTGGGCCAATCTTGTGGGACTTTCCCAGCAACAAGAAAGTTCACAATATCGGCATACCACGGGAGTGAGGCGATAGCAAGGATCGCCTCATCTGGGAAGGTCTCACAAATGGGATCAATATGCTCGGACTCCTCAGGCTACTCTAAACGGGAGAGATGATCCGCCACCACATTCTTGACTCCAGGCTTATCCTTGATCTCAATGTCGAACTCCTGGAGTAGAAGGATCCATCTAGTCAGTCTGGCCTTGGCATCCTTCTTTGCCATGAGGTATCGGATGGTGGTGTGATCAGTATACATGGTCACTCTAGATCCAATGATGTAAGATCTGAACTTATATAGGGCGAACACTTCGGCTAGCATCTCCTTCTCTGTGACTGTATAATTCTGCTGTGCGGAATCCAATGTGCGGTTAGCATAGTGGATAGCAAAGGGGACTCCATCCCTCCTCTGTCCCAGCACGGCCCCCACGGCAAAATCGGAGGCATCCGTCATGATCTCGAATGGGAGAGACCAATCAGGCGGCTGGAGAACAGGAGCCTCTATAACACACTGCTTGAGAGTCTCAAAGGACGAAAGACACTTGTCATCGACAAGGAACTCGGTGTCTTTCGTCAATAGGTCAGTCAACGGTCGGGCAATCCTGCTAAAATCATGAATAAATCGTCGGTAGAAACCGACGTGCCCCAGGAATGACCGTAACTACCTCAAATTGGACGGTGGTGCGAGTTTTCTAATGACATCTACCTTGGCCGGATCAACCTCCATGCCCCTGTTGGAGATGATATGGCCAAGCACCGTCCCTTGAGTCACCATGAAGTGACTCTTCTCCCAAGATAGCACCAAATGAACCTCTATATATCGCTGGAGTACTCGGTCTAGGCAGTCAAGACGGGAGTCGAATCCGTCGCCGTAAACCGAGAAATCATCCATGAAGACCTCCAAACACTCCCCTACCATGTCCGAAAAGATCGACATCATGCATCTCTGAAAGGTCGCAGGGGCATTGCATAGCCCAAATGGCATGCGTCGGAAGGTGTATGTGCCGAAGGGACAGGTAAAGGTGGTCTTCTCCTGGTCCTCGAGAGCGATGGCCACTTGGTTGTAGCCCGAGTACCCATCCAGAAAACAATAATGGCTCTTCCCTGCCAGTCTCTCAATGATCTGATCTATAAAGGGCAGAGGGAAATGATCCTTCTTGGTGGCCTGGTTGAGTCTCCTGTAGTCAACACAGACCCGCCAAGAAGTGGGTACTCGTGTAGCAATCTCCTCTCCAGACTCGCTAATCACTGTAGTGATGCCCGTCTTCTTGGGCATCACATGCAAAGGGCTGACCCACTTGGAGTCGAAGATGGGGTAGATAAAATCGGCGCTCTACCATTTCGAAATTTCCTTCATGACAACCTCTCTCAGATTTGGGTTCAGCCGTCACTGGAACTCACGCGACGACTTCGCCCCATCCTCGAGATAGATATGGTGGGAGCACAGGGCCGGACTAATCCCCTGGAGAACTGCTACGCTCCATCCGATTGCCTTGCGGTTCTTTTCAAGAACCCCCATCAAAGGGGATTCTTTCTCTCCAGTCAGATCGGCGGAGATGATGACTGGGTACATCTCAGGCTCACCCGCAAGGAATCGATACTTCAGCGAAGTAGGGAGCGGCTTCAGCTCTGGACAGCTGGGTGCTGGTGGATCTGGCCTCTGAAATGTCTCTGTGAACGCTGCCAAATCTGCATGGGAGAACTGAAACTCTCTCTCAATCTCAGAAACTGGAGAAGGCTGCCCTGATGGATTGTTGCTCTGCTCGGCATCTACCTCCTCCTCAGCTGTAGGCTTAGTGGAACTCAGGTCTAGTATGTAATCCTCACAATCTGCCGAATCAGACTCTGAATCTGAGGGATCTGCATCACATAAGGTGGCATCAGTACCACCCTCATCACAAAAATCCGAGTCGCGGTCGAGAACTGGCTCTGTTGCCTCTAAGGTATCCTGAACCAAGAATGTGCTCTCCAGGCTCTCCTCTGTTGTCATGTCTGCATCAGCTGTGTCTGAAAATGAGAGGATGGCCTGTGCTGCTGGGTTTGCCCATACTGCCTCATCGTCTGTGATCACAAAATCACAGTCCTGGTGGATGTCTAGCCCGGCATCTGTCAGCTGCTCTGTGTCTGAAGTGGTCTCTGAGCATGATCTCTCTCTGGCTCGACTGTCCTCGACCTTCTCTATTTGTACACTTTCTCCCTAGACGCAAAAGTATACCTTCCCGCTATTATGGTCAGTCACCGCCTTGGCTGTGGCCAAGAACGGACGACTGAGAATGATGGGGGTATCGGTCACTGAGTCAGGGATCTCCATGTCCAACACTACGAAGTCCACGGGGAATTGCAGGCCCTGAATAGTGACGACAACGTCTCGCAACAACCCCTTCGGCCTCTTGACAGATCGATCAGCAAACTGAAGGACTGTCCTGCTCTGTCTAAGAGTGCCCAACTCGAAACGGTCGAGAAGGGCTGCCGGAAGGAGTTTGATCGACGATCCGCTATCTAATAGAGTCCGGTCGATCTTCTGATCTCTAATGTGGCATCTGACATAAGGGGCTCCTGAATCTGGCCTCTTGGCCGACAGACGGTTCTGGATCGCGAAACACGTGGCTTTCGTCAGCACATGGATCTCTGAATGGTGGTTCCTCCTCTTCCTCCTGACTGTAGTCTTGTCTCTCAGTGAACTCTGAAGAAGGGGAATGTGCTGCAAAGCCTCCAGAAGAGTCAGCTGTATGTAAAATCTATCTATCATCTGCTGGCTGAACACTTCCTGATCTCTCTTTTTTGGATTTTCTTTTTTCTTCCCCTTCCCCATCTAAAGGGCTCTAGGGAAGGGGATCACCGGGTCCTTCTCAGATGAAGGACTAGGAAAAGGTCTAGACGGCTCGACGGCCAGATCCGCACATACATCACGCACCATAGTGGGACCAGAAAAAATCAAACCTTTTCCTTTATTCACAACAAAGTTCCGAGATACATCAGAAGTAGGAAAGACAACAGGACTCTCAAACTGAACACGGGTGGTCTCAGCACCACCATCGGCTGGATCAACTGGAAGACTCGCAGCCTCAGTACCGCGCTCTGGCTCGGCATCGTGGGTGGCCTCAGTACCACCTCCTCGAACTGGTGAAACGACGGCCTCAGCACCGCCTGTGGAATCAGCATCCTTGGTGGCATCAGTACCACCGTCATCATCTCTAGCGGCCTCAGTACCGCTCTCCTCCTCCTCGTCGGGTGCTCTGGGTGGATCCTCATGATGTGGCTCAGACGAGGCGCCGCCTGCTGGCATCCTACCGCTCCTAAGTGTGACAAAATCAGTATCAAACAGATATCCAGTCATATCACCAAATGCATCACTAGGAGTGGTATACTCAGTACAAACTACCTGCTCAGATTTCCGCTTCAGGCTGTTGGGGTTCGGCTCGATCTGGGCAGGGATGGCGGCCTTTCCTCTCACAATGTCCCGCATCTCCTGGCGGAACTCGTCCATCTCCCGTCGAAAGGTAGCATGTTGATCCGTGAGGAGGCAGGCTATGTCATCCAAAGCGGGGCTCTCGTGGGAGCCCGACGGGTAGCCTCTCTGGTAATGAGGCTGCTGGAACTGGTGCTGCTGCTGCTGAGAGGGGTATGGGAGTGGTGGATGCTGCTGCTGGTGAGGCTGATCTCGCCTCCAAGATTGTCCCTGCTGATAGGGATGAGGACCATAGGACGACTGCTGCTGATGTGGTGGGTATACTGGGGGGTTTTGCTGCAGCTGGTGCTCTCTCTGATGGTCGTACTGGCCACCCTGTCCTGACGGCTGCTACTGGGGCTGGGTACCTCCGGTCCCCCACCTGAATCTGGGATGGTTTCGTCGGATACCAGGCTGAGGGCGGTCATACCAAATCCCGTTGACATCCATCAACGGCTCTGTGTCGTACTAGGGTGGTGGAAGCACTGCCAGAGACTGATCCGGCTAGTATACCACCATCTGCAAGTCTGGAGATGGTGGTGACTGGTAGGTGGGCTGCGGCTGCTGGTACGGCTCCGCCTGTACAAGGTGAACCTGTCTAGGCTGTTGGTGTGAGCTGGAGCGTTGGGACGAGCTGCTGCTGCTGCCGTGATCGCCTCGCGACTGAAGATGGGGCTGGGTGATGAACACAGAATTCAAGAGAGTCTAAATTGGTGTCTTACACAAGGCGGAGACAACCGTCGCTGTGGCGACTCTCAAATGAATCCTGTATTTAATCAACAATTAACCCACACTATAGATTAAAGAAATAGAAATAAATGTGGAGTTAAAATTTATTTTTAACTCTGCACAAAATGTATAGCAAGCAAGTATGCAGAGAATTCGAACACAGGGAGCAAACAGGGTAATTCAAAAAGATGTGTGTGTGTGTGTGTGTGAATGTGAGTGGTGTCTACACTAAGCAAGCAAAGGTTTTGTGGGTTTTTTAATTTTTAATTTTTTTAAAATTTTTTTTAATTTTATTTAATTTTGTATTTTGGTTTTTAATTTTCTGATTTTTATAATTTTATATTTTTATATTTTTATATTTTTTTAATTTTCTTTTTTTTAATATTGGAATATAAACACAATGTAATAAAAGGGAAGATAGAATATTAATAAAAATACGCAAAAATAGCCAAAAATTCAGAAATAAAATCTTTTTGATATTTTTATAAATTTCTACTGTTTTTGTGATTTTTGGGTATTTTTCCAACTATTTTGGTCTTTTTAAACACTGAAATAAACCAAAATAGTGGACAAGCTACTGGCTGGAGATAAAATGAGAATTAAAAGTAGCAAATAGCCACAAATTTTTTCCACACTATTTTTCAAATAAAGATAATCAAAACAGGAGACTACAGGACTTGAGTTACAAATTTTGGAGTTTTCTACAATTTTATAGATTTTTTTAAAGTTTTTATGTATTTTTGAATTTTTAAGGTTTTTCTTTTGAGATTTTTAGTGATTTTTGGATTGATACTAAAATGGGTTAAAATAGACAGTAGGGATTTTTTTTGGATTTTTTTCGAGATATTTTACTATTTTTTGGAATTTTCTAAGATAGACAGTGCTGAAATGGATAGTTTTTTATTTTTAATAAATATTAAAATGCAATAAAATCAAAAACTAAAATTGTGGCGTGGAAGAACAAGCACACAGGAGCTTAAGTTTAAATTTTGAGAATTTTTGGAACTAAAACGAGGCTCCAAATAAATACTACAAGCAAGCAAAAAGTTCACAGCCAAGCAAGGACTATTTCGCAATTAGATAAACTTCCAGGGGCAGGCTTGCAATTTTTGCACAAAAATTTGTACTGAATTAAATATATTCTAGGCCAAAACCAATAACAAAAGCTTGCAGGGATGCCTTTGCAAAATCTACCAGACGCACGTGCATTACACGCGCGCCTAGCAGGGGCACGGTTGCAATAACGCAAAAATATAAGGACTTGCTAGCAATATAACCAGAGAGTTTACAACTGCAAATAGTATTTTAAGGACTGAACTCAAATGCCAGAACCCGCTGGGATATGTGCGTAAAATGTCCACCCACGCGCGTGCAAAGCACGCGCCTGGGGAGGACTGACGGGAAATTCTCAAAAAAAACGTCGGGGCTTTCAGGCAAATGTTACAAAAATTTGTAAAGACAAATGAAGGCTTAGAGATTAATTAGAAATTACACAAAAATGGAGGGGTGTCTGCGCAAAAACCCCCACTTATCCACGTGGCACGCGTGGATGTGCTTCAATGAGGGTGGATCGGACGGTGGGGCTTCCCTCAGACGCGGACGACCCTGATCAAAGGGGAGGGGGGAGATGAACGGCAGCTATAGCTTGCCCCCTCCCCCTCGTTCTGTTTTGCGCAGGCGCGCGTGGGCAGCGGCGGCGCGTGGATGGCGGCGGCGTTCTTCTCCGGCTAGCTCGAGGCACCCTCCAGGTGGTTAGGCATCGACGTTCGATACCTGCGAGATGAAATGGGCTCGAGAGCAACGTCTCGGCCGGATTGTTAAGTGCGGTGGGTACACGGAAGGTGGTGGAGATGGTCGGAGCTCAAGAGCTCCGACAACGTGGTCGGTTGCGGACTGGGGGTGGATATGGATCGAAATTGAAGCTACAGCTACTGTAAATAAAAATATGCAAAGGAAAATGCAAGAGAAACAAAGGACCTCAGAGCAAAATGCTCGAGGTGGACCTCGACGGCGACACGCCACCGGAGGTGGTGGAACGTTCTCAAGCCTTCACCGCACCTCGACGAGGGAGCTGGGTCGACCCTCTGTCACCGGGGACTCTCAACAAGGGCTCGGAGGTCTTGGCTTTAGCCAAAAGAAGGTTCAAGGGCCCAAGGAGTCGGATGGGGCATTTTTGAAAGATGGCGAACGTGGCTCCTTAATCGAGGCGTATCGGGAGATGCAACGACCCGAAGGTCGAAAAAACACTTGGGCGAGTATGCCCTATGGTAGGACTACAAAAGTCGTGAAGACTTCGACATCAAAGGATGAAAGGCGTGATCTCCAAAAATAGGGGAAAATGCCAAAAAAATGCACTCTGGCAATGAACAGGCTGGTGTCAGAGAGTTGACCGCGGGTCAACTCTCCAGCCCCCCTGGTTGGTCCACGTGGACCAACCAGGAAAAAGCCCGAAAAAATGCCTTAAAATTCATTTTAAAATAGTAATATATTTTATTAATTTTAGGTTATTAAATAAAAAATATTTCTAATTTTATAAATTATTTTATGGTAATTTTTATTTATTTTTTAGAGGTATATTTTTACAAGTTGCCTTTTATGCCCTTTGCAGGTATAAATACCTATGTATTGTATTCTTTAATTTTTATTGTATGTATTTAATTTATTTATTTTTGATTATTAATTTATATAATTGTAAAATACTTTTATACACATATTTATATTTTTATTTTATTTTATTGATATGTTTTGTATATTAAATAAAATAGAATTAGTAATTATACAGGTATGTGTATAAGCATTATACCTAGGTTTTGTGTAGACAAGAATTTTTATTTTGAGTTTTATTTACATTTTTATTCTAATTTTGATACACACAATTATTATAAGTAATATCTACAACATTATAAAAATATAAAAGTACAAAAATAATGAATAAATAATAAATTGAATATTTTAATCTGTACAATTATACAATGAGGGTCCAAAACTCAACTTTCAAACCGTAGCTCCGCCAAATGCGAAACCACCGCCATTAAATACCTTATTTTATTCTATATACAATTAAAGGTGAGTTTGATGCATTTGGAGTTTTCATTTGTGAGATACGGGTCTGGGAAGTTGGGATTCTGGAATTTTATTCAGATCATAACTTTTTATCTGTGTATTATTTTTCTGTGAAATCAATTTTGTATTTTTCTATATTTAATTATCTACAACTTTCATGTACAAAGTTTCTTTATTTGATGTATACAAAGTGGAACCAAAATTAGGTCCCAAAATGAATAAAGAATGAATAAAATAAAAGGAATTTTATTGGTATTTTTGGCCCTTATCTCCCCCTACTTAATTCCTTGTCGACCTATTCATCAAGATGCTTAGGTCTCGGGGTTTCGGGTCATAAAATATTTACAATATTTTATTCTTTTTCTTTTCTTTTATTTATTCTATAATTTTGGCTTTAGTTACAGTATTTTACACACTAACGAGATGCACATGCATGAATGCTAAGATGCTACATTTAAGGCTATTTATAGGCATTTGCTAGGGTTTTTGGTGCCAAAATGATAGAATAAAGATGATGAAATGTTGGTTCATCATCCCCCTATACTTTACCTTTGCTAGTCCCTAGCGAACACTTATGCAATAAGTGCAAAAAGAAAAGAAAGAAAAGAAAAAGACGAACTTGGATTTTATTTGATTATCAAACTTGCCTTCACAAAATCAAAGTTTGGAGCTTAAGTCGGACCTTTGGAATTTTAGTGCGGGTGGAACCTTGGTGAGAACCGAATTTGAAATCCAACAGTCCTTGAGAATCCCAAAACTCTGCTCAAGTCTCCTCAATAGCCAGGTCAGAAATACTTCAACTCATACGCAAACTCTTACGACTATGAATCTGACTCGTACAGTGTAAGTGATGGTGGCTCTCCCCAACTGGAATGACAAAGAGACTAACTTCTCCAGTACGACAACCCAATGATTCCCCAATCCAATAACTCCATCCTCGAGGAGCGGGGTATTCCCTTCTAAGTTCAAGTGGCAACCAGCTCAAGAGGAGGGGGTGAAGAGAAGAATGGATGGTAGCCAGTGTAGCTACCTATCCTAGGATGCAAGACCAGTGTAGTCGAGTCATCCGGCTGCAGGCTCACATGATATGACTTTGATGCTCAAGGTTGCTTATTTTCTATACAACATATTCGCATACTTTGCAGGCTTTTTATTTTTGTACATGCCTGAACTTTTTTTTTTGAAATACTATATACAGAAGCATTTACATAAGGAGTTTTTCCTCTTGAGCCAGTAGACTAACCCTCTTTTGAAGCTTTATTGCAACCCACACTCTCCTATCTTTAGACTTCCTCATCACTGGACGGGTTGGGGTGCACTTCCCTCCCTAGAGGAGGACAAGTGTTTCCACTTGTGCGCGTCTCATACCGGCAAATCCAATCCCCTCACCACTCCAACTGAGTTGAGCCATGTGAAAGGTGCAGGTGTCCAAGTTAGGTCATTATCAACAAGAGTCGTGCGTGTGCTCCGAAATACTCTACTTAGGCAATCAAGAATCCATTGAACCAAGTCTCGTGGTCCTCAAAGAATTAAGTCAACTAGACCTGAAGTACCTCAAACTCAGTTCCTATAAGGTTCCTGTTATTAGGTAGATTATAAGGTCCAATCAAGCTCCAATCTCCGGATTTTACTTAGACTTGTTCAACTATCAAACTCAATCCGAAAAATGCTCATGCTATGCAATGCAGAAAATATTTTTGTGATGTGATTTTCAAGACTTTGAACTTTTTATGGATTTTTGAAAAGATGATGATGATGCATATGCAGATGCCCCTTTTTTTGTATTTTTCAAAAGAGTTTTCAAATGTTTTTGGATTTTAATCTTGCAAATGTTTTTGGGATTTTTGAAAACAAAAAGTTTTTGGCTAAAAGTTAGGTGAAAACTATGTACACGGGAGTGCTTCTTATACAAGAAGTGGATTTTAAGAATTTACAGTGTAAGTGGTCAATTTTATACATATATATAGTGGATTTTGGTGAGATGTAAGTATTCCTCAAACTTATTTGACACAAGCTTTTTCACACAATTTTTGAAAACTATAGTCCAAAATAGTTTTTACAAACATTTTACAAACATGTACACACATTTGAAAATCATTTTTGCAAAGGTTTTTCAAACAGTATATAGATTTTTCAAAATATTTTTGCAACCATTTTTCAAACGATTTGCAAATCATTTTTCAAACATTTTATTTCACACAAAGAAAAGAAATTTTACAAAACACACATTTTTACACAGGTTGAAAACATGTAACAAAATATTTTCAAAATAGTTTTCAATAAATGTTCACAAAGATTTTCAAACTATTTTTCAAACATTTTGCAAAAAACATTTTCACCTGATTTGTTAATCAGTAGATACAAAAATAATTTGAGGAATGGTAACATCTTTTTATTAAAGATTTTTAATGAATTTTAAAGAATTATTATCCTTTTTATTACGAAAGTACGAGTTATGGCTAAAGTATATACGCAGTATATATGACCCCCCTATACTTAGCTTGAGCTATGTCCTCATAGATCGGAGAGAAAAGAGAAGACATAACTCGTACTAAGTATAGGCAAGTCTAAAGAATAAAGGAATAAATGAACCAATGAGAAGTTGACCGTCCCTCCTATACTTAGGATCAAATAATCCTAAGTATAGCAGACTGTACACAACGCAGGGAGGGTCAAGGGTGGGAATGAACAGATCGTACTCAGATTGTCTCCCCCTATACTTAGGGTAAAATATCCCTAAGTATAGACAAGAAGAGGAAACAATGGAGAGGATCGGAATAAATGAAAACTCGGGGTGCAAACCCCCCTATACTTAGGACAAAGTACGTCCTAAGTATGGAAAACTGTCTACAAGGGTAGCACCTTTTTGATAGATGAAGAAGATAAAAAAGGAAAAGAAGAAAAGAAGAAAAGAAATCAAAAGGTAGATGAAGAGATCGTGAGGATGTACACACCACTCCCCCTATACTTAGGGTAAAAGAAGCCCTAAGTATAGGCAACAACAGGAATGATGACACGGACGAAGAAAGAACACTCGGCTCGTCCACCCCCTATGCTTAGGACAAAGTACGTCCTAAGCAAGGCAAACACGAGAATGGGTGGACGAGCAAAAACGGGAGATAGAAAGAGAGTCACGGGAGAGAATCTGCAACATAAATGGATGATCATAAGAAGGTGGAAAGCAAACCTTCTTGCGGGACCGCTGAGGGATAGATCTGATATGGTGTATGTCGACATCGGGGTCCACAGTGGACGAGGCCGATCAGGGTCGACACGGTGAAGGCCCTCAGTGGAATCAAAACGGAAAGGGACGAACTGATCAATGGAAGCAGTATGTCTAGGTTCTCCTTTGGTGGTCCTATGGTGTGAAGGCATAGACTGGTGAGTGGAAGAAGTGTGGTCAGGTCTGGCCTTGGAAGTCTCGCAGATATCGAAGTGGAATGGGACAAACTCATCATCCTCGGAAGAAGTGTAATCGGAGTTGTCCTGCGAGGGCTCGTCCAGGTCAAAGTCAAAAGGCACGAAATCATCAGTGGAAGTATACGAACTCTATTCGTCCTCAAGAGTTTCACCCAGATCATCTTTTTCATCAAGAGGCCAAAAATTGTGAAGGTTCGCATCATAACCGACCTCAATCATATTTACCTTTGAAGGACCAGGGAAGGACATATCAGTGGAAGTAGTCAAACCAGGTCCGTCCCGTCCAGTCTTACCTAGGTCACTCGTTTCCTTATGAGGTCTCTCAAAATAATGGGCAACATCATGAACGTCCTCAATCATCTTTACTTGTGAGTGACCAGGAACGGACTTATCAGTGGAAGTGTTCAAACCAGGTCCGTCATGTCTAGTCTTGGTATCTGCCCTCCGCTCAAATGATTCAATCACGTAAATGCTTTGGATTTCATCAACACATCGCCACACACCAGGAGGAGGAACCGCGAGGTCTATGCTTTCCGACTTCCTCCCCTTTCGGGGGATCTGTCGGGTCTCATCAATGGTCGCTAAGGAAGCATCTCTAGTATCATCAGATCGGTCACAGGACTCAGAGTCAGCTATAATCGGTGAAGGTGCATCAGGTGCAGGTCTCTGGTCAACTGTGGGTGCGGTGATCGCCACTTCGCTCTCGTCAGTAGGACGGAAGCGAATCTCTCCTGATCCATAGTCAATAACGACCCTCGTAGAGGCGAGGAATGGTCGTCCCAGGATGATTGGAGATGGCTCCCCTGTAGAGCTCTCCATGGGCAACACGACAAAATCAACATGGTGGTTCGTGCCCTGAATAGAAATGACGGCGTTTTCAAGGATACCCTTCGGCCTCTTGATAGATCCATCAGCAAACTGAACGATCATCCTGGTTTTCTTTAGAGGCCCTAAGTGAAGAGACTGTACCAGTGAGAAGGGTAATATGCTAATCGAAGCACCGCCATCCAGGAGAGTACGATCACAAGTGTAGTCAGAGATGGTGCAAGTGATGAAAGGTGTAGCTCTGCTCTTCCTCTTGGGAATGGGACAGTGTGTGATGGCGAGGGCAGTGGCCATGGTCAGAATGTGACGCTCAGATCTGCTCCTCCGCTTTCTCTTCTTGGGAAGAGGAGCAGATAATTGGGTCATGGCCTGCTGAAGTGGGGCACGGATAATCTCATGAATAGTCGCCACCACTTCGGGGTCAGTTAGCATTTTTTTGAATTTTTGGACATCCTCCATACAAGGGAGGAAGTCGGAATCAGCATATACACGAGGCATGACAAGAGCAGCCTGTACAGCGGCATCCTCGGGGTCGAAGGTGGGACTAGGTGTGAATGCATGTGTGGTCAAGGGTTCTGGCAAGTGGACTCTCTCCTCAAAATATTGATCAACCAAGTGTCTCCCGAACTCTTTTTGGATTTTTACATTTTTCTCATTTTTTGGTATTTTTGGCGATTGCAAGCTCCCATGATCACTTAGAAGTGAAGCCATATCCCTGACGAAAGGAGCATTAATCTGATTCTTCCTCAAGAAAGTAATATCATCATTCATCATATCAATGCGCTTTGTCATCCGATTCAAGATATCACTCATAGAAATCGAGGGAGGTGACTCCATCAGGTCAGACTCGGGTGGATGTGAAAGTGGAGGTGGATAATACACAGGTGGGGATGGAGGTGGGTAGAAGTCCGCGTCGTGATACTATGGATGAGGCGAGTATGTACAAAAATCAGAAAAAATAGGAGGTGGGTCCTCCTGATAAAAGGGAGGTGGATCGGCTGGAGCGAGCGAGGGGTCCGCAAAGTCCGGATAAAATGCACTCCAGAGATCCATCTCGAAAACAAAAGGAAATGATCGGGAGAGCACGATGGTCAAGTCAAGAGAGTGAAGAAGAAGGCGCAAGTGCGCAGAGATGATCTAAGGCACACACAACAATCACAGACAAAAATCAAAATAAGACAAACCCTCAATTCACCTACTCAACTCGGTAGAGACCGCAAAGAGCGGTCTTTTTATCTTGTCTGTTTTAGAGTTAGGTGAGAAGTCCAAAATTGCACAAACATTTAGGGGGCTGAAATGGGATTTCGGCACTATTCCTTAGTGTGTGCGCGAGCAATGTAAAACGAAGACAATGAGGGGATTACTCGCCCCAATACAAGATTTTTCTTTTGATCGGTTTTAGGGTCAAGTAAAATTAGCAGTCCCAATTTTATGGATTATCACTTTTTTGGATTTTTAATGAATATGCATGCGCCTAATGAGGAGTCAATTTTACTTAGCACCTAGGTTGGCAAAATCAGAGGTAGAGAGGCGGAAAAGCAATGCAAGCGTTCAAAACGATGATGGATGCTAAAGCGTAAATGCTCACCTTGCCTCCAGCACTCTACATGCAAGGATGCTCAGCAGAATTGAACCTATCTATATGCAAATGCAAAAGCCGATGAAATCGCCCTAAGTTTCAGAATTTGCTATTATCGGGAAGAACCACAAGTTGACCTCCAACCCTCAACCCTAGAGTCCGGTCTAGGCTCACCCCTCCTCTGCTCAACACACTTGAGTTTAGGAGAAAGCGCTTTGCGGGATGAGCTCGCGGCACGACGGATTGAAGGTGATGATCAACTGTTTAAAATTTGACTAAGTCCAAACGAGACTATAGGTGCATGTAGAATATTAAGTGTTTGGCCTTAATCTATCGCAAGCAATCCTAAAACTAGGGGCTCAATCACACAAAATAAATAAAATCGAAAAACAAAACAAAATAAAAAGAATGCGAGAAAAGCCGACAAAAACCGCGGCGAGCCCCCAGGTGTACAAACACCTGGAAGTTAGGCTCAAGAGTCCAAATGTCCGGGGGTACCTGTATTATTACAATAATAGGTCTCTCTCTCACAAATTACAAAGTAAATACAACACAAAAAGTGCTCAAAAATACGACTGTCTTCTCAAGTCCTCCCTGCCTTTTTTGATGCTAGGTCAGAAGTCTCCTGTCGCCTTCACGTGGGTGCACCGACGCCCAAGGTAGAGCGTCTCCCTCGATCTGCGGTTCCTCGCACAAAGTCAACAAGGAAGACTGATTAGACAATTCAACAATGTATGTCAATAAAAATAAAAATAAAATAGCGAAAAGAAAAGCCGCAAAGTAGACAACCAATCACAAGCACAAAACAAAAACTGATCTACGCGTTGTTGCTCCCCGGCAACGGTGCCATTTGATGAACACAGAATTCAAGAGAGTCTAAATTGGTGTCTCACACAAGGCGGAGACAACCGTCGCTGTGGCGACTCTCAAATGAATCCTGTATTTAATCAATAATTAACCCACACTATAGATCAAAGAAATAGAAATAAATGTGGAGTTAAAATTTATTTTTAACTCTGCACAAAATGTATAGCAAGCAAGTATGCAGAGAGTTCAAACAGAGAGAGCAAACAGAGTAATTCAAAAAGATGTGTGTGTCTGAATGTGAGTGGTGTCTACACTAAGCAAGCAAAGGTTTTTGTGGGTTTTTTAATTTTTAATTTTTTTTAATCTTTTTTAATTTTGTATTTTGGTTTTTAATTTTCTGATTTTTATAATTTTATATTTTATATTTTTATATTTTTTTAATTTTCTTTTTTTTAATATTGGAATATAAACACAATGTAATAAAAGGGAAGATAGAATATTAATAAAAATATGCAAAAATAGCCAAAAATTCATAAATAAAATATTTTTGATATTTTTATAATTTTCTATTATTTTTGTGATTTTTGGGTATTTTTCAACTATTTTTGGTATTTTTAAACACTGAAATAAACCAAAACAGTGGATAAGCTACTGGCTGGAGATAAAATGATAATTAAAAATAGCAAATAGCCACAAAATTTTTCCACACTATTTTTCAAATAACGATAATCAAAACAGGAGACTACAGGAATTGAGTTTACAAATTTTGGAGTTTTCTTCAATTTTATAGATTTTTTTGAAGTTTTTATGTATTTTTGAATTTTTAAGGTTTTTCTTTTGAGTTTTTTAGTGATTTTTGGGTTGACACTAAAATGGGTTAAAATAGACAGTAGGGAATTTTTTTGGAATTTTTCGAGATATTTTACTATTTTTTTGGTATTTTCTAAGCAAGACAGTGCTGAAATGGATAGTTTTTGATTTTTAATAAATATTAAAATGCAATAAAATCAAAAATTAAAATTGTGGCGTGGAAGAACAAGCATACAGGAGCTTAAGTTTAAATTTTTAGAATTTTTAGAACTAAAACGAGGCTCCAAATAAATACTACAAGCAAGCAAAAAGTTCACAGCCAAGCAAGGACTATTTCGCAATTAGATAAACTTCCAGGGGCAGGCTTGCAATTTTTGCACAAAAATTTGTACTGAATTAAATATATTCTAGGCCAAAACCAATAACAAAAGCTTGCAGGGATGCCTTTGCAAAATCTACCAGACGCACGTGCATTACACGCGCGCCTGGCAGGGGCACGGTTGCAATAACGCAAAAATATAAGGACTTGCTAGCAATATAACCAGAGAGTTTACAACTGCAAATAGTATTTTAAGGACTGAACGCAAATGCCAGAACCCGCTGGGATATGTGCATAAAATGTCCACCCACGCGCGTGCAAAGCACGCGCTTGGGGAGGACTGACGGGCAATTCTCAAAAAAAACACCGGGGCTTTCTGGCAAATGTTACAAAAATTTGTAAAGACAAATGAAGGCATAGAGATTAATTAGAAATTACACAAAAATGGAGGGGTGTCTGCGCAAAAACCCCCACTTATCCACGTGGCATGCGTGGATGTGCTTCAATGAGGGTGGATCGGACGGTGGGGCTTCCCTCAGACGCGGACGGCCCTGATCAAAGGGGAGGGGGAGATGAACGGCAGTTGTAGCTTGCCCCCTCCCCCTCGTTCTGTTCTGCACAGGCACGCGCGGGCAGCGGCGGCGCGCGGGCGGCGGCGGCGTTCTTCTCCGGCTAGCTCGAGGCACCCTCCAGGTGGTTAGGCATCGAAGTTCGGTACCTGCGAGATGAAATGGGCTCGAGAGCAACGTCTCGGTCGGATTGTTAAGTGCGGTGGGTACACGGAAGGTGGTGGAGATGGCCGGAGCTCAAGAGCTCCGGCAACGTGGTCGGTTGCGGACTGGGGGTGGATATGAATCGAAATTGAAGCTACAACTACTGTAAATAAAAATATGCAAAGGAAAATGCAAGAGAAACAAAGGACCTCAGAGCAAAATGCTCGAGGTGGACCTCGACGGCGGCACGGCCATCGGAGGTGGTGGAACGTTCTCAAGCCTTCACCGCACCTCGACGAGGGAGCTGGGTCGACCCTCTGTCACCGGGGACTCTCAACAAGGGCTCGGAGGTCTTGGCTTTGGCCAAAAGAAGGTTCAAGGGCCCAAGAAGTCGGATGGGGCATTTTTGAAAGATGGCGAGCGTGGCTCCTTAATCGAGGCGTATCGGGAGATGCAACGACCCGAAGGTCGAAAAAACACTTAGGCGAGTATGCCCTATGGTAGGACTACAAAAGTCGTGAAGAATTCGACATCAAAGGATGAAAGGCGTGATCTCCAAAATAGGGGAAAACGCCAAAAAAATGCACTCTGACAATGAACATGCTGGGGTCAGAGAGTTGACCGCGGGTCAACTCTCCAGCCCCCCTGGTTGGTCCACGTGGACCAACCAGGAAAAGCCCGAAAAAATGCCTTAAAAATTCATTTTAAAATAGTAATCTATTTTATTAATTTTAGGTTATTAAAAAAAATATTTATAATTTTATAAATTATTTTATGGTATTTTTTATTTATTTTTTAGATGTATATTTTTACAAGTTGCCTTTTATGCCCTTTGTAGGTACAAATACCTATGTATTGTATTCTTTAATTTTTATTGTATGTATTTAATTTATTTATTTATTATTATTAATTTATATAATTGTAACATACTTTTATACACATAATTATATTTTTTTTATTTTATTGATATGTTTTGTATATTAAATAAAATAGAATTAGTAATTATACAGGTATGTGTATAAGTATTATACCTAGGTTTTGTGTAGACAAGAATTTTTATTTTGAGTTTTATTTACATTTTTATTCTAATTTTAATACACACAATTATTATAAGTAATATCTACAACATTATAAAAAATATAAAAGTACAAAAATAATGAATAAATAATAAATTGAATATTTTAATCTGTACAAGTATACAATGAGGGTCCAAAACTCAACTTTCAAACCGTAGCTCCGCCAAATGCGAAACCACCGCCATTAAATACCTTATTTTATTCTATATACAATTAAAGGTGAGTTTGATGCATTTGGAGTTTTCATTTGTGAGATACGGGTCTGGGAAGTTCGGATTCTGGAATTTTATTCAGACCATAACTTTTTATCTGTGTATTATTTTTCTGTGAAATCAATTTTGTATTTTTCTATATTTAATTATATACAACTTTCATGTAAAAGTTTCTTTATTTGATGTATAAAAAGTGGAACCAAAATTAGGTCCTAAAATGAATAAAGAATGAATAAAATAAAAGGAATTTTATTGGTATTTTTGGCCCTTATCTCCCCCTACTTTATTCCTTGTCAACCTATTCGTCAAGATGCCTAGGTCTCGGGGTTTTGGGTCATAAAATATTTACAATATTTTATTCTTTTTCTTTTCTTTTATTTATTCTATAATTTTGGCTTTAGTTACAGTATTTTACACACTAATGAGATGCACATGCATGAATGCTAAGATGCTACATTTAAGGCTATTTACTGGCATTTGCTAGGGTTTTTGGTGCCAAAATGATAGAATAAAGATGATGAAATGTGGGTTCATCACTGGGGAGCCGTCTGTGCCTCCTGGAGACACATGAGCTGGGTCTTCATGTCGCTCAGAGTCTGTGCCATCTGCTCCATCTGAGTGATGCCCCGGCACTGCTTCTTCTCAATCAGCTCCATCCGATCCAACTTCTCGTTAATGATGCCCATGTCCGCAACGGATGACTCTGCCTGTGCTGCTGCTACTGCGGACGAACTGGAAGGACCGACGTCGACCCGTGCTATCCTCTCGTACTGCACGGGTTGTGGCTGTTGGGGTCTGCCCTGAGTATATAACCGGGTCAGGGACATCACCATATAGTTCTCGGCCATCTCCTTGTAGATGGCCCAGACCTGATCGTGATCCTTGGCGAAGTACGACCCACCACAAGAAGCGTTCACCAAGCCCTGAAGCTCTGGTGTCAGCCCGCTGAAAAAGCTCTGCACGAGGTTGGGCTTGGAAATATCGTGGTGCGGGCATCTATCAGTCAGCTCTCAGAACCTCTCCCATGCCTCATGGAACTGCTCATTGGGGAGCATGGAGAAGTTGCTGATCAGGGCTCTCACGGCATTGGTCCACCCGAGTGGATAGTACTTATGCAAGTACTCGGTACGGAGCTGCTCCCAAGTGTAAACAAACTTCCCCAGATGCTTCAGCCAGGTGGCTGCTCTGTCTACCAAAGAGAAGGGGAAGGCAATCATCCTAATGGGGTCCTGGTCCACCTGACGATCGTGGACAGTACTGCAAATCATCAAAAACTCCTGGAGGTGGAGATGGGGCTCCTCGGTGGGGAGCCCGTGGAAGCGGGGGAGGAGCTGCAAGGTGTTCGGGGGAAACTTGAAGTCCCTCACAATGGCTGGTAGCACGACCCAGTGATGCATCAGTGTCGATCCGGGATTGTGCAACTCCCGCATCGGTCTCGGTGGCTCTCCTGCTCCTGCCGCGGCGGCTGCCGCTGCGGCTGCGGCTGCTGCGGCTGCTGTTGCTGCATCATCCGGGATCCTCGGCCCGTCTCTACGCTGCTCTCGCTCTGCTCTCATCTGCTCCATCTCTCTCCTTATATCCAACATAAACGCTCCCTGATCCTCAACTGCTATTGCACTGTCTCAAGGGAGGCGATCAGGGTGGAGTTGATCGCACCCTGGTCCAACACAAAGTGCTCGGGCTGTGGACCTCTAGAGCGATCCTCTGAACTACCGGCCATGGTGTCTGCAAAACCAAATGATCCAAACTCAGGTGTCGATAAATCTGCTAATCTCTCCTCTGGCACTGGTCTCTCGGAACCGAAAGAAAGGGGATCGAGGGGGAACAGGGCGGAATCGTACTCGGGCTCGGAGAGCTGGTCTCGGCTCTCGCGAGCCAACCTAGATGAACGGGTAGACACGCCCGAAAGCAGTGCAACCAGAGGGTGCCTAAGAGATCGTCTGCCCATCATCTTGATGTGACGAGTAAGGTGGATGAGATCTGGAGAAACTATGATCA
The DNA here is from genome assembly GCA_037367405.1 of Ottelia alismoides. NCBI lineage: Eukaryota > Viridiplantae > Streptophyta > Magnoliopsida > Alismatales > Hydrocharitaceae > Ottelia > Ottelia alismoides. The sequence continues at coordinate 1,490,253 of JAZKJV010000651.1, read as the reverse complement.
CAAACAGACCCCTCAGATCACCAACGCAACGCGAGCTGAAGACCGTAAAGGCTCGGTCAAATTATCTTGTCAATTTTATTTTGGTGAACAAACGAAATATCAGAGCGATTACGTGACCTGCTAGGATACCCGATACTCTCCCAACCGACTGTCCCGCACAGAAGAAGTCGTTAATCAGTCGAGAGTAGCACCGGAGGGCTCTACCTAGTGTACAGGTCACTCTCTCGCACAATCAAACCAAACAATGAGGGGGTTGCTTTCCCCAAGACAGATTTTTAGGTCAAGTGTCTTTTAGGGTCAATAGCTTAAACAGTCCCAATTTTATTATTTTTATTTTTAGATATTTTTCAATAAAAATAAAAGGCCTAACGAATTTTTCAGTTCTCCTTATTATTAAGTCAAAAACAGGGGGAGAAGACGAAAAAGCCGATGCGCGATGAAATCAATGATGCATGCAAAGATAGAAATGCGTACCTGTCTCCAGCACTCTACATGCAATATGATCCGCGCAGAATTGAAAGACTGAAAGAAACTACCAATATGGTGCAGCGGTAAAAAGCCGAGTCCCTAAACAGGCAACTTCTATACGAAGAACCGTCTAACTGGTCACCGCTCCTTCGATCCAAGAGTCCGGTCTCGGTCTACCCCTCCTCCTCCCAACACATCGAGTTCAGGAGCAGCGCGTGGCAGGGCAGGCTACGGCACGTAGGCTCGAAGGGAGTGAGTCAGTTATTTTTATTATTCTTTTATTAGTAGGTCCAATTAACGATCTATAGGTGCAGGCAGTCTATTAGGTGTTTGGATCCTACTCAGTTACGACACAGTCAAGCAGAAAGTCCTAAATCTAGGGGCTCGAGAAAAACCGCGTAAAACCGTAAAAGGCAGTGAAAAACTGAAAAGCCGCGAAAAACCTAAGGGTCCCCCGAGCACACCGGTGCTCGGTGAAACAAACCCGCTAAAGAGTCCAAGTCCAAGTCCACATTGTCCCTGTATTATTACAATTAATCAAATGAATAAAAGTCTAACTACTCTACTCTAATCCTCTCCCACTCAGCCTCTCTCTCACGCTCTCCTGCGGCTCCATGCAGAAGGGAGCCGCCTCCGAATCCCGCGGTTGCGCCGGCTTCTCGAAAGTCGCCGCCTCGGTCCTCGGGCCTCGCAAGAAAGGAGACAAAGTGTCAAACCAAGAATAATAATCAAATAATAGCAGAAAATATAAATAGGGGTATATGTGCAAAAAGGGCAAATAAAATAAACAAAATAAAATCAATCAAAAACAAAAATAAAAGAAAATAAAATAAAATAAAAACAAGATAAAAACAAAAAGTCGCGAAAAGCCGCTGACTCAGAAAGAGCTGCGGAAAGCCGCGAAAAATAAAACAAAAAGAAAATGAAAAATAAAAAGAAAGACTAATAAGTCGTGATCCCCGGCAACGACGCCATTCTGATGACAGGCCTGATGCCTCGGGTAAAAGGTAATCAAGGGTCGTTGCTACCCAAGTAACCAAGCGCAGTCGATCGAGAAAAATAGACCACCAAAATAGGAAACAAATCAATCAAACTCAAGTAGCGGTCTCGCTATTATATTAACTTGGTATAGCGATCAGGGTCGAACACAAGGAGCACGTAATGGCCTTGCGGCCTGCGAAGTATTCTAAAAAAGGAATAAAATAAAATCAAAGTGTTTTTGGTGTATTTTTAATTTTTATAAATTTTTTTAGATTTTTAATTAATAAAGAAAATAAAGAAAACAATAAAACAACCAACTTCAAGCAATTATTAAGGCACTCAAAAATAACCCAAACTTCAAATAAAAATATTTTTATGTTTTTTTTATAATTTTTACTGTTTTTGGTTAATTTTTGATATTTTTCTGATGTTTATTGAATTTTCTAAAAATCAAACAAGACAAGAAAGCAGTGCTGCTATCCAGTCAGACTTGGAGGGCCAATATAAAATAGATAAAGGCTCTATCAAGGTCTGAAGGTAATTTTCCTAAGAACTAGAAAGTATAAGGAAAATTTTGGCACTGGAATTATTGTTTATGGATTTTTAAATTAATTATTAGAATTTTTATAGGGTTTTTAGTGTTTTGTAATTTTTAAGGGTTTTATATATCCAAAAATGACCAAAATTGGTCAGAAAATCAAACAAGGTAAAACAACTACTGTCTAATTTTTTGTGAATTTTAAAGTGTTTTAATATTTTTTTGTGATTTTTCAAGTTAGACAGTAAAGAAAATGCGTGTTTTGGAATTTTTAAAAATAGTAAATAAAATCAAAAATGTCTCCAAAAATAGGAGAAAATTTTACACTATGGCAGGAGCCATGTATCTAATTTTCATCACATTTGGAGTTGGTTTGATATTTTTTAAAAATTCAAAACTAAGGTACAGTGCACAAGGACCTGTACGCCATTAGTAGAAGTTCTAGGGGGTCCGGTGCAAAATTTCCAAGAAAACACGCGCAAGACGCGTGACTTGGGCACTCAGGGACCTAATTGCAAAGAAACCAAGGTTTCTGGACTATTTAATAACAGGTATTAAAAGTCCAGGGGCCTTAGTGTAAAATACCCACTAATTTCAACACATGTTCTAAAAAACCACGCACAGGGGCATATATGCAATTAACTAAAAGATTTCATTCATTCAGTAACACCCTAGAATAACAAGGCTAAACATGCAAATAACCCAAATAAACACTTGTCGACGCGCGTGATCCACTACAGGCAGGGGCATACATGTAAATAAACTAAGTACGAGGTCCTCAATGCAAAAGTACCAAAATAAAAACAACTGACTACGATATTTACAGGACTAAACACGAAATAAAGCAAATAGGGGGGGCCAAAGAGCAATTACCCCTTTATTAATGCGAGGGACGGATGGCTGCCACGTGGTGGATCGGACGGTGGAGGAATGGTGGCGCCCAACGCAAGGATCCCTCGGCGCTGCTCGACGGCTGGGACCTCGCCACGTGGTAGATCGGACGGCAGGGAAGGCACTGTGGCTAAGCCTCGCTGAGCCGACGGTCCGGATCGCTCCTCCAAAGATCGAACGCTGCTGGTGGCTCCTCAGATGGACGGCGGAGATGCAAACTGGAGCTGGAAGGGGATCCGATGGTATCTGGAGGTCGAGGAAGAACTGATGGCCGATGACCTTCGCCGGCTCGCTGCGTGCGCTCCCGGCCTCCTCGCGGGCCACTGATGATCGGAGAAGAAGCTCCTTGGCTTTCCGCGTCGATTGGTACCCTCCGATGGCTCGACGGAGCTCTGAGGAGCTCAGGCGAGTCCGGTGGAGGTCAAGCTGCTGCACCTGGATGTCGAAGCCCTCAGATGGGCTTCCTGGGACCTGCAAAGATGGGCAACAAACTCGCGGGTCGAGGGCAAGTTGCCTCGACCCTGTAAGCGGGGGTGACTGTGGTCGGTGCGGCGGGGCGTAGGGACTCCGACGATACGACGGAAGAGGAGTCCCAATACCAGCTCCTGTGCGAGCTGGGTTGGATGAAGGGGTGGGGAACGTGCGCGGGGAGAAGGCGGACGTGATGGGGTGGTCCGATGATCGAGACGAAGGCGGAAGTGGCCGGAATCGAAGGTGAACGGCGGTCGGGTGATTTGGGGCAAAATCAAAATTAAAGAAAAGGCAAGGAAACTAAGGCTACCTGGGTGGACGAATTGACTGGGCGTGAGCTCTGGGAGCTCTGGGTCGTCGCCTCGCAGGTCGTCGAGGCCCGAGGCTCGAGCTCTACCTTCAGGCGGAGCACGGCGGCACAAGCTCGCCGGATCAGTGGTCTTCACACTCCTGCCTCGCTGCTACACCACCGGGGGCGAGCTGTCACTCTCGCGAGGATGATGGAGGTCACTGGGTGAATAAATGACGAGCCAAAGATCGGGAAAATGGAGGAGGAGCTCGGCCTTTATACAGCCAGGGGTCTGGCTAAAGTCGATCGGGTAGGGCATCTCAGAGCGCGGACCCCGAGGCGGGCATCCCGGCGAGGGTGTCGGATCTGGCAGGAACGAATAGGACCCTGGGTTTGGGTGTGAGGTGATCGGGTCGTGACACTAAAATGTTGAGAAATCGGGTCGGGCGTCACGACCCGTGGGAAGTGGTCCACAGGGGGGAGTTGACCGGGGGGTCAACATCCCCCGTGGACCAATGGGGACTAGCCACGTGGAAAATATTTGTAAATTAAAAATAAAATAGCAAATGGCCGAATTAAAGAAAACTTAAAACATGAAAAATATTTGTTTTAATTTTTTCTATTTTTTGTGATTTTTAATTAGTTTTTTTGAAATAAAAATAGGGTATTTACATTCTAGTGCTATATAGGTATATCTACAATATGGCTTTTTAATTTTTGATTTTTAATTTGTTATTTTTATACATTTTTATCCCTATTTTATATTTTATTTATTTATAGAATAAAATTAGGAATAAAATATATTTTTATTTTATTTTTATTATTTATATACAATGGTTAAATAAATAGATATGTACATCTATTTACATGGTATATTTACAAGGTTCTTTTTGAATTTTAATTTTGTTCTTTTTATTTTGTTTTTGTTTTAATGGTTTTTATTTTATTTATTTACATCATAAAAGATAGAATATATACAAATTTTTAGGGATTTTAATTTATTTATTTATAAGGTGAAATAAATATAGAGGTGTATTTATATACATGGTGAATATGCACAAGGTAGAGTATTTTTGTTTTCTTTTTGATTTTTCAATTTTTATTTGGAGTTTATATTTATAAATATATACAAATATATACAAGCACATTTTATTCTATTTTTTGGAGGAAAATATTTTTGTGATGTTTACAGGTATATTTACACATGAGCCCCTATCTCTCTCTACTTTGGCTTTTATGCGGTCAGGCCCATGCTGAGCCCTCCCTTGGGATTAGGTTGCTCAATATTTATTCTAAATATTTCCCTCTTTTTCTTTTTAATCTTTATTCTTTTATTTTTGCACAAAAACATGCTAATTATTAGGTTTTACACAATGCATGCTTTTTGTAATTATTTGTATTTACAAGTATCTACATGCATTTGCAAAGGTTTTTGTAGCTAAAATATAAGAATAAAGAGTGATGAATGAGTATTCATCATCTACCTCTGATGATGAGTACTCTGTGCTACTCTCTGAATCGGGTCGCTGACACTTGGTTTGCTTCATCTCAAGGTTCACTTCTCTGCCTGGAGAACGGAACTTCATCATTCCCGTACCATAATCGAAAACTGCGCCTGCGGTCCTAAGGAAGGGCTGCCCGAGAATGATCTGAGATTCTCTCCAATGATTGGGGGTCTCCATGTCCAAGACTGTGAAGTCAACCTGATAGTTCTGCCCCTCAATCGAGATAACTACGTTCTTCACTTCTCCCTTAGGTCTCTTCACTGAACGATCTGCGAATTGGAGTAAAGCTCTTGATTAGCGAAGTGGTCCCAACTCCAATTTCTGATATAATGCTAAGGGAAGTAAGTTGATTGAAAAACCGTTATCTAAGAATGTACGTGCAAACGCAATGTCGTCAATACGACTCTCCACATAGTGAGCACCCATGTCTCTCTTTTTCCTTGGCAATGTCTGATTCTTGAGACAATAGGTTGTGGCTACTGACAAGACATGTGTCTTTATATTTCGGTTTTCTTTCTTCCTACTAACCCTTGTAGGTGTGCATCTCACCTTAAGATATTTTTGGAATGCAGGATGGTTAGCCACATATTCATCAAATGGTACCTTTACAGTGATGTTTTCTTTACAAAACCGTGCCATATCGGGGTCATCTTTCTGAATCTTTTTTATGCGCTTTCCTGCCATAAGAGCACGAGGGAAAGGGATTGAAGCTAGGTAAATAGAAGATGAAGAGTCTGAATCGTGAACTGAAAGATCATTCTTGGCATTAACTGAAATAGAGTTCTTTATACATGAATCTTTTTGATGCAACATGGGATCAAAATCAAATCTATCTACTACATGTTATGGAATAGAAGCTGGGGTGGTATCCGCCACAACCGGAGATGCAAGGTCCTCCGTAGAATCAGAAGTGTATCCATGCTGCCGATGCTGCATACGTGCTCTCCTCCTCCTCTCGGTTCCCTGAATAGGTATCCTCAGATGTTGTTGATGGGGCTCTGAAATATGTTGCCTCTCCTCCTCGTCCTCTGAAGACTCCTCAGGTAAAGCTCCAGAGATGCCCCTCCTCGTGTCCCTCGCCTGGTTAGGTACGGTCACGGTCCTTCCGCTCCTGAGTGACATGTGGTTAGCCTCGTCACATGAAAGAATCTCATGTTTAGATCTAGGAGATGATGAACAGTATACCTGACCAAAATGCTGCTGAGAACTAGATCGGTTCAGGCTATTGGGGTTAGCTTGAACTTGGGATGGGATAGAGGTAGAGGGTGCAGTCTGCTCGTCTTGCCATCTGGATAGGCAGTTGACATCCACCCGTAAGTCATGAATCTCGTTCCTGTAGGAACGGAGCTCATTGAGTATCTGCTGCTGAATATCCAAGGGACCAGACGAAGAAGGAAGTGGATAAGACTGGGAAGAAGAACGGGAAGACTGGCCCTGCTGGCTAGGGTATTGCCTCTGCTGCTGCTGCTGGGGTTGCAGGCCCTGTTGGCCTGCTTGGTAACGGCCCTGTCGGTTGTACTGCTGGTATTACTGCTGGTGTGGCTGGAATCCAGGGCTCTGCTGTGAAGGAGGTGGTGCAGAGGTGAATGCGGTGTTGTGAAAGGTCGGGGGACGCTGGTAGGTCTGTCGGTCTCCCGTACTTCCCTGCCTGGCAGGGTCCTGAGTATACCATACTCCATTCACCTCCCAAACCGGTGGGGACTGTCTCTACTAATGGAGGTGGCTGCTGGAAATAGTGGGCGTAGGATTGGTCCTGCTCCTACGGCTGGGGTTGCCCTGACATCAACTGCTCCTGAACATGGTGAACTCGGTAAACGGGAGAAGAGGGTGCGGTCACGGCAGGTATCCTTATCTTAGATACCTTCTCAGTCAACTCCTCCATCTGTTTTGGAAGTTTGGAGACGCTTCGGTCTAACTCATCAATCCTCCTGTCGATCTTCTCAACTACTGTAAGCTTGTCTGCAAGGAGTCCCATACTAGGGATCATGTCCTGAGAGAGATTGACTATAGTTGATTTTCCCCCTCCAAATGAGAGTGAACTGGGGGACGGTGTATAGGCCCTGCTGGCCATCTGTGAGCGGCTAGTTTCAACCATCTGCTCGAATACCTTCCCGACGATATCCGCTCCTCGTGATGTATAGCTGCCTCCATAGGCAGCGCTCATCAAACCCTGCATCTCAGGGTTGAGACCAGTAAAGAATGACTGGACCAAGATATTGTCATCTAGTTCATGACAGGGACACTTCTGCAGGATATTCTTGAATCTTTCCCAAGCATCACAAAAATCTTCATTGGGTAATTGGGAAAAACTTGTAATTCGCGTCCTCATCATGTTAGTTGTACTCAGCGGGTAGAACTTCTTCAGAAACAGGTCCTTGAACTGGTCATAAGTGGAGACTATAACTCCAAGATTCTTCACCCAATAGTCAGCTTTTCCACCCAAGGCAAACGGAAGGGCTTTGAGCCTAATATAATCATCGCTAACATTATTGTGTTTGAGGTTAGCATAGATGAGCTCAAAGTCCCTTAGGAATGCATATGGCTCCTCAGAAGCATTCCCATCAAAGTGTGGCAGCAGGTTCAGAAAATGCGGCTTCAATTCAAAATCAACAGTGGGTTCTGCCGGACTCAAGTAGTTCCGAATTTGATATAGTCCGGGGTTGTACGCTGCATCCATTGGTGGTTCGACCCCAACATTTAGTTGTCCTAATTGAGCTCGGAGTAGTGCGTGTTGCTGCTCAGATGCAGCTAATCTGGCAAGTATCATTCTCATCGGGTCTTCATGGTTCTCTTCTTCCTCTTCTTTCTTCTTTGGAGGTATTTTTCTTGTATCTTCTTTATGGCATGAATCAGCAAGGTGTTCTTGATTAGAAGAGGATTTATGAATCAAGATATTCTCACCGAGGCGAAAGTCTTCCTCGGTGAGGTGGGAAGAGAGAAAGGGAATGGTTTGAGAGTAACCATCCTGAGAGTGGGTGATCATGGGCTCAAGAGGGTCATGAGTCCAGGTTGGTCCAAGTTGTGCATGGACGTGTGAAGACATACTTCTTGAAGGGTTCAACGAGAGATTCGCAAAGTCCGAATAAATATCCCCCCAATCGGTTATCTTCGACGTCAAAAGAACCGATTCGAACACGATAGTCAATGAGGCGCTAGTTCTACGGTGTACGTAAATGTGTGGAGTGAACTCACACAAGACAAACACAATTCAAACCCTCAATTTCACCAACTCAACACGTGATGGCCGTAAGGGTTCGGCCGAATTATCTGGTCAATTTTAGTTGGTGAGAATACAATCTTGGAAAGATTAACGACCTATTAGGTGCCCGCATTTTCCTACAGACTGGTCTGATTCTTACGACTAGTTTGACCGACTTTCATCCAGTATAGGAGTAAGTGCAGACCATATAAATACAGCTACCCATTCCTTGAGGACTAAGACGTCCTCTAAACCTCCCACTCTGCTAAGGAAATTCGGACCGTTTACGGGCTACCCGTAGATCCTCACTGAAGAGTAGCTAATCGCCTAAAAATAAAGAACCAGTAGTAAGTAAGAAATCCAGGATTGGTTCTATCCTAGGGTCGTCTCTCTCTCACTTGCAAGTAAAACAAACAACGAGGGCTTTATGCACTCGAGAACAGGGGTTCTTTTTATTTTAATTTTTTTGAATCGACCTGCTCAATTCAGTCTCAATTTTAGAGTTAGGTTATCACTTGAAAATTAATCTGAACATACAAACACGTCTACCGTTCAGTCCCAATTTCCTTTTAAACCTTAAGTTATAAAACAAGAAGGGAATCGGAAATCAAAATGCAAACGTGAAACTATGATGCATGCTCAGAAGAAAGGTATACTTACAGTGAATCCCAGCACTCTCCATGCATTATGCAAAACTGAATTTATAAATTTTACACTAAATGCATGCAGATCGAGAAAACCGCACCTAAACAATATACTATTAGCGGGGAAGAATTGATTTGATTTGAGCTAAGTAGTACGTGTCTATGTGCATCTCATTATGAATCTTATAAGATATGTGAATCTTCTAAGATATGTGTGGCCTAAATATGATGGGCACAAACAAATTTGATTCTATACTACCGTGTGCCTAATCCTTATATTCGCCACTCAAGTCAAGCTCCACCCTCACCGGAGAGTGAAACAGGTCTCGACACACCACAAATAATGTCCAAGTCTTTTTTACACACGCGAGCTCTCAAACAAGAGCCGCTATAAAGAAGCAAGTTACCTAAATTATTACAACAAAATAATTGCAAGAATTTACAAAAATTTCTCTCGAAAATAAATTAATTATCCTCGCACTTCAGCAGTCGGCGCGCGTCGCGTACGTCGACCTCCGATGCACTCCAAGTCCACCGGGCCCTCGCAAGGAAAATAAGATTTATATTAGAGATATAAAAACAAAATATATACAAGAATATGAAGAGAAATAATTGCGAAAAAAGGAGTAATTACAAGTAGCTCGGGGGTCAGACTACCCGAGTAAATGAAAAACTAAATCCAAATTTTTAAATTAATCCCTAAGCCGTTTGCCTCCCCGGCAACGGCACCAACTGACGAGTCGTTGAATACGATGATTTAATTCGGACACGTTGTAGTACGTGTACTTAGCTATTCAGTCAGAACCGAGAGAAGGATCTCCATGAAGAGTGTCTCGGCTTAATTTATATTCCGGACAAGTCCGGGGTCGAACATAAGGAGGCAAAGGAACAACTTCGGGTTAATTTGAAAACTTAGATCTAGATTTCTAAGCGGTATTTTTTTAGATTTTTTTAATGCAAAATGAAATGCCAATGCAAGATGCGGTTGAATTAAGACACTAAGAAAACACACAACTTAGCCAAATTAGTTTTAATACAAATTAATCCAATTTAGCCCAATTATATTTTTCCTATAATTCTAATCCAGTGATGACTGCAAGACACATTTTTTGAAATTTTATGGGTTAAAATGCAACAATGAAAAATGCACACTTTTTATAGGTATTTTCACAATTTATCACACAAACAGTAAGCAAAAATCATGAAAAAATTATTGGAATTAAAACATGATGAAATGAGACTATAGTAATTTTTTTAGAATTTTTTGACAATATCCGAAGTTTTTATGTATTTTTTAGTGAAAACAGAGCGACAATGAGTAAATAATTCTTAATAAATCCACAATGTCAAATTAATCAGAGTGCGAATTATCCCAATATGACATTTTTATATGGCATCCAGGAGATTTGAAATTTCGCAAAAAAGATGTATATGAATTTAATTAAAAATCAAATACTAAAATCACTCTACAATTTATTTCAGGCACAAGACCACTCCACTTTGGATGAAATTTGGAAAGTAATTCAAACATATTTCAAGGCATCATCTCAAATGTTTGTAGAATTTTTAGATCAACAATGAGTCCGATATGAATTTAATAGCACAGAATGGGTAAAATATACAAAATTTCAGTTAGACAATTAATTAATTAATTACCCAATAATCACAAAAATATAAATAAATATTCAGATGATAGAGACTAAGTTTCTCAACATAATGGAATTTTTCATTGCATAAAATGATGCATAATTGAAGTCCAAATTGAAAGTTCAATACAGGGGTATCCGTGCAAATTCCGTAAGCAATATAAACAAACAACTATATACAAGGATCATTTCGTAATTACAGAAACTATAAATAAATAAAGTGCAATTTTTACATAAAAAATAATAACCAAATCAACCTTTCTTCTTCCTTGGTTCTTCGCAAGGTGAACCCAATGGGGGAGAGCGGCGGCGTCGGCACGGGGCGAAGATGGGTCGCGAGGCCGGCGGAGGCGCGGCAGCCGGTGGAGGATCGCTGGTGGAGCGGCGGTGCGAGATGGAGAGAGGGGCGGCTGCGTTGAAGGTAGGGGCGGCGGCGCCGACCGCGCATGGCGGCTGCGGCGATGGGGGCGCCGGCCACACGCGGCGGCACTGGACGGCAGAGGGGGGCGGTGGCGGCGATGGAGGAAGGGGCAGCGGTGCCCCTGCCCTTGGGGGAGGGGGCGGCGGGCAGCAGCCGCTGCTCCCTTTGTTTTTTTATTTTTTTTGGATTTTTTATTATTGTAAATTAAAAGACAAAAAAACTCTTGTTTGTTTTAAATTTTTTTACTATTTTTTTATAATTTTTTTAATTTTCTTAAAATAGCAAACGAATGGGGATGTGATAATGGTGGTGATGTGATAAAGATATAAACAAATGAAGGATTTTTGGGCGGTGAAATGATGTGTTAAAAAAATTTGCAAAAATGACAAGATAATAAAACGAGAAGAAAAATTACCTACGATGGAGATGGATGCCTATGATGTTCTCACGAGAGCACGGTCTTCGCTCGAATCGCCGGCGAGCGATGAGCTCGAGCAATGCGCGGTTGCGACTGCGATGTTGCCGAAAAGCCAACGGATCTCACCGGAGAGAGGGTTGTCGTCGCTCGACCGCGGTTGCGTCGCTGTCACCGATTCAACTCTGGGATCTAGGATCTCCTCACATAAAGATAGATCAAGTGTAAATTGAGGAGGATGGAATGTATATAAAGAGATGGAAAACATGGAAGTTAGAATTAAGATGGACTGGGATGGAGGTTAATAAAATGGTGGAGTTGAATTAGAAGTTAGAAAAAATGGTGGAGTAATGGAGTTGAATTTGTGGTTATTGTAGAGAATGTAAAATAAATAAATAATATAAAATAAAGTAGGCTACTTTAAATACAATAGAATAAAAGAGAAGAAAATAAATAGTGGAGAATTTACAAAAGAAGACAAACAACATGTACATTTTTTTGCTTTTCTAATATATATATATATATTTGCCTTTTTTATAAAGATATTACAACGAAAAAATAGAATAAAATACTACAATTAAAATACAACACAAGTATGATTTTTTTGTATTTTTAGTAATTAAAAAAGGTAAAATAAAAAAATGAATAAAGAATATATACATAATATACAATGTACATCTAGGTCTCAAAATCCAACTTTTGCAAACGAGCTCTGATTTTAATAAAACCACTTCCGTTGGATAGATAATTTTCTAACTTCAACTTTAAAAGTGAGTTTGGTGAATTCGGAGTTCATACGGAGCGGGAATTTGGCCTGGAAGTTGGACTTTACGCCTTTTTGTCTTTGGGATCTAGGAGCATTTATTTGAGGTAAATTTTATTTTATATTTTTGTATTTTTTATATACATTTTTATATATAATTTAGAGAAAGAATTAGCCAAAAAGGAGTTGAAATAAAATTATTAAAAATACATAAAGTTTTGGGCTATGTACAAGTGAAAAACTCCTTTAATTTTACAGTTTTTTATTATTAATTTATTTTGTACAATCTAATATACAATAATTAATGTATTTTATTTACAAGAGTTATTTTGTTAATTTATGGATTATATATATTATTAGGGAATTTACTCGTGGATTTTGCTAAGATCAAGATATTGAGATGATGAATCGTGGACTCATCAGCTATATCACCTTATATTTAACCAGAGCTATGGCATCGTATCACTTGTGCTATGAGGACATAGTAAATGTTAAGTATATGGGGTATGCCGTATATTACTGTATATATACTTTAGCCATAGCTCATGATTTAAAATTTTTGAAAATATTTTTGAGCTTGGTTTAAGTTGACCTATGAACTGAGTTTTGTAAAAATTTCTATAAAAACTTTTCTTAAAAATTAAGGGATTAACTTTTTGTAAATAAAATCAACCTTTTTTCAAAAACTCCATAAAAATTTGAAAAATTAAAAAAAATTTGCGTAGAGGCTCAGACTACTAGGCTTAAAAATGAGTAGCTACTATTCAGTGAGGGAACATCGGTCTCCCTTAGCAGAGTGGTTGGTTTAGAGGACACTATCTATGGCTCCGTCCTCAAGTAAACGGGTCTGTCTAACAGTTCGTACTTACACCCATTCTGGTTGAAAGTAGGTGCAACTATTCATATGAATCTGGGTCAGTCATTGTCTCTCAAAAGAATTAAAAAATGAAAAATTAAAATTCATAAAAAATGTCACAAAAATTCACTAACCGAGGACTTGGTGTATTCTTGACACATTCATTCAAGGCTTAAGGATTTTGAGGACATTTGATTTCAATGATCTAGAGAGTTTGAGTTAGCTAGCCTTATTCATTAGGGTTTTGAACTTAATAATCCACACTTTCATAGCTGGAAAGATTTGAGCGCTATATTGCACTCTCCATATCTACCCTCTAAAGAATATGATCAACACATCACTTTCACAACTGCAAGATTGACGAGATTAGTTGAGTTATTACTTGAGGAACTAGGACTGGAGATTTGAGTCTAGACTCGATCTAATGATACTCGAGGATGGAATAAAGTTAATGAAGGCTTTAAAAACCTGAGTGTCAGCAAAACCCTAGCCAGTATGTGAACAAGTTCATATGCTATCACTTGATAAATACTTATGTGCCAGAGTGTGATGAAACATAAATAATTGTTGATCAGTGTACGCCAACTCTTGGTAAAAGTAGTGGAACTAGCCAAAAGAAAAAAAGAAATATTCAAAGAAAAGCTCTATCCTTCCAAGTCAAATTCAAAAGGGCTTCCACCATTAGCGATCGCTCGCAACCATTTTCAAAGTGACCACTTGGACCAAATGCTTTTAGGACCAAAGAGTCAGGCTAGCACCATAAAAGGGCTCTACATCATATAGTGATACAAGTCTGGGAGTCGAAGGTATTTTAGATACTCAAAAAAGACACACTCCGGTGTACTCCTAGAAAAATAAGTGCAGACGACTCCGAATTCTCTTGACGGACACATTGATCAAAAAAATAAAAATATACTTGTGTTGAGTAATAAGGCACTCGAGAGGCCCCTTGTTCCAATGTGAGAGAGAGAAAAAAATATGCACAATCCTATGCCTTCCATCATCTGGTCGTCCATATACATTTTCAAGTTTGACAAACTAATGAGACGGTTGACTGAAGCAAGAATAGACTTATTCCCTAGTGTTGAGGATCAGGTCTAGAGGAGAGTCTCTTGGACTGAAACTTTGGGTGATATCTCGACTCGACTCCCATGATTGTAGTATACTAATTTTCATATCCTTATATTTTATGTACAAACAGAAAGTTTGATAATCAGAGAAGTTGGATTCCTTCTGACTAGAGCATGGTTGAGCCCAGAATTTTAGGATCACTTAAATTAAGGGTCTACAAAAAATTGGGCCTTGAAATTTTCACATGCACTGTCAGGAAATAATCTGTCTCCTTCATTCTTTAGATGCTCGAGGACGAGCATAGTTTAAGTATAGGTGTATGATGAATCTTAGATTTATCGTGCTAAAATTCAATTATTAATCTCCTTGCTTAATCAATCCAATAAAAATCCCAATTAATTCATTATTCTTAACATGTATTATATTGTATAAATTATGTGTATAATTAACACTATATTTATTGTATTTAATTACTACCATTTTCTTTGTTTTTAATTCTTATAAAAAACTCCTAAAAATTAGGTTGATTAATTATCTGTAAATATTCTGACCTTTAAAAGAGATAAAAAATACAAAAAAATGCCAAAACCCCAAAGCAGTGTTTTTACCCTTTAGAAATAACCCCTAAAATACTCTTCTGTACAAATGGCCTCTTTTGACTTTTTGTCCAACATGAAACTTGTAGATCTCATCGAGGTCTACAACTTTCATGTTTAGAATTTTTCCTAATTTTCTTTAGTTTATTTCTTTAGATTTTTCTTTATTTTTCTATTTATTGATTTTTCTGGAGCAGCCACGTGACGCTCTCCGGAGCTGCCACTCAGCCGCTCCCTCCTCTCGCCACCCGACCCTTCTTCTGGTTGTTGGATCACATGATACCTACCTCCATCTCAAGTATCCATCACCCCCTTACCCACAGCCGTCTGATCTCCCTCTGGATGAGATCTCCACCCCACCTTCGCACCTCACTCACAACCGCGTGATCTCCTTCGCATCCTACAGCTCCCACCTAGCCATGTCACCCGATTCATCTCCCCTATCGGATGGAACCCTAACTCCCATCTCAAACGCATGTTCCCTCCTCAACCTTCACCGTGAGATCAGATCCTAAGGATCTGATCTGGTGCGTCCGCCTGCACCTCAATCTGACCGTTAGATCACGAGATCCAATGGCTAGAGCTTCATCTTCCTCCTCAACACCCTTCCCTCCCCAAGTGTTACACCCACAACCAACTCCACCCCCTTCCTATTTTGGATCCCTCATCAGCCACTCCCTCCTTATCGTAACGCCACCACCACGTAGACTGCTCCTCTGCCATCCTCGCGCAACAACCATCACTACACCTCCATTACTCCCCCGCCATCAAACCACTATTAAAATCCCCCCTGCCGCCACATAACCGTTTCTCACCTCTGCCTATAAATCCCTCCACTCCGCCTCCTCGTCACCCTGCCCACCAATCTATGGCCTAAAACCTAGCCCCTTCCCTCCTCCCTGTGACAGATGGAGGCGAACGAGTGGCACTCATGGTCCTATGGTGTATGTTGACCCATGGTCAAACCCGACCATGTCGCGGCTGCCTTGGCGCCACCAAGCTTGTTGGAGTTGCTGACCAGCTTGAGCAATGACCCCAAGCTCCAATGAGGACCACAACCTAAGCATCCATGCCACCTTCTTCCTCCTCAATACTCCAGGTTCATGTTTTCATTTTTTTTCTTGTTTTCTTAAAATTATCCCGTCGCCTACACACATCTTCATTGCCACCTGGCCACATTTGTATCTCTGCCACCCATCGATCACCTTCGCCGACCCATTCACTCACCATTCTCTCTTCTCCAGAGCCCCAAATACCCTGCCCCAACTCCCCTTCAGTCCACCAGAGATAAAGACATGGTCTCCTACTCCTCCGCTCACATGAGACCCTACTCCACTCTCACTTCACAAGTGCGCTGCTTCGGCTACGCTAACCTGCTGGGATCTTCAATGGTCGGAGCTGCAAGCCTTGCTCCGATCTCCATCTCTCTCTCTCTCTCTCTCTCTCTCTCTCTCCGGCAAGGTACCATCGACTCTCCTCCCTAGTTCTCACCGCATCTCCACTGGGAGCCTAGCGCCTTTGCTCGCACTTCAGCAACATCCTACGATCCTCGTTGGAGCCTTGGGAGCAAGGTGGAGCACGCTGGAGCGCAGTCTCCTCTAGTGACATGCGGAGGAACTTGATGAAGTAGCCGCCATCCAATCATCTGGATCAGACAGCCCTGATGAAGGCCCGAGCCTCACGCTGATCCTACAGGTTCAGGCATCCCGAGCCAAGAGCCGAGCCACCAAAAGCTGCCGCGTATCCCAAGCCTAGACTGCCTCCCGAACCTAGCCCTCGCGTGTGCCCAACACATCTTGAGATAGGTAATTTGCATCGAAGACCCTACGACTCTTTGATTTTACAGTTTGGTCCCCAGGAACGTGCTTCACGTGAGCTCCTGGGTATTTTACAGGGAGGACCTTGTGGGTTTCATAAATTGCAGAATGGGTCCCACACGTTGGGCCATACCGGGTTTTGATATTTGCAATTAGGTCCCTTTAGGGACTTATTTGCAATAGTTGTCTTTCTTTTTCTCGTATTTTTATTACATTTATGTCCTTGCATTGTTTCTTTCTTATCTTGAGCATTTTAATTCCAATTTACATGATTTCAGTGTCATTTTGTTGCTTATTTCAACCTCTATCTAATGGCGTACTTAATTTCTTGATTTGACACTAAATTAATGGGATGAATTTTAATGTTCTATAGTGTCTCTTGCTCTATGATTTTTTACCATTAATAGATATGTGTTCTTGATTTTTATGCTCAAATTGACTCTGAATCTGAATCATAATTTATGATCATATTCTGTAGGGCATTTTTGTAATTATTCTATTGCATATTTATCTCTTGCATTTAACCTTGCGTTATGTTCATACATCATCTTTTAATTGCATCATAAAATCAAATAAAAAATACATGTATCATTTTCCTTTGTTGTGTTTGCATTATTTTACCTGCACTTTATCGTGCATCTACATGAAGACCTAAAATTGAGAATGGAAGAAGTCGGGGGCACAACTGATATTCCAAAAAAGGAGGGGTATACCTGATATTGTGATATCTTAGAGGGGCACAAATGATAAAACCCTAACATTTATACCCCTATTTTTGTACAATTACATGTACGTCCCTATATTTTTATAAAACTTGTAGTAGTGACCTTTTATTAGAACCCTTGTGCTTCTATATTATACCAACATAAGCACAATATTGTGATTGTCTCATAATATAGGGGTCCAAGTTTAATTGCTAAAAAGTTAGGTGTAAAATGTTATTAGAAAAACTCGAAAAGGACATAATAAATTTATTTGTCAAGTTCATATAAATATTGTCATGTAAGTGTGGATCGAGTTCGAAAATACACGAAGAACTAGACTCAAAATAGTGAAAGGATGTCGTGCGAAAAATCGAGGAAGATCAGTCAAATACACTCTGAAACGGCTAGACCTGAGGTCAGAAGAGTTGATTCAGGTCAACGAAGGACGAGCCCTGAATGGGCCATGTCATCCGTAAAAATACAAGCCATGAATTAAAAATGAAATATTTTTTCTTTAAAACATAATAATTTTTATTATTTTATGTCGTATTTTATTATGATTTTTATTTATTTTTATGAGTTGATTTATTATAAATTACTTTTTGGAGGTTTGTTTATAGGTATATTTACCTATATAGTATGTATGTTATTTTTTTATTATTTTATATACATAGTTTATATATTACATCTTATTTAAATAAATATAAATATATTTTTATTGTATTTTTCTGAGTTTATTTGTACACTTAATTGAATATAGGTGTAACTTATGTATGTATATATCTAGTATATTCATCTATATATTTCAATATAGTTTTTATTTTTATTGAACTTTTATGACTTTATTTTTTTTAATTATGTACATAAACTCTAAATAATTTTTACAAAATTATAAATATATAACATTTGAAAAATAAAAATAATAAATAAAATGAATACTTTATTCAGGTATATTGTACAATAAGGGTCCAAAACCTTACTTTTGCATTTTAAATTCAAATTGAATGCAACATCTTCATTAAATAGATAATAAAAAGTTGTATACAATTAAAAATGATTTTGATGTATTTTGAGTTCATATGGAGAAGATATGAGTTTGGGAAGTTTGGATTTCAGATTTTTATTCTGAGTGTAGAATGCACAATATGAATTATTTTTATATGAAATAAATTTTCTATTTTTCTATATATTTTTATCTACAACTTTCATGTACAAAGTTTATTGATTTAATATATAAATAATAAAGAGTATAATATGTCCCTAAAGTGAATTATTGAAGATTAAGAATGGGGTTATTTGTGTTTTTGGTCCTTATCTCCTCCTACTTTATTCCTTGTCGACCCAATTATCATAATGCTAAGGACTCAGAGTTTAGGGTCATAAAATACCTTTGGCATTTTATCTTCTTTCCTTTTCTTTTTTTTATTATTTTATTTTGAATTTAAATACTGTACTTTATACAATACTTACAAAATACACATATATACATGCATTTAGCTAGGGTTTAAAGGTCAAAATGAAAGAATAAATATGGTGAAATAAAGATTCATCAGGGGACAACATCATCATGGTGATTGATCTGGAAGGAGCGGTACAGGTATGCCTTCAAAGGTAGTGCCCATCCAGTGTCGTTCCTGACATTTTGTGAACCATAGGCAAAAGAAAAAAATGACAAAAAAATTTAATAAGAGCAAATTATCCCGAGTGCGTTTATCATCAAGTATAAAATGAAAGATCTATTTTTCTTGAATGATTGATCCTTATATAATCTCATTAAATTTTCGATTTTAGCATTGAGTTGTTCATCAAAAATTCAAATTTATACATTTTCGATGAGTTGCTTCACCGAAAATTCGATTCTACAAAGGCCCACTAGGACATGCTATTTTATTCCTAAACTAAAAACTAGATCACATGTAAAGCTGGATCCTTAGGCTTCGTTCGATATTGGGGGGTTTACCCCCCTTAACTCACTCTTTCTCTCTCCAATGTGGGCCCCACGTTTTCTCTTTGTTAATACATTAAATAAATCAATTCTCTTTCATCCACTCCATCAAAAAATAATATATTATACCATCATATCATATAAAAATGATAAACTACTCAACTTTACTCATTTTTTCAAAATACAATCACATCACAATAACTACTCGCTTTTCCAAACTTCAATATAATCATATCACAACAAACCCACAACAAATCCATCCTCAGTTTAACCTTCTATCCAAACACCAAAGCACAAAAATAAGTTACCATCTACCAGCTTAACTCACCCTAACCCGCGTACCAAACGCACCCTTAAAGTTAATGAGTCATTGAAATTGCACTTCAAAACTATGCTTTAGGGCCGGTCATGTTCCCATCCACTTCATGGTATATCCACACGAGGTTATTTTCCACTCCGCTGATTATTTCCGATAAAATCAAGGTAGGCACCCATTGCATCGTATGAGATAATTTTTTATAGGGATTTTACCCGGCAGATCCTATAATTTTTTCCAATTACCTCTACGACCTTTGAAACATCCTAATTCCTCCCCCGACCCCTAAACTGGTTCCGTCTTACCCAACAAACCTTGCCATCAATTTTAACTATATTTGAGTCAAACACTTGGGTTAGTCTTGAATTAATCTAACCAAACATCAAACGGTTAGGATTAGCCAAAAAAAGAATAGGAAAAAATCCAGCAAACTAGAGGCAGACAGGAGCTCGAAACCCAGGACGACTCGGGCTTCTCCCCTTTCCAAGCACATGCATGGATCCCTTGCTGCTCCTGTAATCGGGCTGTTGATTCCGGAGCCCTCCGGCGATTGATCAAGCCGTCAACATGGAGGTGAAACACCTGGAGAGCGGTGCGACGATCCGAGCTATTGTAGAAGTCGGAGATGGTTGCGGCGGAGGCCCGCGCGCAAGGGTGCCCTCGCTTGGAGAGCGACGACGGCTTGTGGCAAATATGCCGCTGGAGAGTGTGACATTGATGGGTGTTGGATTCTGGTTCATTTGTGGGCACTTTATCCTCTTTTTTATAGCAGGGGATTGATGATGGCGGAGCTCTCTTTGAAGGTGATGCTCTAACTCGAGCTGCCTCGCCACGATGAAGATGCACGGATAGGATCTTATGCGATCTTGGAGACGGGCATG
Source organism: Ottelia alismoides (assembly GCA_037367405.1). NCBI lineage: Eukaryota > Viridiplantae > Streptophyta > Magnoliopsida > Alismatales > Hydrocharitaceae > Ottelia > Ottelia alismoides. The sequence goes on along the minus strand of JAZKJV010000651.1, from coordinate 1,469,836 downwards.
TGCTCAATGTGCTGAGCGGGGCACTCATCGACGGCAGGGGGATCCATCGGGGGGGAGGGCGGCTTCGAGCGGCAGCCGGTGGGGCTTCAGGCGGCGCAACAGGGGCTGGGGGGGCTTCGAGCGGCAGCCGGCGGGGGGCTCGACTTGGGGCTTCATGCGGCACAACGGGGGCCGGCTTCGAGGAGGACGACAGGGAGGACGGGGTGGGAAATGGATGTGAGGAGGAGGGAGAGGTGGAATGGCAATAACCGTAAATTTGACAAACAAAATGGGTATATTGTAACATTTAATAACGAAATCCGGTTAGTTTTAACGGATAAATGGATGGGGGTTAACTAGAGGGTCTGTAGGGTAAGAGTTAGCAAGTTTACGGGGTCGAGGGAGGAATATCAATATTTCAAAGGTTGTAGAGGTCATTTGCAAAGATTATAGGGTCTGCCGGGTAAAAATCTCTTTTTTATATAATAGAGAGAGAAATACCATTTTTTGCTCTACACCTACTTCTCCGTGCGATCTAACTAATCAAACTTTCTCTCTCCGTACCAATTAAAATATAGAATAATCGAATATCCGAGATGCAAAGAAATCGTTTCCTTTCCACTCTTGAACAAAGCTAGCAAATCCATATATGATATACCAAATGCGGTTGGCAAAATACGTACTGCTGAAGTTACGTTGTTAGATCGCTCGCAGTAATATCATGTCGCATCGAAAACATGGACATGGCGAGGGGTACCAATCTTGCATGGAGCGCAACACGTCGCGGCGAATTCCCGAGGGAGGAGGAGGAGATGGGGACAGTGACGGGACAAAAGTAGGGGTTTGCCTCAACTACGTGCGAATGCATCGCCACGCAAATACAGGCGGATCGCATTAATGGGAGGAAGGCGGGATTATGCCGGTCCTCGCAGCAGGGATAGGGTCAGGGAATAGGGTGGGTGAGGCCGAATATAAATGCCCCCTTCGAGACCACAGCTGTCCTAACTCCTTACCCACATGATGTACATACATATATCCAGTTGTAGGGAGCGGTCATCCATGCGCATCTGTCCTGCCAATGATGGACGCCGTGCCATGTGGATCGACGACACCCTTCCACCAAAAAAGCCGGATGGCAGGAAAGTAGCAGCACCATTTGTTTGGGAGCATGTCCAGCTTTTATCCCGGTTTGACTGCACCTTGTCCCAAAAAGAGGGAAAGTGGGATGCAAAGGTTCTTTCTTCGCATGAATTGGATGGAAAAACATTGATATAAATATACTAATTGTATTATATTGTAAAAATTATACTATCATATCATATAAATCACTATTGTATTATATTGTAAAAATTATACTATCATATCATATAAATCACGGCTAACCCCTCCTGGATCACCGTCACTCACAAGAAGAAGAAACAACCTAAGGCGATATTGAGAAATGTTGAGCATCAGCTGCCCACACAAATGGGTGATTGATGTCTATTACAGTCTGTAACACTAGGGGACTCACAAGCCCCACAAATTACGAAATCTCCTCAGGGAACTTAATGACAAAGATGCGGAAATTATTGGCTTGATAGAAACCAAGATTAGGCCAGAGAGTCGGGCAAGGTTTGCGAATCTAATCCCAAACAGATTTTTCGATTTCCTTGTTTATTTTGAGTCCAAAAATTGGGGGAGGAAGTTGAAAAAGCCGATGCACGATCAAACACTATGATGCATGCAAAGATAGAGATGCGTACCTGTCACCAGCACTCTACATGCAGGGTGATCCATACACAAATTAAAAGACTGAAAGAAAACTAATTATATGATGTACGAAGAAATCAGCCTTAGACGAGCAATTTCTAATTATCGTGAAGAACTGATAGCTAACTAATCAGAGAGAGAGGTCTGGGTCTGGTCTCAAATGTCGATCGATGTCCACCACAACAGATCCTGCCAGCGCTGTGTACGACCTGTAGTGGCGTGTGACCTCTCAAAAATTAAGTTAACTTGTTTTCAATTTATTTTTAGCTAGATCCAATTATGATCTATAGGAACATGCAAGAAGTAAAGTGTTGCACCTTAGCTAATTACGTCACAATCACCAAAAATCCTAAGTCTAGGGGCTAAAACTTCAAGAATCAAATAGAAAGAAAATGCGATCAAAATAAAAACCGTGAAAAATCCGATAAGGTCCCCCGAGCATACCGGAGCTTGGTGAAACAGACCTCGAGATGAGTCTAAGCGTCCAAGAAGAGTCTAAGTGTCCAAAGTTATTACAATAACCAAGAAGTTTGCTGAAAAATAAACTAATCTATTCTAAATGATATCTGCTCCTCCTCTCTTGCTCTTCCTCGGATGCGGGTACTCCAACAGAAAGCCGAAGCATCCTCAGGCGGTTCCTCGCTCAAAAAGTGAAACAGAGACAGTGTCAGAAATATTTATATCAAATAGAAATAAAAATAGGCAAAAATCTGAAAAAGCGACTAGTAAGTCGTGCTCCCCGGCAACGGCATCATTCTGATGACACGAGAAATAAAGATCGACTAAGGTGGAAAAATAATCAAGTGTCGTTGTCCCTAATCAATCATCTTGATCAATCAAGAAAAAGGAAAGAACCACTCAATTCAAAAGATAAAGCAATCAAAACATGCAAAAATGTAAGCGGTCTTCGCTATTTATTTTTACCTAGTATAGCAATCAAGGTCGAGCACAAGGAGCACGAGTGAACCTATGAAGTAGTCACAATTCAGAAATAAAAAATATATATTTTTAATGGTTTTAATTTTGCAAATTTTAACAAATTTTTAATTAAGGAAAAAAATAGACAAACAAGAAAATAAATCCAACAACAAGTCTTTTTGAATTTTTATTTAAGACTAAAAATGCTCAAAAATTAAGATAAAGATATTTTTGGATTTCTGAAATTTTAATGTATTTTTGGTAACTTTCTGGGGATTTTCTGATTTTTTTGTGATTTTATAAAAATCAAACAAAAGCTAACGATATAAACAAGGACAATATTGTAAGTTAAAAATATTAAAAATGCTCTAAAGTCCTAGCAATGAATTTTATGATAAAATACATATACAAGGTTACACACAGGAACTGAAATGAGATTTTTTTTATTTTTCTAGAATTTTATATGATTTTTAGGGTTTTAGGTCTTTTGTAATTTTTAGGATTTTTATAGGAGTTTTTCAAACATATTTGCTGCTGTAAATAAAGCATACAAAAACACATATATAAGAATTTTTGTAGAATTTTTGAGGTAATTTTTCGAATTTTTATGTATTCTCTAAAACAGACAGCACACTTTTTAGGGTTTTTATTTTTTTAGAAAATATTAAATGCCAAGCAATTAATCCAAGAAAATCATGATAAATCCTACATAGTAACATAAGTCAAGGGTAATTTTTTATAATTTTCCAAATTAATTTGCTATTTATTTAATTAAATAAAAGATAGATAGTTTATGGGGGCCTACTTACAATAAAAATAAAGTTCGAGGGCCGAACAATAACACACGTGGAAAGCTTAGGTCCAAAGTTGCAAAATGTCCAGTTAAATAACGTACATGCTCAATATACTACGCACAGGGGCATAACTACAAATCTCAAAAACTTTTCATTCATCAATTGACAATTCACAAGTTCAAGATATATCATGCAATTAACCCACAAAATCACGTGAACATGCACATGTCTCAGATTCGGAGAGACAAAAATGCAAATAGTAAAAAACTGGAGGTCCAAATTTTAAAGTATCTGTACTACAACTTTATTTTACTGGGCTAAAAACTAAATATGAAACTAAGCGGGGATGAAAGGGATATATATCCTTGCAGGGCACGTTCGGGGCACGTGAGGACATGTGGCGGGCTCTGGTGGAGGCGTTGGCATACGGACATGATCTCTAGCAGCCCCAGATCTGACGGCCTAGAGAATGTCCGCTACGTGTGGTCGAATGTGTCAGAGGGAGTCAGATCTAACAGCTGAAAGGCTACAACTGTCAGTAGTTGGGATGTGATCTGAACGAGGAGGCTCTTCCAATGATGGGGGATCGACTTGTAAGAACATGGCCCTGACGACTTTCACCTGAGCCTCGAATGAGATCCGAGACTCCTATGAACAATCCGAGGGTCCCGACAGTATCGTAGAGGCGATCCTCATCGAATGAGCGGCTTTGATGGAGGAGCTATCGGTCGGATGGACGGGGCAGTGGACGGCCACTTGGAGTTGCTCCGTTTGAGCAGCTGGAGGCTCGGAATGGGCTCCTTGCGTGCTTTAGGACCTGCAAATGGTAGAGCGACTCGATGGCGTTGCTCCGGTCGATGTAATTGCATATAAAGTGGGAAGAAGCGACGAAGGATGGAGCCTGACCTCCGACGAACGTGAAGGAGGGAGGTTTAGACCTTAATCTCGACCTAAGGGTTGAGTCTAAGGGTGATCAGGATGCAGAACGAGGTGCATGGTGAGGCGTTAGGTCGATCGGAGCGGATGAGTGGATGTAACATAGCTCCGTCCAATGGACGGAGCAAGGGAACGACGGCGGCGGCAACGAAATGGAATCGATTGAAAAGATAAGGGGAGTGAATGGATAGGATACCTGAGTGTACTAACAAACTCAGCAAGGTCAGGTGGTGGTGGAAGTCAGGGTCGTAGCTTCAACCACGTTGTGGCAAACGAGGAGGCTGAACGCGGAGGAGCTCTCCGGCCATGTGGTCGAGCTGTGGCTTCAGGCCACCAAACTTCGATCCGAAGGCACCCATAGGTTGTTGTCACTCAGCTGGAGGTACCTGGGGTGAAGGAAGGGGCGAGGCACGAGCTGCGACGCAAGGAAGTGGAGGAGAGCTTATATAGCCCATTCCAAGAGCCTCCAAAGATCGAGCAGAATCACGCAAGCCTAGGAAGATCCGTGGCTTCCTAGAGATCTGCGAGGATCGTGGATCCAAGGAGAAGCGACAGGCGAGAAATCAGGGTGAGAGGCGGCTGGAGTCGGGCTGGAAAAAGGAGAGAAGGAGGTCCAGTGAGAGATATCCATGTCTGACCCGGCTAGAAGGAGCCGTTGACTGGCGGTCAACAAATCGGCTGGACCAATCAGAAAATTAGGATTTACAAAATGCTTACAAATTCAATAAAAAAAATAGTAAATGAATTTAAAATAAAAAGTGTATAAAATAAAAAATTATTATTATTTTCCAAACTATTTTCAGTGATTTTTAGTTATTTTTATGAATAATAAATTAATATATATACAATATATAGTATTATATAAAGGTATAATATACCTATGTATTATATACAATTATTTTTATTTTAATATTTTTACAAAAATATCCCCATTTTATATTTTATTTATTTACAACATATTTCTAGGAGTATAAAATAATTTTTATTTTATTTTTTCAATTATTTAATGATACATAATAAATGGAGGGTATAATGTATATATGTGTTTTGTACAATGAGTGGAGATTTTTATTTTATTTTTATTAAATTTTTCTGATTTTTATTTTATATTATTTTTAGAAATGTATACAATGGAATAGAAATAATAACAAATTAATTTTAACTTGTGTAAATAATATGCATAAATATAAACACTATGTAAAATACAAAGTGAGCCCTATCTGTCTGTACATATCTATTTTGTGATCAGGTCAAGGCTTGACCTTCTCTTGGGGTTTGGATCACTTCTATTTATTCTAAACACTCCATTATTTTTATTTTCCTTTATTCTTTTTTTGCATAAAAATGCATGCTAATTATGCAATATTTAAAAATACATGCAGAATGCTAAGTTATTGTATTTACATATATTTACATGATGTTTTACCAAGATAAATACCTAAAATAAAAGAATAAAGAGTGAGAATAAGGGATTCATCAACAGATGGCTCCCGATGATGCTAAGGCTAGAGCTCTCGTCCCTGTCCTCAGTGTGAGCAGCCATGTTCACAGGCTTGCTAATGGTGGTCAGCATCTTCATGTAAGCGCGCGGAGAGGATTGAGCGGCTTTTCCTTCAGCCATTTCTTCAAAGATATTCCAGACAACGTCCTCTTCCTTGTTGAAGTGAGAGCCACCACAAGCGACATCAATGAGCTTTTGGATCTCAAGTGTTAGCCCACCAAAAAATGTTGCACGAGACTAATCTTTGGAATCTCGTGGTGGGGACACTTTTCCTCTATATCCTTGAATCTTTCACATGCCTCATATATTATCTCGTGGAGTTGCTGACAGAAACTGGAGATGTGAGCGTGCATCTGGTTCAGGCGATCGAGAGGGTAAAATTTATGGAGAAATGCAGACTTCAACTCCTCCCAAGTCATGACTACCTTCCCTAAGTGATCGATCCGATATAATGTTGTGTCTTGTAGACTGAAGGAAAAGGCGGTCATCTTTACTACCCCCAATGGAATGCTACCCCCAATGGAATGCTGGGATAGTGGGTGGTGGCGTAGATGCGATCGAACTTCTTGAGGTGGATATATGGTTCTTCTGTAGTGTTCCCATAGAATGTGGGGAGCAGGGACAGAAACTGTAGCTTCAGCTCGAAGTGGGCATGGATTTGCGGAATTTGAATTCGTTCTATGATACAACTTGCACCAGAATTGTATGGCTACTTCAATGTAGGCTTCGGCGGCAGTGGTTTGTTGTCCCTTCCCTCGAAATTGGGTCCACCCACTGAAAATTCATCTCCAGCACCTCTCGGATTGAAATCTTGATATGGATCTAGTCCATCCTCTCTTTTGCCATCTCTTGCATCAGCCCTCCTCATCGGATCGTTTAGCATGTCTTGAAAGGCGGTCTGGGCCAGGGCTTGTTAGTCAGCTGCTACTGGATTGCTTGTATTGATGCAAGAAACTGGATGTTAATCTCATTCTGTGTGGTGTATTGCCCTTCCTTCGAATTGACTTCTTCTTCTGGTTGGGGCTGCGGTCCCATTCCTCTTCCACCGGCTATCTCAGATTCTACATGGATCTCTAGCTCGAAATCAGGTTCTTGGTTTACATACAGAAGAATACCCTGATCAGTCTGAATTGTAGCATCAGATAGAAAGAAATGTTTTGTGTTAAGGTCAACACAGAACCTGTTAAGGATGCGATGTATAGGGAGTGAAATCAATGGCCATCCAAAATGAGCAAAGTTAGGAACAAGAGTGATCCCGGTTTATTGAAGAAAGCAAGGAGTCTGAAGATCAGTTAGTGGAGTTCGAACCGGGTCCTCAGGAATCGCCCCGAATTTTGGAGAAAGCGAGCGGATGGAACTGATATGGGTGTCGACGGAGTCTCGACTCAATTGTCCATTCATCGCCATCTCTAAGATGAAGCGGAAGATTGACGAGAATGAAGGATACGGAGGTCAATGAGAAATAAAAGGAATGCAAAACAGTAGAATGGCTCACAGTGAGCAAGGATCAACAAGGAAGGAAGCAAAACTGCAGGATTGTGCGATTTTTTTGACCTTGACCTTAATAAAGCTAATCAATCAAATACAAAGCAATGGGTTCACCAAATCGACCCGTGGAGCTGTGAAGATTCAACAATTATCTTTGTAACTTTTAGATTTGATTTTCAGGCAATTAATCTTTGCACGAGTCCTTAGAGCGCTACGCCTATAGGAGAGAGAGTACTGCCTGAAAAGTATCTCGTATCTGTCCTATTTCTTTGTAACCTATAGTTTGCACTTTTTAAGGTCATTGTAACCCTTCCTAGATCCCTACTCAGCCAAAGAAATAAAGGGAGGAAGCTGATAGGCAAAACCAATACTTCGGATCTCGCTCCCAACAGAATCACCCGTGAGCGTGCGAGAACCTACTCGGAAGCAGGACGTTGAGAAAACACCCCCGTAAAGGTGTGGCCTATGCTCAATACTTCGGACAAGGTCAATGCTCTACACAATAGAGAGCATCATTGTTGACCAAGCCCTACCCACCTATGTATGATAGAAGTGCCCATACTTCAGAAATCCATGCGATACACAAGGCAGCCACAGACTGGGTTTTGGGCTCTAATCCTTATGAAGCCGCTCTCTCACTAAGAAGGTAACCTTCCTATGCAACCTGAAAACAAATGAGGGCTTTGCTCACCCAAGGCAATGAGTCTAATTAATCAATTTTATTTAGATTAAGTGTTTTTAGCAGAACCTTTTTTTTAATTTTTTGGTGTTATCACTTGCTTTGAGTAAATTCAACACAAGCACCTAACATTTTGTGTTTTCTTTGATTCCTATTTGATCCAAAAAAAAATAGAGGAAGAAGGTCGGAAAGGCAATGCAAGGTGATACTAAGATAAAAATCTCACCTTCGTACCCAAATGATGAATGCTCAGTTAGAAGACTTACAACGCTTCCCAGCTCTCTCCATGTGGGATGCAAAACATGAATAATAAACTACAGTAAATGTTGATATGCACAAAGAAATCATCCTAAGCAGGAAATTGTTATGCGTGAAGAACCAAATGCTAAGTATGCAGAATGAAACCTAAGTCCAGTCTTCGATGCTGATCGGTGCCCACCACAACGGATCCTGCAAGCGTTGTATACGACCTCTCTCGGTACACAGTTTCAAGACTGAGTACTTTAGCAATTAATTAATTCTAAGTCCAAGCATATAGACTATATGTGCATGCAATGTGGTTAATGTGTTTGGCCTTAGACTACACAATTAAGCAAGCTTAAAACTAAGGGCTCATTCCACAAAACAAATAGAAAGTGTGGAAAGCTCAAAAACTACGGGGAACAAATAAAGAGAAAGCGGTAGAAAACTCAGAAAACTTTGGTGAGCCCCCAAGTGAACAAATACTTGGAAATTGGGCTCGAGTGTCCAAAGTCCTGGGTACGTGAATTATTACAAATTAATAGTTAAAATAAATCCTCTCTCTCTCTCCAAAAAACCTAAATTATCCTCTCTCTCTCTCTCCCTCAAGCCCTCCTGCTCTCTCCTGCCATGTAGGGTCGAATATCTGATTTCGCTTCCCAAGGTTGTGTAGAATCACATACGTGATCCTCCTCGATCTGTGGTCCCTCGCAAGAAGACAAGTAAGAGATATCAGACAGTTCAAAACAGATAATCAAGTAAAGAGAGATAATCAAAAATGGCTAAGCAAGCAAAAGAGATAAAATCTACTCTACAAACCGATGCTCCCTGGCAACAATGCCATTTGAAAAATGATTGGATGAGAGTCACTAATTAATGGCATGACAAATCAGGCTCACTGTCGTTGAGGCGACTACTCCAACCTTCTCATTGTTTTCAAACAATTAACCCACACAAATAATTGAAAAATTAAGAGCAAGAGTTAAAATTTATTATACCCTACTAAGAATGTATAATGGCAAGCAAGTAGGGGTCGAATACAGGAAGCAAGGGAGTAAAGCAGGCAATGATAAGAAATCAAGGAACAAATTATCTCTTAGACACTTAGCCAAGTTGTGGTTTTTGTGGCTTTCGATTTTTATTTTTTTATTTTATTTTTGATTTTTTTGTATTTTGATTTTTAATTTAATGATTTTATATTTGCTTTTTAGATTTATAGATTTTCTTTTCTTTTAATTCATTTACATAGCTATATAAAGGATGTATATACAATATACGCTACATTGATACAAAAATTCACAAAAAAAATTAAATTAAGAAAATAAAATATTTTTGGGTTTTCAATAATTTTTTACTATTTTCATGATTTTTTTAAGAAATTTTGCTAATTTTTATATATTTTTAAAGTAAAAAAACGCTAAAATAGAGATAAAATAAATACCCAAAATTTAAATGGAGATATAAAATATCAAATAGAATAAAAAATTCTCCAAATTAATTTTAAAAGAAATATAATAAAATAAAGAAAATTCAGAGATAGAAAATTTATTTTTGGGATTTTCTAAGGATTTTTTATATTTTATGAAGGTTTTTAGAGGCTTTCAATTTTTTAGAGTTTACTTTTGTATTTTTTTAATGATTTTTTGCCCAAAGGTTAAAAATGCGTAAATACACAAGATACATTTTTTCGGTAAATTTTCAAAACATTTTTATAATTTTTATGTATTTTTATTACAAACAAGGATAAAAATGACACTTTTTTATTTTTAATAAACATTAAAAAGATTCAAAATGCAAAAAAATATGGCGTGAAAATACAGCAGGAAGATACACGTATTTTTTTGAGATTTTTTCGAGCAATGTAGTTATATGAAATAAATACAAGGAGCAAAGAGAAACTACATTACTAGCAGGGGTATTTTTGTAAATATAAATAAGTTCAGGTACCCTGATGTAATTTTCCCAAAAATATATAACGTAATAAAAATATTTCTAGACTGAAATGAAATCTACAAAACCACAGGCCCTTGCATGCAAAATTCCTACCTCAGGTGGGATGCCACGTGAGGTGAGCTGGCAAGGATTAAAGAGTGATTCTAGAAAGTTTAGGGGCCTAAATGTAAATGCTACAAAAATATATTAACGACCTTTGAAAGTTTGCGGTCCAGTTATTAAATACAAAAACTGCTAGGGTAAAAATTGCAAATACCCTAAGCAAGGGCGCGATCCAACAGCTGAGGCACCTTTACTTGCCATGTGGTATGACAGGAGGAGGCGATGACGGTTGAGCACGGGCGGTCGGGATTAGATGATCACAATCTGATGGACGACTCTGGCGTGTTTGATCCAACAAAAGCTGCTCTGCCTGGAGGAGTGCCTTGATCGGACAGCTCGGAGATGCAATGGAAGAACAACGGACGAACTCCGCTTTGGCGAGGTTCGATCCAGTCGTCCTTCATCGTTCATCGTCCCCAGGAGCCTAATAGTGGCTCAAAACATTCCTGGGGGTCTTCTACACCGGATGGGCAACTCGGGAGGGACCGACGAGCTCCTGTGAAGGGAGACGACAGAGCTCCACCTACGGGTCGTCCTGAGGCGTGAGGAGGCCTAGATCGACCCCTGTCTTGTATTTCCCTGCAGGTGTTAGTCGCAAAAAAAGGCGAAGCTTTGGAGAGCTTCTGGTGGGCGAGGCGAGGCATGTATGAGGCGGGCGATGCACCTCCAATGAGCGGCGGAGGGGAGGTATAGATTTCCACTTATGTGCAAGAACTGGGGGGAATGATGCAAGTAGGGCATATGGAAAATGAGGGGGATGGAAAGTGAGGGGGATGGAGGAGCTTACGAGCACTGGGTTCTACAGAATAAAGGGGCAGAGTTAGAGCTCCGTCGCGCTAGGGTTTTCACAACCAACGGTTAAACGGGTCAAGAATCATCAAATTAAGACTACTACTACACTCCTATGAACTAAAGGAACGAAACAGGCAAAAGAGATAGAAGCTTACCATAGTACACTACCGGAAGCGAGAGCTCCGGTGATGGTGACGACGACCAGTAGACCGACCTCAAATTCGACGCCAAACACCACGCGCGAGAGCGGAGGATGCTCCTGCTGTCACCAGGAATCCTTCACGAGGCTCAAATACGGGTGTGGAAGGCGGGAAGAGGGATTAAGAGTTGAATGGAAAGTCAGAGATGCATTTGTACAAGGTTGACAAGCGGCTCAAAGAACAAAGAATATTGACCGAATCGATGATCCAATCCCCAAGGAAAGATGTCGGGTGTATCATCGATATACGGGGAGAAAAAGTCAAGAAGGGACCTTCATAAAATGATGAATGGTGCGGGCCACAGAAATCGATAAAAATAGCGAGAAATGAGGTCTGACACGGGCGCGACGGGATGATCAGAGAGTTGACCGCAGGTCAACTCTCCGCTGCACTTGGTTGGTCCACGTGGACCAACCAGGAAAAACTCCTGGAAAAATAATTAAAAATTCGATATAAAATAGTAAATGAATTTATTAATTTTAAGTTATAAAATAAAAAAATTATTATTTTTCAAAGTATTTTATTATGTTATTTATTTATTTTTTAGAGATATATAATTACAAGTTATTTTGTAGGGTATATATATGTATATTTATATATGTTTTTAAGTATTTTATTTTTTATATTGTATTTTACATTTTATTAATTTATTTTTTATTTTATATATTTATAATTTATTTTTGTATACTTAAATATATTTTTATTATGGGAAAAATGGGGCTGCCCCCGCCTTATTTTTCGCAATTTGTTTTTATTTTTTTTGGAAAAATATCAACATGTATATTCATCCCTATATCCCTTCTATATGTCATTCGAATTTCGTCAGAAACAGAGACTCCTAAGGCCTCCATCCAGACGTCATTTTTTTAACGGTTGTAGGATTTATTAAATCGACCCTGTCTAGATGGAGGTCGTAGGAGTTTCTGTTTCTGACGAAATTCGAATGGCACATAGGAGGGATATAGAGGTGAATATACATGATATTTTTCAAAAAAAAAATAAAAAAAATTTACCCAAAAATGGGATAGGGCAGGCAGCCCCATCAACCCCTTTTATTATAGCATTCTAATATATTATATATACTTAAATAAACATATGTATTATCTATATAGGTATTTTACCTATGTATTTTATATATATATTTTATTTTAATGTTTTCTTTATTGTTTTATTCCTGTTTCATTTTGTACATATATTATAAATAATATTTACAGAATTATAAAAATATAAAATTATAAAAATAATAAATAATAAATAAAATAAATATTTTAATCAAGTAAACTAAAACCTAACTTTCACACCTTAACTCCACAAAATGTGAAATCTACCTTCATTGAATAGCTTATTAAAAGTTCTATATAATTAAAGATGATTTTGATATATTTTGAGTTTTTATTTGAGAGATATGGGTCTGAGAAGTTGGGGTTTTAAAATATTATTCAGACCATAACTTCTATTCTGTATATTATTTTTGTATGAAATCATTTTTGCAATTTTCTATATTTTATTATCTACAACTTTTATGTTCAAAATTTCTTTATTTGAGGTATAAAAAGTGAAACTAAAAATAGGTCCCAAAATGAATAAAGAATGAATAAATAAAAAGGGATTTTTATTCTTTTCTTGGCTCTTATCTCCCCCTACTTTATTCCTTCTTGACTTAGTCATCAAGATGCCTAGGTCTCAGGATTCAGGGTCATAAAATATCTTCGATATTTTATTTTTTTCCTTTTTTTCTTTATTCTATAATTTTGGCATTAAAAATACTATTTTGTACACATTTTGTACAATAATGCATGAATGCCAAAATCATGAATTAAGGCTATTTACACGCATTTACTAGGGTTTTTAAGGTCAAAATGATAGAATAAAGGTGATGAAATGGAGGTTCATCACCCGTTGATAACCATCCAAAATGTTTAAGCACAAGTTCTCAAGTAGTGATCCCAATCACTTATAACCCACACCAACACTTCGTGAGTTTTAGATGTGGGACCATGTTAGGAGTAGGAGCTTTACAATTATCACATCCTTAATTATTTTAAATTAAGAATATGGATACAAATATGAAAATTGTGTTACCATATATTTAAAAATGGATAGTGATGTAAACAAGATATGGTTCGTGTACTGATAGTAGTTGTGATGCTCTATGGATTAATTAAAATATACATAACTTAACATAGTAAACCTATATTATAACTAAAATATCCATAATTAGATGGCTTAACATAATAAAACTACGCTAAATGTATTCATTCATAATTATTATATCACATATACATGATAATAGAAGGTATAGAAATATATTACCTATACTAAAAATAAAAATAAGCCTTATATCTATGGTTAAAATAGGGCCACCCCCGAAGTAGAGCCAACTTAGCTACCACGCTATTATTTTTTATTGTTTATGGCATTTTCTAGAGGGGGTCACTATATGATAATATGTAACGAACCCGGGGTTTAGGTCCTCGGTCTGTTATCGAGGATAACTGGCCCTGACAACTTATTGGGTTCGAGCCCAAATGGAACCGTTGACAACCAACCAAAATGATTAAGCCCAAGTTATCAAATAGTAATCCCCACCACTTATAACCCACTCTCACACTTTGTGAGTTTTAGATATGGGACTATCTTTGGAGGTATGGGTGTTACAACCTCCCCCACTTATATTCGCAACGTCCTCGTTACGACATGATCCATCACTTATTCCTAGTGACAGTGGCGGCTGCACGCTCCCGGCTTAGGTCCCTTCGGGTAGACCTTTCCACTGTCAGAGGGAACCCACTCTGATACCATTTGTAACGAATCCGGGCTTACGTCCTCGGTCTGTTATCGAGGATAACTAGCTCTGACAACTTGTTGGGTTCGGGCCCAAATGGATCCGTTGACAACTACCCAAAATGCTTAAGCCCTAGTTGTCAAGTAGTAATCCCCACCACTTATAACCCACTCTCACACTTTGTAAGTTTTAGATGTGGGACTATCTTTGGGGGTATGTGTGTTACATAATATGTTCTCATTTAAATTTCGACTCAATTCGAGACTTCTATCATATCCATTAAGCTTATCATTTTTTACAATATCAGAATTATTAAAATGGAACCCGTCTAGATATATGAGTTAGGAGTATTTGTTTTACATGAAATTTTAATGAGAACATGTTTTGATCTAGTGAACTAAATCCCCTCAATGTTATTAAAAAGCACCTTTAAAATAAAAAAATAAGTGTGGGTAGCTAAGTTAGCTCCCATCGATGTGTGGGCATACAGGTATTTAGATATTTGAAGATATCAATGTGACATTCACATTCCTATATATTTTAATACAAATTAAGATATAGATATCAAAATGAGTATAAAATAGATATGATCGCAGATCCGATACGGATTAAATTCCCGTCTGAAATATTTTCTTCCGTACGTAAATTTTGGATATAATCCAACTTGGTCCGGGGAGTTTTCCCCTTCCAATCAAATCGGCTACCAAAAGCATCTTGAATATTTTTGTTTTCCTGTAACATAGAAGTTAGAACTCCTTAGGATCCTCCAGTGCGCACTTAATCCAGACATTACATTTAATCCAGATAGTTATTTCTCGTAATGGGTACCCATGGGAAACTATTTTTCAAAATGAGTACGGATCGAAACTTTCTCCGGAATGGGGATGTATCAGCAAACCGTCTGCCGCTCGCTCACGTGGCGCGGCAAACGGTTTGTCGTGCTGACGTGGCATCGGTGGCAAATCATTTGCTGCACCTTGTGGCTCGGTCGACGAGGCGATGCGGACTTCGATGTTTGCGGTAGGAAGCACTTCGGACACAAGGTGCGGCAAATGATTTGCCGCCGATGCCACGTCAGCACGGTAAACCGTTTGCCGCGCCACGTAGGCGAGCGGCAAACTGTTTGCCGATACATCCCCATTCCGGAAAAAAGTTTCGATCCGTACTCATTTTAAGAATTAGTTTCCCATGGATACTCGTTACGAGAAATAACTCTAATCCATACATTCAGCACTAATATTTCTGTGCTAAACGCACTGGAAAGGATCCATTTGCTACAACAAAAACCTGCAAGTATATATATAAATCATGTACCATGATTGCTCGATTGCTCCTACAATATGCATCGAGCAAAAGAAAAGAGAAAAGAGGGGGGCACTAAAAGCAAAGCTATCATCCGTCTTGCCCCTTCGATGGTACTAATGGCGCATACCACTTGTTATGACAAAGCTACTGTCCCTACTCTAATCCCTGTTTTTTTAATCTGAGCGGCATAGATTAAATTCACGTCAATAGTTTAATCTGGTGAGCTTGGCTTTATTAAAGGTCACAGCTCATCATCTGCTAACTAAACAACGGCAGGGGGATCAGAGACGTCAGATTAGGACTACGAGTAAGCAATCGAGGACAGGCCCATGTGATCGTGTATTCTTTAGGGTGCGTTTGGTTCGTGGGTTATCCAGGGGTGGATAATCCGATTTTGTGTTTGTGTGTTTGGTTGGTGGGTTAAGGGTTGAGTGGGTTTGTGTGATGTGATTGTATTGGAATTTGAAAAAGGTAGTAGTTATTATGATATGATTGTATTGAAATTTGAAAAAGTTGGTGGTTGTTGTGATGTGATTGTATTGAAGTTTGGAATAGTGAGTAGAAGTTGAGTATTTTATGATTTTTAGATGATATGATGGTATAATATATAATTTTTTTGATGGGAAGGGAGTGGACCCCACTAGTGGGTTAAAAGTGGGGGTTTTGGGGGGTTACCCACCCAAAGTGGGGGGTAACCCCTCAACCAAACGCACCCTTAGTAATCGCTCTACTTATACTGACCTGCTTGATTAGGGTTTGCCTTTTATGCAGGTCTGTTCCTTATCTTTGATGTTCTGAGGTGTAGATTGTCTTAATTTAATCGGTTATTTATTGTCATATCCTGAGATTCCTGAGCTGAGTGGTGAATGTTTGGATCTGTTTAGTTGCAGGCATATTAAATGAAGGAGGTAATAGTACGGGAGTAACTTCTTATTTCCAGTGCGCATTTTTGTTATATATTTGTCATAGTAAGGCGCTTTTAATAAAGCACCAACGTTGAGATGGCCGAGTTGGTCTAAGGCGCCAGATTAAGGTTCTGGTCCGAAAGGGCGTGGGTTCAAATCCCACTCTCAACAATTTGATTTTACTTGGATTTTGTGAAAAATAATCACAAATTTGTTTTTACTTGGATTTTGTGAAAAATAATCACAAATTTGTTTTTACTTGGATTTTGTGAAAAATAATCACAAATTTGTTTTTACTTGGATTTTGTGAAAAATAATCACAAATTTGTTTTTACTTGGATTTTGTGAAAAATAATCACAAATTTGTTTTTACTTGGATTTTGTGAAAAATAATCACAAATTTGTTTTTACTTGGATTTTGTGAAAAATAATTTCGAATTTGTTTTTACTTGGATTTTTGTGAAAAAAATTGTGTGATCCATCACCATATCCTCTAATACATTTTTTTGAATAAAATGTCCTTTAATACATATTTTGATATACATATCCATTCTAAAACGGATATGGATATCACTTTGATATCAGTAAATATATTTATTCATATATTTATTTTCATATATATATATACACACACATATATTGGTGTATATTTATTTTTAACTATACATAACATAATTTATACATTCTTTCACCATATTTGGTATAGTTATTTCAGTGTAGCAATTTAGTATATTTATATCATGTGCATTACACCATTCAATACATGTATATTTAAGCTAATCTGTAATGTATTTCTAGTATTATTGGTATGCGATCAATATCCATTTTGCATTCGTATCCGTCTTTTAATGACATGGTAATATAACTTCCATATCCATCAATATCAGCATTAGTATTCATACTTAAAAACATATAATAATATGATAACACCTATATATATCTGCCTGTTTGCATCCCTAGATGTATATCTGCCTGTTTGCATCCCTAATGCCAAGATTTCAATCTATCAGAAATACAGTTCTTTCACACAAAAAACTATTTATAATAAGCAATGTCAACAAAGAAGAAATTTTGCTTAATCTTGTAAAAGTCCGAATATCTGCTTATGCGAGTAATGGAATCCATACACTTTTAGATCCGATTCGATGGGACGAATCCAATTCTATTTGTGAAAATAAGATTTTTAATTCTTCTTTCAATTTAATTTTAGAGTACTCGGATTTAATAGGATCGTCCAAAGGTCATATTTTGATCGGAACATTAAATCGTGACACGTGTATAACTTATTTTGACCACCTCGAATAGTACGAGAACTGGAGTTTAACCAAACAAAAGTGATCAAGCATTGCCATTTCAAGCCTCTTGATCGATCAGAGATCACTTTTAATCGTTCATAATACACTCTAGACTAATCAAATTGAGTTAAAACCTGCCCACGTGCAATGCTTGTGAAGGGCATACATACACAGCAGAACCAATGTTTTGAAAATCGGACTGGGCTAGCCGGTTAGACCAGTGAACCGGATTTGACCGGTCCGATTAATTGGTTCTGCCGGTTAGATTTGAAAGTTCAACTTTTAATTAACCCATCGATTCAACCTATTATTTTTAACCCAATTTAATCATATTCGACCGAAATTGAACCGTGTTCAATTAATTTTTAATTTATTCAAAAAAATGACAATGATGAAAGTTGAACCTATGACCTTTGGTTATCTATCTTAAACTCCTAACGAACTACTTTAACACAAATTTTTGCATGCAATGGATTTTAAATATGATCAAACTACTATTATTCTATAGATTATCTAGTCCAAATAATATGTGTGTGTGCGCCATATTTGACATTTGATGGTGCATATGAAAAGAATATTGTGTGTATACTGTAACATATATACATTGTCTATGTATTTTATTTTTATTTCAAGTATATTTAAGTGTATATTTTATATACATTTTGTTTTATTCGGTTTGATTAACTAGTTCAACCACTTTTTTCTCATCAGTTCGATTTAATCCGATTTTAAATAATGAGGATGCCATCATCCGAATGAACCAGTTTGATTACATGGTTCAACCTGATCCGACCATCTTGACTAGATTTTCAGTTCGACGTCCCATTCAGTTTTAAAAATATTGAATAGAAATGCATGCATGGCAGCATCAGCATGGCTTTATTTTTACCAGGGCCGTGGTGTAATTACATATATAATAGGAGTTGAGATGTAATTGAACAATTTTGTAAGGATCATGTTGTAAAAATCCTTAAAATCAAGCATGCCATCTTAACATGGATTACAAAAACAATCACTACTTCGGTGGACAAGATCCCCTAAGCATTCCATTATCAATTTTCATCACCACAAAGAAAAAGAGACATCCATGTACGGTGAATACTAGAGATGCAAACAGACGGATATGGATACGGATATCGGTATTACCGTATCATTATCCGTTTCTGAATACGTATATGGATGCGGATATAGATATTGAGAGATATTAAAACTATCCTACCATATTCTTAAAAAACGGATACGGATGTAAAACGGATACTGATTGCATACGGATAATGTTAGAAATACTCTATAGAATCGACTTAAATATATACGAATTGGATGGAAAATACAGGATATAAATTTACTAAATGTTTGTATCATAAAAATTATATAAATACGGTAAAAGAATGTATAAAATTATATTATATATGGTTAAGTATAAATATATGAGTATATTTATATATGAAAACGGATATATGAATACGGATACATATGTTTTGTGAATATCAAAACGATATCCATATCCTTATCCATTTTAAAACGGATACGGATATGGGTGTCAAAATCTATATAAAATAGATACGGTGACGGATCGAATACATACATACATACATACATACATACATACATACATACATACATACATACATACATATATATATATATATATGAGGAAAGGGAAGCTACATCATGATGTAGCTAACATTAGCTACATCATGATGTAGCTAACATTAGCTACATCAGGGGCAATTTCGACCTCTTTTTTTATTTTTTTCCGAAATTTCCACGATGGATTTTCATAAATATATCCCTTTACCACGTCATTCAAATTTCGTCAGAAACAAAGACTCCTACGGCCTCCATCCAGAATAGTAAATACAGCAAATCTGTGACCGTTAAAAAATGTCTGTCTGGATGGAGGCCATAGGAATCTCTATTTCTGACGAAATTTGAATGGCATATTAGAGGGATATAGTTATGAAAATCTATCATGGAAATTTCGAAAAAAAATATAAAAAATAGGACGAAACTGCCCCTGATGTAGCTAAGGTTAGCTACATCATGTTGTAGCTTCCCTTTCCTATATATATATATAGAGAGAGAGAGAGAGAGAGAGGTTAATGGGGTTGCCCCCGCGCCATTTTCGATGTTTTTTTATTTTTTTTCAAAAAATGTCACCATGTATATTCATCCATATATCCCTCCTACATGCCATTCGAATTTCGTCGGAAACAGAGACTCCTACGGCCTCCATCCAGACAGTCATTTTTTAACGGTAACATGATTTTTTAAATCGACACCATCTCGATGGAGGCCGTAGGAGTCTCTGTTTCTGACGAAATTCGAATGGCATGTAGGAGGGATATAGGGATGAATTTACATGGTTTTATTTTTCAAAAAAAAATAAAAAAAACGTCGGAAATAGGGGGCGGGGCAGCCCCATTAAATCCATATATACATATATATATATATATAGAGAGAGAGAGAGAGAGAGGGCTTATCCACTGCGCACAGGGCTCATTAGCGTTTCAATGAGCACCCATTCTCGGCCATACACGTGTATTAGTAATACCTATATTTCTAATTATAGGCTACCACGTATTTAAAAAAATCCTATATTTCCTATTATATAACATCCTTAAAAATTGGAAGACGGTTTTGGAAATAAACGATTCAAATAAATGATTCCACGCGGATGATTAAGGATCCGAATGCTATGATAGTAATAAATATAATTGGGTCAAGTAAATGCTTATTGTGAGATTAGTAATATCAAGAACAGTGGTCAGTAATTTACATCCAAATAGTTACATTATACAGAATTCAGTAATATGTATAAAATGGTCAAGAAAATGTGTGTAGTGAGATCAGTAATAACATAAAAAATGGTTAGTAATACCATTGTCTATGTAATGTGCATTGCATTAACAAATGGTTACTTTCTTACTTGAGCAATGCCCGTGACTTACTGACCATTACTTTGTTATTACTTGAGCAATGCCCATGACTTACTGACCACTACTTTGTTATTACTGATCTCATAGTAGCTATTACTTGAGAATCACACACATATTACTGAACATGTGGTTAGTAATACCAATGTTTATGTAATGTGCATTGCATTAACAAATGGTTACTTTCTTACTTGAGCAATGCCCATGACTTACTGATCATTACTTTGTTATTACTTGAGCAATGTCCATGACTTACTGACCACTACTTTGTTATTACTGATCTTATAGTAGCTATTACTTGAGAATCGTACACATATTACTGAACATGTGGTATAAGACATAGATATATACATTACTGAACACAAACAATAATTTACTTGATAACTGTATATATATTACTTGAGTATCAAATCTAAATTACTAAATTCTGTTCAAAGTAATAAAATATATGGAAATTACTGATCATTTCTTATGATTTTACTGACTTCACAACAAGAACTTACTTGTCCATTGTGCATATATTACTGAAATCTGCACCATGTAATAAAATGAATGTAGATTACTGACCGTTGTTTGGATATTACTGACTTCACAACAAGCACTTACTTGTTCATTGTGTATATATTACTGACCTGAGCATTTGGATCTCGAATTTCTGCAAGAAATCATTGATTCAAATATTTTCTTTCCAAAATGATCTTCCTATTTTTTAGGACGCGATATAATTGGAATATCACTTATTGTTAAATCGTTTTGCATATTAATCTCCTTCCAAAAACAACATCCTTCGAAATAGGGAACAACTTAATTAGTAATACACGTGTATGGCCGAGAATGGGTGCTCATTGAAACGCTAATGAGCCCTGTGCGCATTGGATAAAAATCCTATATATATATATATATATATATATATATATACATATCCATAACCGTTTGTATCCCTAGTGAATATCGATGATTCTTTCCAACGGCCGGGGTCTCATTTACAAGCATGGAGCATTCCAGATATTCGCCATACTGAAATGTGGAAAGGATCTTAAAGATCATCAGTGATGAAGGATGGAGCATTTGCCCGACTGATCCAAGACTCATCAAAAAACACTCTCATCATACATCTAACAAAGGTTGTCTTTTTGCATATTAGCAGTTAATTCGCGGGTAACCATCTTTACTTTCTGGCTTTCTCTTGCTTCGGCTGTGGTGCCTGCTAGAGTCGTCGTCGCATTCATGGGAGCTTTTGCTTTTCCTTGTAGGAGAATCCTCCCCCCTGTAATCGTGACTTCTATGATGTGGTGACAGCTCTTCCCTGTCGGGAAGTGGATCATGGAAATTCGTGGGAACCGTTCGATTGAGCGACTCCATCCCCTACTGCAGACTCTGCTGCAGCAAGGGGCACAGCCGACGGTCCACTCTCTCCCTGTCGTCCCTTTTTCTGTGCTTGGAGTGCAAACTGTGTTCTTCACTTTCTGGAGAACATCGTCGCCCACGTGGTGACGGAATCTGCATGTACATTGTCAAATAATTGTACAGTAATATGTGTTAGGTAGCTTCCTCTTGGATGACAAGTTTTAACAAGGAACCAGGAGACGTACAATGTAGTGTGATTATCCTGAAAGCAAAATGCACAAAACACGCTTAGACTAACCTGAAAGCGTGGCATGTAGCGACCTTCAGGAGGTGGTGGAATACCAAGTTTTTTCAGATCATCAGAAGGAATTGGGCGCCTGTGCCTGTCCAAGGGTGGGGGGAAACTTTATGCAAAAAACAGAAGGAAAAAAGAAACTGTAATAAGTAATGAATTTTGTTTCAGAAGATCATACAGAGTATCAGGGATCGTCTGTTGCAGTGTCTTGAACCCTCGATCTTGATCGAGCGGTTCACACGATTTTGCATGGTATGGGCCCACAAAAAGTACGAAATCGTTTGAACCTCTCGATCATCAAGCGAGTGCTGCAGAATCTGCTGTAGTGTCCGCTACAGCAGACGACCCGTTTCCCATGCAGAGGAGCTCGAAAGGGTCTCTCTCGACCTCCAAAGCGTAGCTGGAAAGACTCTTTTCGACCACCAAGGCCCCCTCCTAGACAGAAAAATAAGGTCAGAAAAAAGGAATCCAATCAACAGGTCTGAGATCTGATTACAACCTAGCCTTCGAGGGATCCATCCAGGCATGAGTTGCTGCCTGCTGTAGTCAACGATTATCTCACTATCATCGAAGACGGAATGATGTGCATCCTCCACAAAAGAGAAAAGCAAAGCACGTCTTCATACTGTTAGCATGTTCATGTGCAGGAGACTACAATGGAATTATAAACATCACAATATGGCAGGCAATTTTTCGGTGAAGGAAAACAACATATGCAAAAAAGTTGCACTTCCAACATTGGCCAATCACATTCCTTACAATAGCTCGGCAATTTAAATACCATACATAAACTGTACTCTCACTAAGATGGGCACTTTTTATTTAGTCTAGAGTACCCATGTGCCATGCCAACATGGAAGATAAAAGACCAGGTAAGAAATTTCGACCAGGCATCTAGTCAGATCTGCTTCTCTGTAATTTTAGAGGAAAAGAGGTTTAAAGGCCTGAAACCTGTTTTCCTATTCTCATTCAACTTTGGGTAAATTACAGAAAAGGGACTGATCTTTACATGGAATTCCAAATTAGGGACTGATTTTTAGTTTATAGCAAATAGGGGACCGAAGTTTAACTTATCGTTCTAGTCCCCAATGCCGTTAATGGACGGCTCAATCCTTAGTTTCACTTGACGAAATTACCCCCGACCAGTATGGTTTACTTTTTCAATTTCCCCCATTCGAGCCTCAACCCAAATTGAGCCAAAGATCCTCCGCCTCCACTCTATGACAGCTGCTCCGATCATCACCGGCTCCAAATCACAACACGGATGTGCATAGGAATGCCTTGGAGGTGATACCGTTCGGTGCGGGGAGAGGGATATGCGTGGGGGTGAGCATGGGGCTAAGAATGGTGCAGCTGCTGGTGGCCACGCTCGCGCACTCGTTCGAGTGGGAGCTCACCGGTGGTGTCTCCAGGGAGAAGCTAAACATGGAGGAGGCGTTTGTAACTGTAGTTAGTATACTTGGCATTATGTTCCATGCCTCTACAGAGGAAAAAAATCAAACTTTGTTGGCACTATTGACAAAATGGTATAGTGGTTAGGCATGTGGGCTTCCAACCCGAAGGATTATGGTTCCAGACCTACAAATTAGTCAT
Organism: Ottelia alismoides; assembly: GCA_037367405.1. NCBI lineage: Eukaryota > Viridiplantae > Streptophyta > Magnoliopsida > Alismatales > Hydrocharitaceae > Ottelia > Ottelia alismoides. The sequence continues at coordinate 1,446,041 of JAZKJV010000651.1, read as the reverse complement.
TATTGAGAAAATCATGGGAATGGGAAGAAATACAACGATGTTAATTAAAAAGACATCTCCACCAAACATGGGTTGTATTATGTGACAGATCGTGTTCACTTTCACTTGATCAAACTGCCACTAGAAGAAACATGAGCGAGAAAAGAGAGCAATAGGCTGTTATAAATTTCATGACCATCATCTGCAGAAGAAAAATCCTATACTAAAGAAATTATAATATTTATATAGTAATACCTCCTTAATGATAAAAATAAACAATGAAACTTGCTACAAACTGGATTACCTTCTCTCTTCTAAGGAGTAACACTTTCAATCCAGTTTTTTTACAAAATAGATGATATCTGCAGGACAATATTCTCTCATGTAGAACCAACATGCACAGACGCACAAGACGAGAGTAAATGAGCAGATCTTGTGCGCAAGGCCGGGGGCAAACGGACAAGAACTCCTCTGCTCGGACCACCCTCTCCAACCACGACAACTATGCACGCAACCCCCTCTCTCGACCGTGCATGCAAACCCCTCTCTCAAACCTAAATACCTGAAAAATGCAGCAAGATGGAGACAGGAAAATCGACATACCCAGTGCAGTCGAGCTTCAGGGGAGGTTGCCAGCAAAGAGGAAGACGTTCGGCAAGCCGGATCATGGTTTGGAGTTGGCGATGGTCCGAGCAACCATCGTAGAGGGGAATCGGAGGATCTTCAGCTCTGCTTGATTGAGGCTCGAATGGGGGAAATTGAAAAAGTAAAGTTAGGGGTAATTTCATCAGGTGAAACCATGGATTGAGCCGCTCATTCATGGCGTTGGGGACTAAAACGATAAGTTAAACTTCGGTCCCCTATTTGTTACAAACTAAAAATCAATCTCTAATTTGGGATTCCATGTAAAGATCAGTCCCTTTTTTGCAATTTAACCTTCAACTTTTTACCATTGACATTGTTTTCCATGTATAAATATATGGACTTTCCATTATCATCCAGTTCCATCCCTTAGCTTTTATGCATGTGCACGTGTGTGCATGTCTGCGTGTGCATGTGTCGGTTTGTAGAAGTGGATCATCTGTTGTGCCATGAGCTGCAGTGGACTCTGTTGCACGCTCGGGAGCCGCTCGATCTTGATCGAGCGGTTCCCATGAATTCATACTTTTTGTGGGCCCAGATCATGTGAATTCGTGGGAACTGCTCGATCAAGATGGAGCGTCTCCCGCGTATGCAACAGAGTCTGCTGCAACCCATGGCGCAGCAGACGATCCACTTCCCTGGTATGTATCCCATATCCATAATTACAAAATCCTGGATACTGAACAAAAAATACCTTGTACTGAATTAATATCCATAACTTTCTATCATCTAACTGAAAATCCTAAACTGTATATTACTAATGTCGTTCTTTAACAATAATTATTTACTAATTCCTATAAAAATACATGATAAAGATCGATTGTTCATTATAGCATCTAGATTCAATTAAAGTCAAACCTGACTCGATTAAGGTCCGTATAACTCTTAATCAATGTAAAATAATCTAAATCGATTAATTGATCATGAATCAAAAGTTGTTCAGGGAAAATCGACCAAAAATTGGTCGCACAGTAATACGTGCCATGGAAAAGCCGCGACGTAAATTTGAAAATTGTGAAACAAACCGAGAATGTCATAAAATCCGATTCGACGAAACAAGACCAACGAAATCGACCATTCGTCAATTGAAGATCGTTTGATATTTTAAAACCACGAAATTTAACAACAAACTGAAACCGTATCTCGAAATTTTCGGGGATGCATATCCGATCAAAAGTATATCAATATTATACTCATATTGATCGTCGTTTAGAGGTGATCAAATCGAGATATTATACGTTAAAATCAAAGACTTGAGATGCGAATATGGTCCACTTTAAGAATGATAAATAAATAAAATTTTAGTTTTAAAAAAATAAATAAAATTTAAATAAAATTTACATTTCTGTTATAGTAAAATAAACATGTTCTGTTAAAAAATAAAATTTATAGCCATGCTGACATCAGCATGCTGATGTCACTATTAATTATTCATCATCATACGAGATCAGCCATGAGGTCATGGTTGATGTCATTTGAAATGACATTTGGAGCTTAAATACTAACGTGGGAACCCCCCCCCCCCCCATTTCTTCCTATTTTACCCCAAACATCTCTCTCAAATTCTCCAACGTAAGACCCCCTTCCCTCTTCTTTTCTCACATCTCTTCCCAAAAACCCTGGGCTCAAGCTTCTCTTCAAAAAAATCTGCAAGATGTTGTAGCCCTGGAGCTTTCAAACAACCAATAGATGCAGCTCCAAATTGAGCAACTGCTGGAGCTATAGCCAAGAGAAGTGTTACAACTCCCTTAGAGCTTGAACTTGCTGCTACATCTCCAACTCCACCCTCCCTCTTGCATGCAATTTGATCCTTCAATTTTTCAACTGAACTAATTCTATACAAATGGACCCTGAGAGAAATCTAAGCTATCATCTTTTCCAACTATTGAATCTGATATCAACTTTTCATTATTAATTACAAATTTTCATATCCATGTACAAAATTTAAGGATATCATACTTCAATTGTCATATTAATCAATGTATATGTATGTCCAAGAGTCAAGTATATACTGAAACATGCTATAATCGATTATATTACATCAACTATTTGCAACATCTAACTTACTATAAACAATATGTGTTAATATTTTTATTAGCTGCATTATTATAATACTGAAAATATATTAAATATATCATCCTGATTAAACAACCATTCTAACGTTCCCAGAACAACCACCGGAATTCATTTTCAATATAACATAATGGATCCAAATTGAATATTATGCATTGACAATGTTGACCTAACCAATGAATATGCATGAATGAATACAATGGATGACATATTCCGTATACATAATTATTCTGAATATGTTCTTAAATTCCTATTCAATACATACATGAAATAGCAATTGTAGTTTCTTAGTTATCAAGCTCACAAATAATATTATCTAATATGATAGCTTGCTAAGAACCCAAAATGCAATTGTAACAAGCATTGTAAATTCACATAAATATGAAAGAAAAAATATAAACACAACATGATAACCAATAATCATGTGGAATAGAAATTATTTTGTTTTTTAAAATACATTAACTTGAATAATGGCATCAATATAGGGTTTGAATATCAACTATTATAGAGAACACCTCTGGCCCTAAAGCATGGACATCAACAACATACCAAAGGCACACAATCATTATCATGTGTTATCCTAACTTCCAATAAACATTCCCAGATTTTACAAACAAAATATGAAAATAGATTAACATAGAGCAACAAGAGGGGAGGTAACATGAGCATGCATAGCAGCAAGTAGAAGGCTTATGATTGTACTTATTTGATCTCTCCAATTTGGAGAAAATTTTTGCATGCAGCAGCATATCTGGGATGCTACAGCAGCTTGTCATTTCATACACCCTCACTTTACCTATGCTCTAGGCTCAACCATTCAACCTGATCCTATATGGATCAGGAGTCCAGCTCTTCACGTCCACCCTTCATCAGAGAGCGTCACCGCAATCACTATCCCATCAATCTACGCCAAATAAAACCCCAAAGACCTTCTATTTTGTGTGCTTGAGCTTCCTGTGCATATCGGAAGGGTCCAGAGCCTCCTTGGAATTGATTTTGGTGAACCAAAGGGATACTTGGAGCCTTGAACTTCATTGAGCAACCCGGACCCAACCGATGGGTCTCAACCACTTCTGAGGAGTCCAGCAGCTTTAGAGCACCTATGGTGAGCTCACGAGCATCTCAATGGCAAAGAAGAGGGCTAGAGGACTGAGCTCCAGCAGATCGAAACTCAGAGGAACCCGGGTTCTTCCTTGTTTTTCCGAGCCATTTCTCAACCATCTGATCGCGCCCACTCCTCAGATTACAAAGCCTTTGTTGGATCTGGCCAAGCCATCATCGTCAGATCTTGCCCGAGGTCTGATCTTTACCTCCCCTCTGCTGTTACAAGTTGTTGTAGAAGCTCTGATATGTTGGTGCATGCAAAGATTTTCTCCAAATTGGAGAGATCAAATAGGTACAATCATAAGTCTTCTACTTGCTGCTATGCATGCTCATGTTACCTCCCCTCTTGTTGCCTTCTACGGATCTATTTTCATATTTTATTTGTAAAATCTGAGAATGTTTGTTGGAAGTTAGGATAATTGATGAATCCACGATTCATCGCCTTTAATCTTTTAGCTTCATTTCTTTAGTCAAATACCTATAAATACCCATTAATTCCATGAATTTACCATTTTGCATGCATTTGTTAAATATGCATTTTTAACACTTTTTCTACATAAATAAAAGAATAAAAAAGAAAAGAAAAAGAAAAGAAAATAAAGGATGTGTTTATACAATAAATACAGACAGACCCGAACCCCAAGAGAAGGTCAAGACTTGATCTGATCGACCAGGAATAAAGTAGGGGGAGATAGGGTCTTCAATTCAAAAATCAAAAAATACTTTGTAAATATTTTTCCCTGTATATTTGTACAAAACTTGTATTATTTTATTTGGACATAAATTGACCTCAAATTAATTATATTTGTAAACAAAAGTTGTAAATAAAAATGTGTTGTAAATAATAAAAATAATTGCAAACTAAAATAATGTATCAATTTTAGCTCCATACTCAGAAAAACCGCAAAGCGATAATTGAAATACCAATTTCAGCTCCATACAAATTCAAATTGAATCAAACTCACTTCCATTATACTCTAAATTAAATTATCTTTCAAATGACTATGGTTTTATAATTTTTGGAGTTACAGTTGAAAAGTCGGTTTTCTGGGGTGTTTTGTGCAGTTTCACCAATATTTATTGTACATATTTATTCATATTTTTTATACATAATGTACATAATTGTAAATATTATTTTTAATAAAAATAAAACAAAAAAATATAAATAATAAAAAAGAGAGATAAAAATTATTTCCTTATTTGTACATATATGTATATTGTATTATATGTACATAATATTTGTATGCAACTAATTTTCTTATATAAAAATCACCAAAAAAATATCTAATATTAATTAATTAATTAATTAAATTATGAAATTCATATTTAGATTTAATTATTTAATTCATTATTTGATTTTAAAACTTACCTTTTATATTAGATATTATTCCATACCTTTAATAGCCACCATTAAGGTGGCTAATTAATTTTTATAAATTAATTAATTTATTTATTTTATTCAAATCCAAAATTCGTAATTAATTAATTAATTAATTAATTAATTAATTATTTTATTAATTCCACTAATAAACACCTTCCTTAACTGTATATACCTCCTTTTTATTTTTCTTCTCTTTTTAATGGGCTCCTCCTCCTTCGTTATTCGTTGATCGATCTTTGGTGGAGAGGAGCCTGATCTCCGAGAGCGCTCTTGTTGAAGAATGGTGCCCAGTCTCCGCGTCGTCCGGTGATAGCACGTCGGCCCTCGTCGAGGCCATCACGGCATATCCGACCCTAAGGTGAGATCCAATTTTTCTATCATCTCTTTAATGTAATCGTAGCATAGTTTTTATTTTCATCAAGCTCTTAGATCTTTGAAAATCTCAAAAATATCCATCACACTTTGATCCGCCTCCAAACCCAATTTTTCATCTCATCTCACGATCTCTCCATTTTCACGTTCTACCTCACACAACCACGCACCTCCGACCATGCACGGTTGTCGGAGATCCGGATCTATCTCTCACCGCGCCAAGATCCTCACCCATTCAAGCACTCCTATTTTGTTTATAAATAAAAAATAAAAAAAGAGCATATAATTGTTTTTCCTTTTTCCCTAACATCTTTTTTGCAGGAAAATTAAAAAATAAAAAAATTAAAAAAAACTATTTTTACTTCTGTTTACATTTCCTGTTTTAAAAAAAATAAAAAGATTTAAAAATAGAAACCACTAAAAAAATTATCTTGGAAATTTGACTACTTAGTTTTTTAAATCGTGCTCCTTGTGTTCGACCATGGTCGCTATACCAAGTAAATTTAATAGCGAAACCGCTTACATTTAATTGTTTGATTTATCTCTCTAAAGTGGTTTAAAACAAAATATTTTTCTCGTTGATTACGCTTGGCGATTCGGGTCACAACGATCCTTTTTTATTTCATACTTAACCCGAGTTGTCAGGCGTGGCATCAATAATACATAATAGTAACTGTATGTTTTTGCTATGATGTTGATGTCCATGCTTTAGGGCCTGAGGTGTTCTGTGTAATAGTTGATATTCGGGCCCTATATTGATGCCATTATTCAAGTTAATGTATTTTTGATAACAATAATTTCTGTCCCACAAGATTATTGGTTATCATGTTGTGTTTATATTTTTTCCTTTCATATTTATGTAAATTTACAATGCTTGTTATAGTTGCATTTTGGGTTCTTAGCTATCATATTAGTTAATACTTTTTGTGATCTTGATAACCAAGAAACTACAATTGCTATTTCATGTCAGTATTGAATAGGAATTTAAGAACATATTCAGATTTCATATGTATATGGAATATGTCATCCATTGTATTAATGCATATTCAGATTCATTTTCATATTCTGATTCATTGATTAAGTCAACATTGTAGATGCATAACATTCAATTTGGATCCGTTATGTTATATGGAAAATGAATTTCGATGGTTGTTCTTGGAACGTTAGAATTGTTATTTAATCAGGATGATATATTTGATATATTTCCAATATTATAATAACACAGCTAATTAAAATATTAACACACATTGTTGGTAGTAAGTTAGTTGTTGCAAATAGTTGATGTAATATAATCGATTATAACCTGTTTCAATATTTACTTGTCTCTTGGATATATATTAACTAATATGACAGTTGAAGATGTCCTTAAAATTTGTATATGGATATGAAATTTGTACTTAATAATGAAACGTTGATATCAGATTCAATAGTTGGAAGAGATGATAGCTTAGATTTCTCGCATGGTCTATTTGTATAGAATTAGTTCAGATGGAATTCGAATATCATATTTCCCATCTCGAAATCACAACAAGTCGGAAGACTATCCCTATTCGAGAACTTAATGCGATTGGAATTATAATACTGCAAATGTGTGTATCGGGGCACTATGCTCTGATACCAATTTTATCTGCAAATCTGAGCAGGTACAATTTCTTTATCTCAAGACACAATTTTTTGAAATATGGATGAATTAAAAATGAATAAATAAGCCAAGAGTTATTGTTTCACCTAGGGACTATTTGGATTGGACCCCCCCCCAAATCGGCTTATTTACCCTTTTAAGGAAGGTTCCCTTGTGCCCCACCATCTATTTTTTTATTCTCCATGATGTGAGGCCCAACCCAAAATCACTCTCTCATTTAATACATCACATCAATCATTTCTCTTTCATACATTCTAATAAAAAATATTATAGTATACCATCTTGTCATCTAAAAACTATAAAATACTAAACTTGTAAACTTTTCCAAATTCAATACAATCACCATAATAAACCATCTCGATAGTTAAGCCCTCCATCCAAGCACCAAAACATAACGGGTTATCCTGTTGATAACATTTTTTTCGGAATGGTTATCCACTTGAAGATAACCCTCTATCCATATGCACTCTTAAAAAATCATTAATAATAATATCTCAACAATATGTAAAATACTTCAATCAATCTATAAAATGGGACCAAAATTGCAATATTTGAACCAGTGGTTTACAAGTTTTTTAGTAGTAAACACATAGGTGGATATGAAAAAATCTACTTAAATTAATATTGAATACTTAGTTCTTGTAAATTTTGAAAATCATCAGGGAACTCCTGAATTTTGTCAAAAAGATGAGGTTGTGTTTATGCAAATTAAGATTATCCTAATTCTTAAAATAATAAATAACATACAAATACACATTTATATGTAAGAATAAGATATATATATATATATATATATATATATATATAGCACACCAATACATATTATGTCATACACATTGATTGTTAAGAGATATTACGAAGGAAATGGTGAAATTTAAACATAAACTTAGTGACATCACGGAACTATATTTAGCGCTTTAACATTACACCACATCGCATATTATATATAAACAAAATGTTGAGCTATATCGAATATTATACAAACAAGTTAGTGAGCATAATAACATATAAGTGACTTAGGGCTTGATGGGATGGTGGATAGTCGTTCCTCTCTTCTAATCCGAGGGTCTAAAGCTTGTTGTGTATTGCTAGTGCCCATTCTTGATGCCAATCTAATGACTCAAATTTAGGGTTTCGTTGATGGTCAGATTGAGATGGGGAATCCAATCCTATGGTGCTTGTTCCACATTTATCCAATGGTCCGATGGAGATAGAGTTTGAATCATGGGTTTATTGTACTTTGATGTTTGGACAATGTGGATGAGAGCTAGTGCTTGATCCAATGGAGGAGTCATGAGAAAGGGTTGACGGTTGCGATGATGTGGGTGTCTTGATCAGATGGCATTTGTAGCAGTGACCCATTTCTCCCATGTTTCCTTATCTAGGTAGTGTTGCTAATCTGAATTAAGGAAGATAGACGATACACGACATATGTTCAGATATGATAGAGTTTGGATAACGACGACCTTCTTCTGATTGTGTTGTTGTACCTGCAAATTAAAGAGGGAGTTTAAGCTTTTGGGCCTCGACCATGCTCTGAAGTGTATGACAAGAGATGGATAGGGCTTCATGATCGTTGATGGAGTTGGAGCATAGACGATGAAGGGAAAGAAGGTGAAAGCATAGTGAATACAGGATGAAAGTGGTTATAGTCGAGATCGATTTTGAGGGTTTTGGTTAAACAAAAGAGAAGATGGGTTGTAGAAAGGTGGGTGAAAACCTAAGAAGATGAAGAAGGGAAGGAGAATAACATGAGAAGAAGAGATAAGGAAGATGGAGATGGTTACCTGAAGTTCTCCTGATGGAATCGAAGCAAGATGGTACTCCTGCCATCGCTTTGAATTGGTCCGATGAAAAGGCAACTAAGCTCAATGGTCTCGGAGGTACGGCAACATGACTAGACTTGAAGCGGGTCGTGGAAAGATGGATTTGTCCATTGTCACCAAACTTTTGAGGTGGTCATGCTCTCTCTCTTGATTTCATAGAATGGAAGATCTTTTACAAATAGTCGAAGACAATCTTTTATAACATCGAGAAGAGATTTGGAGTTGGAAGTTCAAAAGGATGGTTGTCAATATAATTTGATCTGAGAAAGGATTGGGTTATGTATGCCTGAGTCAAGATTTGAGATTGGGGCGAATAATGGTTGGTGATTAGGTTTCAGATACGAGTTACATCAATGTTACATCATGCGACTTCTTAAGGATTCACTGATGGTGTGATTGGGTTCTAGTTCATTGCACATGTGACGACGATTATATAGTTTGAGGTTTTTCAGATATTATGAAGATCTGGATATGATTGCGGGGGTAGAAGGGAAGATAGATGAGGGATTCGATCTCATAGGAATGAAGGGGATTTGGTGATGTAATCAAGGAGAAGAAATATGAGTAGGACTAGTGGCGAGGGAGCCGACTTGGATGGTCAAGTGAAGGAGACTCGTGATTGGTTGGTGAGGGTATAGTACGTTGTTGACCTGGTGGTCAACATGCAGGGCTGGGGTGGTTTAAGTGGACCAATGGGTATTGTCACATGTCTTTTTACATGCTAACCAATAGAATAAAAAGAGGAACTGTTAAATATAATAACTAGCCTTTAATTAAGAAGTGACAATTATGAAAAATGTAAAACTCAATGAGATTTACAACTTTCATGTAGGGCCTAGATTGAAAATCGATCATCTATTCTAAGTAAATATTTTGGTGATATTTTATATGTATAAATACTTTATTTTCTATATTTTATATTTTTGTCTTTGATTTTTATAAAATAATATATCTATGATATATTTTTATAAAATGTTAGTTATATAATTACTAATAATATAAATATTTTTGCATTTTATTTATTAAAAATAAAGTGGAATAAAATAATGTACACAATACATATGTTACTTCATTATTTACAATGTCATAAATCACATTTTGCAGGTTTATGGATTTTTTGGAGTTTTGTCATTTTGTAACATATGAAACATAAAGAAATTAAAAATAGTTAATATGTACATAAAATGATAGGTACAAGCTAGTCGATTTTTATATTAATTTACAATTTGGTATTAAAACTCAAGTTTCATATATGAAATCCGATTACTGTAAATTTCATCTTATTTTCGTAGATAATTTTATGCACATTAGTTCAAAGATAAGTAAAGTTTCATAGGATACTATATGAAAGAGATATTCAACTTTGCGGCTTTTCGTCCTCAAAATTATGGTTCAGGTTTATCTGCCACATTTACAAGTTAGTATATTTTTAGGACTTTTATACATTTAGGTTAGTAATATGTACACAATGCAGTAAGTTTTATTTCATTTGGATTTAGTATGAATTTATTAAAAAATCAGAAGATTGAAGTACATATATAGAAGTTTCATATTTGAATTCTTCATCATTTCATGTAATTCTCATCTTGGTTGTAACGCCTAATGATGAGTTAACTACACGTAATTAAATTATCTTAGATGCATGCGTTGATTTTGTTATTTTCTCATTTTATTTGATATTCAGGATTTTAGGAAAAAAATTCAAATATAAAGTACATGAATTGCGAAATGAGAAAGCCAAGAAGAGTCATATGAATACACCACCAAATGACAACATATAGCATGAGCATTAGGACACCGTAGATGATTGCTCAGTGAGAGTGATCTGCACGAGAAATGAGGTGAGTGAGAAGAAGGTTAAGTTATAATGTAAGGGATATGCATGGGTTGAATTTCCATCTAATAAAGGTAGTGACGGTGGATTGAGGGAGGAGCTGCTTTAGCACAGGAGAAGCCATGCAAGTCGACCCTACATGACTACGCGGGCATGAAGAGAGACAACTGTCGGGAGTAGTTGTGTGCACACAAAGAGAGTGAACGTTAACTACCGGTTTAGTTCAAAGATATTGATCAAGAAGTAGCTGGAACAAGAAAAAAATGTGTGATTCCATTGTTTGTCTTAACAACATCTGCGGAATTTAATGGGACAAAAAACCAGCTGACTTGATGCTCTTTTAGATATGTTAATGGATAATGAGAAAAAATATTTCAAAAAGAAGGGAGACACGAAAAAATGGATTAGATAATCAGGAAGTTGTACTCGTAATTAAAATTTTGCACTTTTTTATTCTTGCACCTTTTTTTTGCAAGGAAGAAGGTATACCCATAATTAAAATTTCCAATTCTAACACGTTTGACTGCGGAGAAAGTGTGGGTTAACATCTAAACTTTCCCCCAATTTTGGATCAGCTATAGATATACCTACTAAACTTTCCCCAGCGACCGGTCCACCACCACTCCCGCGGTCCCCTCTTCGTCTCCCCCTCACACCCCACCTCGCAACCAACAAAGATCCCTTCCCCCTTCCATCTCTTTCCGTCTCTTCTCCAATCCCCAAATCTCGCCCCCTCGATCTCCGCGGATTCCACCTCTCTAGGGTTTCCCTGTCCCTCCCCCTCTCCCCGATCGTTCGCCGGAGAGGGAGAGATGAGCTTCGCCGACCTCGAATCCGGCCGCCCTCTCCTCAATGGCCACGCCAGGAAGGGTCTCGCCAACGGAAGGAAGGACGCCTCTCAGTCCCAGGCGCTCGCCGCCGGGATCTTCCAGATAAGCACCGCCGTCTCCACCTTCCAGCGCCTCGTAAATACCGTCGGCACCGCCAAGGACACGCCGGAGCTGCGCGAGAAGCTGTGGGTGATGTCTTCTGATGAACTTTTCTCACTTCAATTTGGTGTTTTTTGATCTGCGGGGGGTTGTTATTTCGATGCGATTTGGTATTTTACCTTTTCCCATGTGGGTTGGTGTTTTTTATAGGGTTTGGTGTTCGCTCATGTAAAGCTGAGAGCTTTTTAGGCTTTCCCTTTTTAGCTACATCGCTTGTTTGAAAATTTTGGGTATATCAATAGAAAGGGGTTGGACTCAATTGTCGGGAAAGTTTGTATTCTGCTACTTTAAGCTTATATATCGGCAAGGGATTGGCGCCAGATTTACAGTTTTTTTGTTGTTGTAAATGGTGATTTTGATTATGTTCTAAAAAATAATTGAATAAGATGTCTTATGTGCATGGGTAGGGATGGGGAGCAAGGCCTTAAATATCAGTTTCGGTCACCATTTCGGTGACCGACCGAAACGGAATTTCGGTGGAATTTCGGTCGAAATTCGATTGAAATTTCGGTCATTTCGGACATTTTTTGTACTAGGGTGCCCATATTTCGGTCATTTCGGCCATTTTGGTCGAATTTCGATTTCGACAGGATATCGATATTCGATTTCGCTGAAATTTGAGGCCATGATGGGGAGGAAACCACATGGAAGTGGAGGTAGCACTCCTGCACGTAGACCACGGACATTAATAATACCTTTATACTGACACCAGGAACAGAGCTTTATGAAGACTGTTCCATGGTGGATTACATTGGCCTATGTAATCCGTCATGGATGTGATCTTCCTACTCTTTCTTGAGGAGCAACTAATTCCAGGAGGGGTTCATCCTCTTTCTCTTAAAAATGCTGCTTATGAAATTTGACACACATCTTCCAAATTAACAGATACTGTACTATCACTTACCTATGTCAGGAGTCGATTTCCGGTCATTTTACATGAGATGAGGGAGTTAGGACAAAATGGGAACTTTTGACTTCTGATCAACCTAAAACCTCTTTGATACATATTTTGTTTGAATTTCCAAACAGTCTCGCTTCCCCAAATTCTGAGGGATTCAGGCCACCCACTCACACACATATGGCAAAAAAAAAAGGATATTCTTAAGAAAAATATTTTTAAAATAAATATTTATAGAGCAGTCTGCTTCCCAGGCAGTGTTCATTATTGGGGTTCCGCTCGTTCTTCTAGAAAAGTATTGTATAATACCCTTTTGAAAATAAATTCGCTGCTTTGAGGTTTTTTTTAGAAGCCAAGGGACGGCCATCAATTGTGGGATGTCATCCAAAACATGTTAAACAACAACAACAACAAAGCCTTTTCCCACAATTAAGTAGGGTCGGCTACATGGATTCTTCGCCTCCATTCAGATCTATCTTGGGTCAATCTCGGATTTATATCCAAAAAAACTAAGATCCCTTCGTATAGTCCCTTTACATCGTCCCTTTACATTGTGGGATTTATATCCAAAACATGTTAAACTTTAAAACAAAAAAATTCTCATCGTCCCTTTACATAACCATTACATTGTCCATGGTTGTTCCTGGTTTCCCTGTCAATTATGATGCATGCAATGTTTTATAATGCACACCTTGTTTTCCATGTATTCCAGCTTCTGAAAACCACTAAATTCCTCTCTTTTTAAAGACCCATAAACATGGATTGAAAAATCGTGCCTTGAGGCGCTTGAGGTGTATGCCTCGAGGCGAGACTGTCATATTCAACCCTAAGACGTATGCCTTCGCCTTGTTCTGTGAGGCGGGCGCCTCGGTCTTGAAAAATGCCCTGAGGCGTTGTGAGGCGTCGGATGGGGCGATTGGGTTTAAGTGGGGTACATGCATCACACGTGACCCACTTAAAAACCCTCTCTCTCGATCGAGGGGTTCCAAACCTTCCAGTACCTCCTGCTCGAGTGCGAACCTCTAACGCACTTCCTGACGCTCGAAGCTCCTCCTAATGCAACCTCCTCTCAACGCTCGATGCTTGTCGTCGCCTCCTCCTCCCTTTGCATCTTGCGCCATCACCTCCTTTTGAGGTAATGCATCTGCTGCCCTAGCTTTTCAGACCCCTCATCTTGTTCCTTTTGCACATGCGAAACTTGTTTTGCTTTTCCTTTCTTTGTCACATCCCTAAGCTGGTTTTTGCACATGCAAACTAAGCACACTTTTTTGATTGACACTGTTCTAGAAATAACACTAGTACTTTATATATGGAATCAATCCGCCTGCATAAGTCAGGAGGAGATTGCAATCCCAAAAGGTATTTTCCAGTAAATGGTCAAGTTTTTAGTTTTCTCGGAATATGAGATGAAAATTCAAAGCCATTTTTAGATTGACTTAATAGTAACCTATTTCCGAACATGTGATTCTATGAATCATATATGTGATTTGCTACTATGCGAATAAAGTTAACTATATATTTGTTTTAATTGATTTTAGTGAGGTTTTCGTGGATTTGTTGACTTGTAATTTTAAATATGTGATTCATTACTTTGTTGCATATATGATTAGATGTGCTTGCAATTGTTTTTGTGCTATAAATTTTAGAAATGCTGAGAGCTAACAAGAGAGGCGTAAAAGATTCTGAAGAGGTCGAAGTGACTCTGGATGGAGATGTTGTGTTCGGTCAAAATGGGAGAGTCTTATAAGGAAAATGTTATCTTTACGTGCAATGCAATTTCTGTGCTAAGCGGATAACATGTGGCATTGTGAGATTCAATCACCACTTTAGGAGTCTAGAAATAGAATTTGAAATCTTTAGGAGTCTAGAAGGCAAGAACACGAATTGTCATTATATTTTTTTGGACTAGAAGTAGAATTTGAAATCTGGAAGTTGGAACTTGGAAATTAGTATGTTTTACTTCTTATTTTGTCTTGCGTTTAACTCTAACATTTGGTATGCTGTAAGTCTACGAGTCTATGACAACGATGGATTACATTAAATTTCCTTTACTTGCTATATATGTTTCAAGATTTGTGTTATCGTATTACTATGTTAATATATATATATATATAGTATAATAGATTAGATTACTAAATTTTTGGGAAAAACCGAGGCTTACGCCTCGCCTCTTCTGGTGAAATCACCTTGTTCCAGCTTTTCGTTCTTTTAAACCTTGCCCATAAAGCGCCAACGATTTATATATGTCTTGACACCTTCTATTAGCTACCGTCATCCGTTTCTGATTTGAAGCTTGTCCGACATGTTTCCGTCTTGCTCATATCTACCAACACAATCCCACATTGATGCCGCACTTGGATGCAAGAACATGTGATTTCTGTGTCCTATTCCCCATCGTCTCAAATTAGACAAGTTCTACATTGGTCAACATCCTATACGCTCACTGTTGCAAAAGTCGGCCGAGTCGGCCCGACTATGCGAATCGGGGGGGGGGGGGGTGCCCGACTTGAATAGGCCAACTCGGCTTGTAGTCGCTCGAGCTCGACTAGGCGGGCGATTAGTCGGTGTAGGAGGCCGAGTAGTCGGTCGATATCTTCATATAGGATCCATGGCCAGATCCGATTACTTTTTCGAAATGACTTGAGGGTTACTGTTAGACAGTAACCCTCCAGTCTCGACAACCCCAGAAACCCCGACCCCTCTCGGCTCTCTCGATACCCTAGCCATGTCCTCGTGCGAGTGACTCCCCTCGCCGCTCGCCTCGCCGGCGCTGCCTTCAGGACTCGCCGCCCCGACGCCTCCAAGCTCCAGCTCCAGTGCCTCGCCGCCCCCACGCCTCCTGCGCCTCGCCGCCCGCACTGTAGGTTAACTTTTTTTATTTTGGAGTATTTTTCGTTTTCTCTTCTACTTTTCATAGGTTGATAATGTTGAACATAAATGTTAATGTGTTACTGTTAGCAAATATGAAATAATAATGTTAGGTTATCTTTTCTTCAATTTTTTTTGCTTAGGTTGATCTTAGAAGTAAGAAGTTGACATGTTGTTGCTTAGATTTGCTTAGGTTGATGATGTTGAACTTAGATGTTATCATGTTAATATGTTATTGTTACTTCTTAGCCAATAACAATGTTAGGTTAGGTTTTCATCTTTTTTTTGTTTTTCTTAGGTTGTTTTATTTGTTATTCCAAATGGTCAGTTAATTTCTTAGTTAATTTTTTGAACATGTTGTATGTGTTTTTGAACATTTGCTAGTGTTATGTACCAAATATTTGAATGTTTGATCTTAACTTCCTTCATTTTTCCTTCTCTTGTTGTAATTTCTTAAGCTCTTGAAAATATTAAATTTGCTAAAATTATGAAGATAAATGATAGTATATATATATATATTAAAATTTGATTTATATATTAAAAATGATTAAAAAAATCAAAACCGACTAATGCCTGACTAAATCCGATTACTCTCCCGACTGCCGATTAATCCTTAGTCAGTGACCTTGCCGACCGAGTACCGACTGCCGACTTCTGCAACCTTGTATACGCTCTTATGCGTCATTGTGACCAACCTTTTTGCCTCACCAACTATGCATGCAACATAGTGTTGAGAATACTTGGATCACAATACTACTAGAGCGAGGGGTGGGGGTGGTGGGTTATGGGTTGTTAATGGTAGTAGTCACAAAAAATCAGTTACATAACAAAAAGCATTAGTCACATTTTTCTGAAGCAAAAAGGGCAGCATCGGTGATTGGTGCCCGCCCCAAAACATGTTAATGGGAAAAACTTACAGAATCCATGTCTGAAGAAGAGATCTCACAAGCTGAATTACATCACATAGTACCGATCAAGCTTGCAAAAATCGGCCGACTAGACCGACTAGTCGGCCCGATTAGTCGAAGCGGCTACCTGACCGAACCGATTTGGCCTAATCGGCCTGTAGTCGGGTAGCTCGAGTAATCGGGCCGACTAGTCGGTCTAGTCGGCCGATTAGGCGGCCGATTTTTTGCAACATCGATCCATTTGCCCGAATCCGAATAGCCATCGTGTTTTAGGTTACTGTCAGACAGTAACCTAAAGCGCAAGCCTTCGACATTTCCAGTCCAAACACGAAACGAAAGCCACTCGCCCGAGCTCCCCAGTCGCCCTCATCGCCTGCGTGGTCGGTCGCGCGCCGCGGCTCCTCCGATCGGCGACCGCTCCGGTGTCGCCTCCTTCTTCATCCGGTCGCCGGCTCCCTGCAACTCGGAATCCCTCTTGCTTCAACCGATTTCATCTCGGTTAGGGTTTTATATTTTTTTACCATTTTTGATAATAGTTGTTTTTAGGTTATACTATGCATTTGTAGATTATTATGCATTTTTTGTCATTGTTGATAATGATATGTTTTTAGATTTTAAATTTTTTTAGGTTACTATGCTCTTTTTTGTTGGATGGTTCATGGAATCATGATTCTTAAGAATAGTTTATTTATGTTGGTTTAAATGCAAGTGTAGGTGGTCTAGCTAGTTTGTTTTTTAATGCACTTGTATGAGTTGTGATTGTTTGTCCTTATTTAAATGCAAATCAAAATTGTGTGTTCTTATGTGAAGTTGTAACTTGATATTGTGATATTTGTAGTATACAATTATTACTTACAAAAAATTTGATTTTTTGTATATGTGAAGTTGTAACTTGATATATTTGTAACTTGTGTGTTCTTATGTGAAGTTGAAATTGAAATTGTGTGTTCTTATTTAACTTGTAAGTTTCTGATAATGTAGATGACAACCCCTCCCATGAACGTTGTTTCTGGTAGCGACTCGTCCTTCTATGTGCCGCCAGGATCAAGTGATCCTGCGTGGCAATTTTGGATACCTTTCAAACTGTGTGGATCCGAACACGGTTACTTGCAGGTTGTGCAAGAAGGTGGTTGAAAGGAGGGGTTTTTAGGTTCAAGCAACATCTTGCGCACCGTAAAGGCAATGTGGCTGCATGTCCTAAGGTGGACGAAGAGACGAAGAAGATGATGATATCATACTTGGATGATGTTGCTAGAAAGAAGAGTCCAAAAGCCATTGAGGTTTCTGAGATGAGAGATGAGATTGATATTGGCATTGCTGGAGATGCTGGATCTGCTAAAAGACATCGATCTTCCGAATCTTTGGAACAGAATGTCGCCGTTCAAGGAACACGCCAGATGAGCATAAAAGACGCTTTATCCAAGGACCATCGTGAAAGGGTTGTCAAGAAAAGTGGTCCATTTTTGAAAAAGGCCCAGGCTTGAAGACTCCTACGAGGTATGAGATAAGTGGTCCATTTTTGAAGAAGGCAGTCAAGAAAATATCTGATGACTTGCAATGTCATCGAATTACATGGAATAAGACAGGGTGCTCTATAATGACCGATGCATGGATGGACATGCGAGGATGGAGCATCATGAACTTCTGTGTCAATTGCTCCCTGGGGACTTCATTTTTGAAGTCTATTGATGCTTCTGATGAGACACACACCGCCGACTATATCTTTCAGCTCGTGGATGAGTGCATAAATGAAGTTGGCGTGGATAGTGTTGTTCAAGTTGTTGCGGATAATGCTTCGGCAAATGTAGCAGCAGGGAGATTGCTACTCACAAAATATCCTCAGATATGGTGGACTTCCTGTGCTGCTCATTCTATTGATCTTGCTTTGGAGGAGATCAGCAGAGATTCAAAAGTGAAGAGCGCGGTTAAAAAGGCGAGGACGCTCACAATCTTTATTTATGCTCACACTAAAACTTTGAGCTTGATGCAGAAGTTTACAAACAAGAGAGACATTGCTAGACCAGGGCAAACGAGGTTTGCTACTACTTTTCTCACTCTAGAAAGCATTCTAGAGAAAAAAGACAAGCTCAGGTTGATGTTTTCGTCAGATGAATGGAGGGCTTGCAAATGGTACAAGACCAAAAAGGGAGAACAAGCCAGCATCCATTGTCTTTCCAGCACTACTTTTTGGAACCACACCGCATTTGCAATCAAAATTTTTACACCTTTGGTGTGTCTATTGCGTGTGGTTGATGCAGATTGCCGCCCATCCATGGGCTTTGTTTATGGAGGCTTGAAGAGGCAAAGAGAGAGATAATTGCATCTTTAAATAGCGTGGAGTCATCTTACAAGTTTTTTGTGGATGCTATTATCTCCAAGACCAAAGGCAGGCTTGACACTCCATTGCATCTAACGGCTTACTTTTTGAACCCATACTTCTTTTCACGGAGTGTGGTGGTGATGTAGACATTGTGGTGAAGAGAGGTTTTATGGATTGCATGGAAAGATTTTATCCAGATTTGGATATACAAGATGCTATCACCACAAAGGAGCTTCTTGATTACAGACATGGTCGTGGGGCATTTGGGAAGCCATTAGCCGTGAGACAGAGGATGAGAAATGATGAAAATTTCGATCCAGGTATTTCAGGAATTATTTTCCATTAATGTCATTTTGATCATCGTTGATTTCATTGACTTAACCATTATATATTTTATTAGCTAATTGGTGGTACAATTATGGAGATGGCGCACCACATTTGAAAGACATGACCATCAAGATCTTGAGCTTGACTTCTGCATCCTCTGGATGTGAGCGCAACTGGAGTACGTTTGACTCGGTAATGACTCTAGTGACCCAACAAATAGAAATACTAGTTGTAAATTAGTCATTAGTCTTAATGTTTTGTAATGTTGCTTACAGATCCATACCAAGAAGAGAGGCAGGTTGGAAACAAAGAGGCTAAATGATCTTGTGTACGTTCGTTTCAATTCCAACCTGATGGAACGTCGTCTTGAGAAAGGAAAAGATCCTCTTTCCTCTCGTGATCATGCATATTTACGTGAATGGACTGGAGAGGTCAACGTACAAGCTCAAGATGAGGAGGTCTTTCCAGGTTCCGGATTAACTTGGGGTGTTGTAGCGCATGCAAGTGGTGCAGAAGAGAATTTGGAGCTGAGAAGAAGTCAACGAGGTGAACGTGGCAAGGAGCTTCATCTTCGAGCTCAAATGTTGCACCTATAAATGAAGAAGAGGAGGAATTTCAACCTGAAGACATAGATGATGATGAAGAAGATGATGATGAAGATGAAGATGAAGAAGAGATTGATTTGGATGATGACCTTGATGGAGATGAATGACTTTTAATTTGATGCTTCATGCTTGCAGGAATTATTTTTATTTTGACATGTTGTATCTGTTAGTGAACATTAGCTAATAGCCTAATATTATGTAGCAAACATTTATTCTTAACTTGGTACTTTTTTCCTTGAATTGCTTCTTTTTTTAGCTCTTATAAAATTGAAAATGGCTAAATCTATTCATATTTATGATTGAGTATATATATATATATTATATAATAATAAATTATATATTTAAAATAATAAAAAAAATCAAAACCGACTAATGGCCGACTAAATCCGACTAGTCGCCCGACTGCCGACTAATCCTTAGTAGGTGACCCTGCCGACCGAGTACCGACTACCGCTTTCTGCAACCTTGGTACCGATCCTCCCTAAAAAAACACTGTTGCACGAGAGCCAGATGGCCCAAAGAGTTGGAATTGGTCTCCAAACTTCCATGGCAGATCTGCACTGGTTTGCAATAAGGATATTCAAAAAAGTAGAATGAGAAGAAAGTATCTTAATGTGGAAACCCCTGGCTAAAAACCATGACCAAAGTCTCCTTACTCTGGATTTCCGATCGAACCCCCAAAAGTCGATCCTGGTGTTAAGAAGATGGTTTATAGTCCGGAAGAGGAAGAAAAGAGAGAATAGAGCGAGATAAGCCAAGCAACCAAATCATGCACGTCAAAATCATAGTTGCCAGGCATGGACTTTAGCCTACATAAAGGCAATTATCGACTGCAGATTATAGCTCCATATATCTATCTTCGGAGCCCAATCTCTATAGTTGGCTACGGTTCGACCCCATCCTTGGCCTCGAGGAGTGGCGAACATCACAACGCTTTTTTCAGTCAAATGCTTTAAAGTGAACGGGACTCAGATCCAAATCTCTAAGCCCGAAGAGTGCGTGGCCAAATAGTCAATGCTGACCTGTGAAGCCTTGGTTCTTGCCAAGATCGCTCTCCTTCGTCAACTCCTAGCTCGTCGCCCGGATATATAGTGCGAGTCAAGTCAGAGGTTCACAAGGCTCGATCAGGCGGATGCGAAAAGCGATTAGTAGCAAGCTGAACAAAAGCGATGGGCAAGATGAAGGAGAAGCTGTCGACTTAAGCAAGAAGCTTCATTTACATAAGGCCTTAGGTAGATTTAGGGTAGGTAGGTTGACGGCGGTTCAATCTCGATTAACAGCCAGAAGCTCTTTTTCTGTAGTAGTATAAGAAAATGGAGCATCATTAAGTGTGCGTCTGGCATAATGAATAACCACAGGTCACTTGTTTACCCTTTATCCATCAATGGCTCCTTAGGCATAGTCGGAGGCATCACACATGATTTCGGGACCAATTTAGAGGTTGGATTATTGGAGCTTTGTTATAGCCTCCCGTCCAAAGTAGTCAGATTTCAGGCATGATTCATCAAAAATAAACAAATGGCACATCAGAGGGACCCCCCCCCCTCTTGCACCCCCGGCCAAAGCAGGTGCGCCAGATAAACCAAATCAAACAATATACGTCGTTTTCAGCCCCAAACATCACACATGCAATCGCGCTGATTCGTAGTCTCCTTGCGTCAGAAAACATCCACCAACTGAGCGGTGGTCACCTGATATAGATTGCACTAAGGGGAAAGAGAGTCATGGTGAGAAAGAGAGTGCGCAAGCTCCCACATCAGAGCTATTTATAAGGGATGTTATATCCTCACTTTCAACAGAGTCAGGTGTAGTAGTAGTCCCTAAGGACCCCACCACTGGCTCATCTACCCCCGCTACCACGTACGTTCCATTAGGCTAACTCAATCAGTTACAAGTGCTTTTATTACACATCAACGGCTTTTTGTAACTTGGATTACACACAAAAATTGCATACAACCGTGCTTTAGATCACATCCCAAAGATTTTCTACAACTTGGCTCAAACACTAAGTTTCCATACAACAATACAAGTGTTTTGGATCATACATCAAATTTTTCCACAACTTGCAACACACACCAAGTTTCCGTACAATTATACAAGTAAAAAGAAACATTGAAGAGATCCTTTTGTAGGAAGCGTTTCTCTAATGAGTCGCGGAGAATCAAAGAGCGAGCAACACAATGATTATGTCCTAGACATCAGTAGAATGTTTGACAGAAGTATTTTTGTTGCTCTTAGGATATATGATATGCAAAATCTTCTCTTTGATTCATATGCTTAAATGTATATGAAGTATGCAGAGAGGTAGACTACATATCTATATTATATACATCAGAGCTCAATGGAGTTGATAAAATGCAATTTAGAAATGAAATCAACTTTTAAACATTTTCTTAAAAATAAAGGATTGATCTATTTAGATAAAGTGATCAATCAGATTGAAAAGTGGATCTATCAATTAAGTAAATGTTATTCAAATGGAATTAATATTTGAAAATGATCGATCCTAATTTGCAGTAGTAAAAAGATATTGATCAGTCGATCTTGGGTAACCGACCAACAGGTAACCAATGCTGAATCAACAGGTAACCAATGCTGAATACTGTTCGATCAGTCAACAAAGGATGATTAGCGAGCCAACTTACGAAGACTGAAAGTGATTGATTAATGGATCAGGGGTGATCAATCAAGTCAGAAACATGGACTAAAGGTGATTGATCATTCATAACGGATGATTGATCAATATTGAGAATTTGATATGCTCATGAACACGTATGCGCACCTATTTATCTGTGAGTTTTCATAAACAATAATACACGTGAAATCACGATAGAACTTGAGGCTTCGTGGTCATAAGTTCAGTTCATCTTTTGAGGCTTCAACATGTATCTTAATTAATCCGGCAGGCGACAATGATAAATAGTATGAGTTCCTTTCGATAATTGTCTGACATTATTAAAGCAGTTGCTGAAAGTGTGTTTTGGTGACAATTGTGGGGTGCCTTGGACCTCCAAAAAATCTAAAGTGAAGCAGGGTGCCTTGGACCTCTAAATCAACCAATAATCCAAAGAGAAGTCTGGATGCCGGACTGTTGCATCCTTTCTTAGTGATGGGAAAATTATCACCGGACCGATCCTAAGTATCATAGGACTCAAGGCTATCATATGCAAAATGTGTCCCTATTTTAGCTGTCTGAAATGCTTGAGTTTATACTAGATCCCTTCTTTACCATTCTAGTGAGCATAAAATTAAATATATCTTTTTTATTAGTACCTCATTTTGCTCTGTTGCATGTTCCGTTATGCTATTCCAACTAAGATGAGTTGCACATAATTTTTTTTTGCAGGCAAAAGACGAGGTTACATATTGCTCAGCTGGTGAAAGACACATCAGCAAAGCTTAAACAAGCTAATGAATTGGATCATCATGCCGGAATTAGTGTAAGTCTTGTGTGGTTTTTTGTTTTACTAAAAGCAGCTTGTACTTAATCTCTTGGAGGAAAACTGCCATCATTTGGATTTTGACAAAGATTTGTTGGTTTCCCGTAACTCAAATGCTTGAATATGATTTTCTCATGCTTTTGGATCAAACACACACTAAATCATCTGAAAACTTTTTTGTTGAATTGTTTGTTTTTTGAAATTGTTGGTTCATCAGTTTATTTCTTCTGCCCATGGCCTTACCACATTGTTCTGGAAAATTATATATGTATTTGGCTTTGTAGGTTACCGTTCCATGTTGTTGACCCATTATCATTTCTCAGATTGCGCACTTTGAAGTTTTTGGTCAGGGAGGACATCCCTCATTCCACCTTGTTGAAGATGCTTGGTTTTTGTTAATATGTTTATAGGGATATCGATTTGATCTTGTCATAATTGTTGAAATATGGTTTTTGTTTACTACTCTAACTTGTTTTTTCCCACTACAAAAGACCAGGGTTCAAATCCCACTCTTGCAGGGGGTTGCGTTAGGTAGTTGACGGCCAGCGTAAAAAATAGTCGAATTTTTCAACATGGATTTGAGCAAGAATCCATGTAGCCGACCCTACTTATAGTGGGAGAAGGCTTAGTACATTTATATTGATTTTAGCACCCAATAGTATTATTGTGGATGATTATTTGGAAATAGAGTATCTATATCATGGCTAATCCGCATTGATAATGTTAGGAATGATTCAATCGTGACAATAACGTGAATTTGTCAATGCAGACAAGCAAGAAGATTGCTGATGCAAAATTGGCTAAAGATTTTGAAACAATTCTGAAAGAGTTTCAGAAGGCTCAGAGACTTGCTGCTGAGAAGGAGACAACATTTTCTCCTATTTCTCAGACCCCACCAGCAGCGGGGTAACTTTTCTCATAATTTATATATGTTCTAATTACATAGTAATGTCTGTTTCTTATTGTCTATTTATTATTGTATTTACGGCCTGTTTGGTTGGTTGGAAAGGAATTATAATGGAATGGAATCAAGACAAGAATAGAATTGACAATGGAATGGAAAGGAATGTGTTTTTCCATTCCATTGTTTGGTGCATATTAGGATTGAAACATTTATTATGAGACGTGTTCCTTTCTTATGTTTGGAAAGGGAAAAGAATATAAAGAAAATAACATTTCTTTGATATATTTCATTAAATAAAAAATAATCGATATCCTCTAATTTATTTTTTCATATAATTGATATATTTCATATAAGGAAACAATAGACAAATTAAAATAGAAATTACCATGCATATAATATATTTGATGTATCCATATATGTATCTGCTAGAATATTTTATTACCGTATCTATATCTGTATCCTAAAAAATGAAAATATTACAGGTATATGTATTCGCAAAAAAATAAAAACACATATCCATGTCCGTATACATATCCACTAAAATGTAACCCGTATCCATATCCTAAAAAATAGATATGGTATTTGTATCCGTATCCATATCTATAGCTACAAAAAAATCCATTTTCATGTCTATATTCATTTCTGCCAAAAAATCCTCATCCATGTCCATATTTGTACATGCAAAAAAAATTATATCCCATATCCATGTCCATATATGTATCCGCTAGAATATAATCAATATGCATGTCTTAGAAAAAATTAAAAATTGCATCCATATCCATATTAGAAAAAATTATATATCCATATCTGGAATAAAAAGCACATCTATGTTCCTATCTGTATCCGCAAAATAAATCATATCTAATATATTTTATCCATATAATAGATATTATATATATATATGTATCTGTATCTGCTGAAATATCGTGTAACCATATTTGTATCCATATCCAAAAGAATTGAATCGTATTCATATCTGTTACCACAATAAAATCCCATATCCATGTTAGTATCCATATATGCATATATTTGTAACTTATCTGATTTTTTGCATATATATTTATATCATGTCAGTATCCATATATCCATGTCCAAACAATCATATTCATGTTGGTATCCAAAACAATATTAAAAAAGAAAAACACATATCCATGTCGCTAACCATATATTTATAAAAAGAATATAATAATTGAAAAATATTGAAGAAGAATACATTGTTAGCATTTGTAAGGAATGGAATCTCAATTCCTAGGGGATACCAAGGAATGGCAATTCCCATATATGAGGGAATCCGATTTCCATTGTAATCGTTATTCATGCCTTATTATGATCAAACAAACACGGGAATGTAATCGACAGAGGAATGGCGATTCCATTCCCACCTCTATTCCAGCATAACAAACAGGCCGTTATTGCCTTTATAGAATCACTGGTTGGTGGTACCCACTTCAGTTGTTAGGTTTTTTTCATTCCGGCAAATTTGGACTAATGAATCTAATCAAAACCGTTTAGAATGGCTTAAACTGTGGATGCGTTTCGTTACCTTTCAAATGTGCTCAAAATTGTCTTAAAATCTTTGAACAATGGCCACTTTTCAGTGGCAAGGCCCTTTCTTTTTCCCTCAGTGGAAAAATTACTTCTATGTTAAATATAAATTTTAGCAAGAACAATGGTAACATCACAAGTTTTTAGCATTATGCATTTTTTGAATCTTAGTTACCATGCCTGGCTATTGGCCTTTTATGGAACTTTACAAAGAAGCAAACTAGAATTTTGAGTTTTTCCTTTATATGACCAAAAATGGGAGCTTACTTCTCTATTTTTTTATGTTCTATGTTTGCTATAATTCTTATTTGCTACTCTCAATATTGGTTGGTTTTTTACGTTACATTTTTTTTTCATTGTCTATAGTGCTCCCGCTCCATTTGAAGGTGGTGATGCAAGCTTGGATAAATCTTCTGATCAACATATTCAGGAGGAGTCTAGAAGGTTGATTATTATTTATGTTCCAAAATTTTGATGTTTGCTCGCTATCCCTGTTGGACTGCTGTTATTTCATATTTTGTTGCCATTACTACTATCTTGAAGCCTTTTTAAGCTTGAACTTCGAATCTAAAGTGTAGAATAGCTCCTTTTGTGGATAATAATTTTTGAAACCAGGATTGAAGAACAAAAATGAAAGATGAAGAAGAGTCATCAAGATGCATTAAGGTGAAAGTTAGCCAACTATAAAACCTACGCAAATTTATACGTGTGAAAATTTAATTTTTCAAATTAACCAAAATTTACTAAAGAACTTCCACATTTTTTATGGTACTCTTTGACAACCCTTTTGATGTTGGGGACCCCATATGCACATGAAAGGAATGCGGCACTGTGGAAGGAGGCTTTGGGATCCTCGGATTGAAGGAGATGAATACAACCCTGATTGTGGATTGCACACATTTGAGAGGACGGTACAGATCTGCGAACTAGGTTGCATTGCTCTATCCAATGTTCGAAAAACGCGCCTCGAGATGTTCAAGGCATACACCACGAGATGAGATGGTATGTTCTAGCATTGAGGCGTACACCTCATGCTTGCTTTGTGAGGCGAGTGCTTGGACTATCCGAGGCACTCGAGGCTAGGCATTGGTCTGCGTCATTGGAGGTTTTAAGTGGGTATCCACAATCATGGTTTTAAAAAACGTGAGGTGGATCGATGCGGTTTTCCCTTGAAGGTGAGGCGTAAGACACGATTTATATAGGGAAAATATACATAAAATACAATTAAGCATAATTATATATATTTATAAAATCATAAATTTAGATATTCCCTAACATATTCACCATATATGCTATGAACATGAGAATATATAATATTCTTTGCATGATTTACTTTGAATCCCATTTCGTATTGTCATCCATATACAATGCAAAGCTTATTATGACCTCCATTAATGTTGGCGGGATGAAGTTCTTATCGATATACAACACTTCCCTTTATGTGTATGGGTGAAGCAACATTATGTGGCTAACATATATTATTAACATACACAATTCACAATATATTTATGTTGTTTTATGTGTTATATGACTAACATATATATATATATATATATTAAATTATTGATATGCTTTGAATCTTAACCATCCGATTTGCTGAAGTCAGTTAAAGAACCGTTGTATTCACCCCATCCCTAAACAATTTTTTCATATGGCTAACGCAATTATTTAAATATAGAATACATATATATGAGCATACAACAATTTAAATTGCTAATAATTAATATTATACTTAAGATATCATAAAAATTAATATAAAAAATTTGGGACCTGTGAAGCCTGAGACAGAGCATCGGGATCGCTTCATCGCCTCAGCGCCTCGAGGCGCATGCCTCACCTGGGCTGCTTGAGGCGGGCGTCTCGAGGCAGTTTTCCAAGAAAACCACCTCGAGACGCCCGCCTTAACGCCTCGAGGCACGTTTTTTAAAACCATGTTCACAATAGCCTTAAAAAGGTTTGTCTGCATCCCCCACCCTTTCGACCCCCCTTGTGAAACCCTTCAATTAACAAAGACCCAAGAACATGATGACATGATCTTTTGCAGTCCCTAAAATGATTGGTGGCTCAAGAACCGGTGACATGATCTTTGCAGTCATTCTATCTATAGAGAACCAAAGTCCCAAAGGAGGGTTCTCTATTGCAGGTAAGCTGGACTCCCCTCAGTCGATATCGTCGAACAAACTTGCTTGGAGAAGTGGTGTCATGGATCCTCAGTCTAAACCGCGAGCGAAGATGCTGCAATACTTTCGTGTTATCGTACTGACTAGATGTTTGACATCTCCAGGCCACATGCCCCTTGCAAGCACATCAATCTCAGACAACCCAACCTCATCCCAAGAAAGTCCTCTTCTCACCACCACAACTACAAATTGTCGGACCAAGGATCTGCCTCCACTGAGGTCAAACCATCAGCAAGGTCATACCTATCAAACAAACAACCCGTAGCAACCTCCTTAATGTCCACCGCCACTTTTCCCACTCCAGCCACCCCATTCTTCATCTACGTCCCTACTGCACTGCAGCTCCAGTGATGGTGATTGGTGACTGACCTTCCCGCAGCAGAAGCAAACAATCGACTCTTCATAATCACAAGCAAAATGGCCCAAAACATCATTGTTGGAACTGAACCACCGCTGCGCCCGGTGGCCCTCACCCCATCTCTTTCCACTCCCTTCCTAGTTTCAATTCCTCCCTTTATCCTTCACCTTCCTCACCTCCTCAGACCTCTCCCTTTTCACGCCACACCCCCTCTCCACACTTGCTATTGTTTCGCATTCCCTTTCTGAACTCCAACCAATAGGTCGTTCTCATAAAAGTTCTGTGGAATGCTTGTTTTAGTGAACTAATTGACATCAAGGCTCTGAGCAATCTCACTCCCTGAATATACTTGATTTTGGAAATTTTATGGAATTTCGACGATGGTCAGGAGAGAGTTTGTTGTGCATGATTCTTGGGGTGTGTGTCAAGTGGGTAGGTGGAACCAAATGACTTGAATCATCGGAATCCGGTGAGCTGGAGATGATTTTATGATCATGACATCTATCTATGCTTAGATAGTGTCTTCAAGGTCTCTGCCTTGTCCCAAGATCTGATCAGACAGACTGCATTGGAGTTGAAAAAGGCTGGAAGCATGATGCACTATAGTTTGTGATGGTTTTCTATGGTAGATGCATTTTATATGCTGAACTATGTAGCCAAGGTTATACATTAGGCTCTATGATTAGCCATGCTAAAGTTAAGCATACCCATATCGTTCTATTTCCTTTTATTTTGGTGAACATGTGAAAGTTCTGAGGATTTTGCAGTTGCGTTGGCATTTACTTGATTATTACATCAATCTTAGTAATGCTGTCTGATGCAACCGTATCTTCTATCTATGTTTTCATTGTTAGCAGCCAAAGATTGGTGCTACTGGACAATGAGATTGTTTTCAATGAGGCGATTATTGAGGAAAGAGAACAGGGAATACAGGATATCCAGCGACAGATAGGCGAAGTCAATGAGATATTTAAAGATCTTGCTGTACTTGTTCATGACCAAGGAACCGTAATAGGTATTTGGACTTGCACTCCTTTTTCTTTTGTATTAACAAAGTCTTTGCTTCGTTGTGCTTGTAATTTCTGCAATTAGTAACCCCAAATATCTTGCAGATGACATTCGATCAAACATCGAAAGCTCCTATGCTGCCACCTCACAAGCGAAATCCCACCTTTCAAAAGCTTCTAAATCTCAGAAATCTAACTCCTCCATGGTACTGCAGCTAGTTATGAAAGGCATATGAGTTCATTTCATCTAATTTATTTCTCATATCTAATAAAATGCATTTCTTGGCTTGTGCAGGCATGCTTATTACTGTTGATTTTCGGGATCATCCTTCTGATTGTGATCATCGTGCTTATTGCTTGACATAGCGCGGCATTAGTTGCCATGGATCTTGGGGAGTTCTACCATCTGAGGAGCCCTCAGGGCATGGCAGGTGTTATGTGCATGGCTTCTATTAGTAGGTTATTATCCTTTTATTTTGTAGATCGTTCTGTAAGTTCATTGTATAAATAAGAATTGAATTCATTCATTTGTTTAAATCGTGGATGTGTCTCTGTATATTGCTGAGATATCTAGCCTTGACTTACCAAAAAAAGATATCTAGCCTTGTGTAATCATTAGCTAATCAGAAGATCTTAGATCCGGGTAATATCCGGATTATGTTTACGAATGTGTCTTCGGTAAATTTCAGTTCAGATGATGATGGACTCGGAGGAGGAATAGAGATTGTGTTTTACTTAAATAAATGATGCGTGTTTAGTTGTATGATCCACTGCAAAGCCTGGAAATTGGACCAACCTCAACTAAATCTCGGCCGCCAAAGAAAATCTCCTGCACAAAGTCAAATTATTCGTATACTCTACCGAACTTCAATAAACCTATCATTTTCCGATTTGATTACAACAACAAAGTCTTTTCCCATATTAAGTAGTATTGGTTACATGGATTTTTTGTCTTGAGATCTATCTTGGGTCATTTTCGTGCTTAGATCTAAAAAATAAGATCCCTTCGGATAATCTCATTTCAATACTTCTTGACTCTCTTTGTCCTCTCTTAGACCGCTCAACATCTCACAAATTGCATCTTCTAACTGGTGCATCAGCCGACCTCCTTTGCAAGTGACCAAATCAAAATAGTCAGTCTTCCCAGATTCAATCCTTACACACGATGAAGTCTCATCATGTATATCATTTATAAGGTTAATGCATATGACTTGTATTTATCTCTTCAAAACTCACCACAATATCTCCCATGGAAAAGAATCATATCCTTTCCAAAGAAATAAAAAACCATATGGAGGTTCTTCCTTTTCACTCTATAGATCTCCATTAATCTCCTTAACAAACATTGAGCGACATGTCATTAATCCAAATCCGAATTGATTCTCTTTTACTTTGAAAACTTACTTCAATTTTCTTTGGATCATACATTTCTAAATTTTCTTGGTATGGCTCATCAGCTTGATACCTCTATTAGTTCGAACAATTTTGAATCTCCTTTATTTTTATAAAGAAGCACCACGACGCTTCATCTCCATTCTTCAAGTATTTTCTTGCTTCATCAAATAACATTGAATAAAATTAGCAAGCCAAGTCAAACCTCACACAGAACTCTTGAAGACTAACTAAATTAAATATAATTATTTCTAAAAGTTGAAATTAATAGTTAATTAAGTTAAAATTACATAAACTGCAAATACAATAAAATAAAAGGGAAATAAAGTAATATATTAAAATAAATAACATTTATAACAAATAGTTAAATATAATAAGACATATTTGGGTAAATTTTTTTAAAAAAAGGACCACATCATGCCTCAATTTCCAATCTGGGCCTCGTGTATGAAATGCTTGAGTATACTCGACTTTTAACTTTATGCTTTAACATCGATATAGAAGAGTTGTGGAAGCTTATATTTGAGAGAGAAAAAATAACAAACCTCTCTTGGTCACCTTTTAGAAACGTCGTAACTGGTAAGGTGTAGTTGGGAGTTTTTTTTTAATTTATCATATATATTTTTCTTCCTACATTTGAAATGACTTTAAATCAAATTACATTACGTGTAAATTATATAGACATTTGTTTATACATGCACTGATGTATGTCTATGATTTACATACACGGATTAGTAATAAGGATATCCATACCTAGGGATGAAAATGGTCGGATACAGATACGAATGTATGTATTATTATATCCTTATCCACTTTAAAACACGAATACGAATAGATGTAAAAAATGTATTACCATATCCAAAAAATGAATACAAATGTAAAACGAATACGAATCGGATATGAATAATAACATAAATATTTAATAGATTGACTAAAATATACATGTTTAGGATAATTTGCATATAAAATAGATATATCATATATAGTAATTTCATAATAATTATATCATCAACGGTGAATGCAATAATAAAATATTGTTACGCATTGTTATAAATAAATCTATTATATTTATGTACAAAAAGAATATACGAATACGAATACGGATATTAGCGAATGTCAAAGTAATATCCATATCCGCATCCATTTTAAAACGAATACAGATATCAATGCCAAAATATGTATAAAACGAATACGATAGCGGATCGGATATGAATATATCCACATTCGTTTTCATCCCTATCCATACATGTCAGAAAATTGTGTAACCTTATCTGTATTTATATCCTCAAAAAAATAAAATTGTATCTGCATCCATATATATCTGCAAAAAAAATAAAAACTCATCGATATCTACCGAAGCAAAAAATGTATATCCATATCTACTTAAAAACAAATACGATGGCAGTCAAATACATATATATCTGTATCGAGTTGCATCCCATGAGCCCTCACATCGTCCACCCCTTCACTTATTCTCCAACTGTTGTGGTCTCCCTCAAAATCCGGTCCCACGCAACAGCAAGTGGTTGTTCTTGATCACAAGGTTACCTTATTCTATGTTTGTAACCGTAATACACCTTCAAGTACAAAATAGTTCAAACGAAGATTAAAAGGACAATTGAAAATTTTATCTGCATCCATATATAAACGTGTAATGTTGAAGAACAGTTGACAGGAATCTGAATGGCTTTAGATTTCTGGAAGCTGAGTTTGGATGTTATAAAATTATTTTTATGGGAATTTGCGGAAGTCATTGGTCAGTGATTGCTGTTTAAACAACTGGAACTAGAGATGGTGTTATAATAATATATATTCTAAAAACGTAAAATAGACTTCTGGAAGCAGAGCTGATTGCTGTTACTACCACGATTCAAACAATACATATGAATGCCATCTTAATATCATGCAGGTGCATAAACTTTGCTTTGTGGTAGTACACTATCAGGTAAATTGCCCAGTTATTTCCAATCACATCGTAGCATTTAGTCGATTATTCCCAACGTGTATGCGCAGCTTGAATGTTTGCATATGCTCAACTTAAATCCTAATCATCGCATATGCTCAGAAATGCATCTCCTGAAACATGGTGTAATTTTCATCAAACAAAGCTCACAGAGCAACTCTCATACCATAATGGCCACTCAAAATTGGAGTTTAATGTAGTCCCATAACAGCAAATCAAAAGCGCAGGAGTTACCTTGCGAGTTATAACATGGGCAAGCACATGCTTAGTATAGCATAAATTACAATTGCATTATATATTGGTCTCAAAACACCGCTTTTTGCTTGAATGCTCATCATTGCATATGCTCACAATCTCAACGCTTTGTACCTTCCATGAAAGTTGTAGCAGAGGTACTCGTCCCCAAAAACTGGAAGTAAAAAGACAGAAATTAAAGCGATTGCTTACATGGAATGGATGCAAAAGACGGGCCAAAATCAGAGCAGCCATTGTAAAAAACATCGACTAGCTGGAGAATTCGTGAAGAAAATAGGATCCAGTTCCTCCAACTAGATCCATCGGGGGTCCACAACTCGCGGGCTTGAAAAGGGACCTAGCGCACTTGGCAGTTTACACGAAAGCCAGCTGAGACCTGGATAGTGTAGACAAGAAATCATTGCCCTAATTGCTCTTCAGAGAGATCTCTGATGTCGTTTTGGCTCCTAATGAAATCAGATGATTTGCCTCCCGATATCTTCTGTGTCCCCCACTTACTAAATGGTCCAAATCTAAACTCACCTCAGCGTTGCCATCGACATCGGGGATCCTCCGCTCCTTGTCCGCCTCGTCGCCTCGCAACACCTCTGTAAACTTAGAGAAATCCACTGCCTCATCATCGCCTACCTCCCAAAAAATGGCGGGTCCCCATAGAAAGGCCAAACTCGAGCAGGTTGGTCAATAAACCAACGACCGTTTGCTGAGGATAATACTCCAATTAAAATGATTTTGACAAGGTTTTTATAGTCTGCAAGAGGGTTTATCAATGACTCATTATCCCAATAATACAAGGGGATCCATTTAGTAATGCTTTCCGATTCAGACAAGCTGCCATGGTCCCCCATAAAAGAACCTCATCTTCTTCCAACTCAAACAAACTGTCTTAAAACAAGGTCGCCTCTTTCTTCCAAGAAGCGGAGCCGAAATTGGAGCGAGCTAGGACAAAACACTCGCTTCTCATTTTTCTCCCCACGACCTCCAACATGAGACCTCATGAAAAACCATAATGAGGCGACTGGTGTCGCATCCCCAACAAAATGCTGCACAACATCCCAAGATGATCTCAAAACCAAGACATGCATCGACAATCGAACCAAATTCCTAAG
The DNA here is from genome assembly GCA_037367405.1 of Ottelia alismoides. Lineage (NCBI taxonomy): Eukaryota > Viridiplantae > Streptophyta > Magnoliopsida > Alismatales > Hydrocharitaceae > Ottelia > Ottelia alismoides. The sequence continues at coordinate 1,412,123 of JAZKJV010000651.1, read as the reverse complement.
TAGTACATTGGATTTACTTAAATCCTCAGGTACTACGAAAAGTTTTTTTTTACACCGAAGCTACACTGGTGTCGCATGTTGAACATGCGACACTTGAAATATTTTTTTACCTCGGAACTACAGAGGTAGCGCATCTTGAAGATGCGATATATAAAGCGCATATCGAATATGCGATTTTTGAATTAAATAAACCACGCGCGTATCGGAATCCCTCCCCACGCGCGTCTCATTCCCCCGACCTTCCTGTGCCGCCCACCGACTCCAAGTGTTGCAGCTCCCGACCTTGGCCTCCCCCTCTCCCACAAACCTGCATTTTGAACACTCCAAGCCTCACGAAAAACTCCTTTTCCGTAGCTTTCTTGTTCGGTACCGTCCTAGCCGCCACCGCCTCCCTATAGGGCTTACCCGTTGTTGCCTACATTGAGATTTGGTAAAAAAAATTTTGAAGATTATTAATTATATAATATGCATATTTATCTTCATTTCATCAATATATTTTTTTACTTGTATGTTGTGTCACGTATTAGGTCGGAATGGAGCCGTTGTATTGTATGTTTCATTTGAAGGGTACACTTATTGGCGGTTCGACGACCAACATACGGGGGTTTGGATTAATGCCTAATATGACGTTCGATGAGATGTTGAACTTGTTTTACCGTAAGTTCAACCTGGATGCCAATAATCAAAAAATCCGATTACTACTGACATTATTTTCGTCTATCATTTTCGTCTATCATCGATGATGAATATGTGCAGGGAGTTTTTGTGTATGCTCGGACCATTGGGAAATCGATGCCTACTGACATTATTGTTGAAGACGTATCTGTGAGCGAAGTCCCCAATGTTGTGACTAACATGGGACCGTCCGTTGTCTCAAACACACAACCAACAGTTGTCCGTAGCACACAACCAACAATCTTCCCTAGCACACAACCAACAGTTGTTCCTAGCATGGAACCCTCCTTTGACAATGATGTGCCTATAACGCATCCATGTACGGGTCAAGAATGACGCGTGAGTGACTTGTTGCTGCGAGAGGTTAATCATGCTTTGGATGATTTCATCCCTTGGGGAACCGATGATGACCTGGAAGAAGGTAGTGAAGAAGATGTCGACGATAATGTGGTAAACGAGGAGATCCGAGTCGATGAACAAAGCACGCAGCAGATTGTACCTCGTTTACCTTTTTTTGGGGTGAAAGGATCCAATACTCGTTCAACCTATGAAGACGACGTCCGAAAGAAGTCTCGACTTGATGGCGTCGTTGACGAAATACGCAAGGGCAGAACCTTCAAAGTAGGGAAGATTTGATTTATGCTGTAAAGAAGTATCACATTCTGTCACACTATGACTTCATTGTCAAGGAATCCACCGGCTTGATATGGTCGGTTTTTTGCACGCACAAATCGAATGGATGTGTTTGGTATTTACGAGGATATTTTAGAAAATTTGATGGTCTTTGGGTGATCTCTAAGGTTGTTTGAGCACACACTTGTATAAACCCTACAGTTAATCAGGATCACCCTCAGTTGGACTACAAATTCATGTCTAGATCGTCGTTATCTCTTGTGATGGATGACCCTAATGTTCGTGTTTCGAGTTGTAGAGCTCACATCAACGAGATGTACAACTACTGGGTTACCAAGAAAAGGGCTTGAGATGCTAGGGGTTCCAGGAACAACCTCATATGACGCATGTTGAACATGCATTATATAGGAAACTTCCTGAAATTGTTCCAGGAAGAACCTCATATGACGCATGTTGAACATGTGCTATATGAGAAACTTCCTGGAATTGTTCCACGAAGATACTCATATGGCGCATTTTGAACATGCGCTATGTGAGAAAGTTCTTGGAACTATCCCACAAATAATCCATGAAAATCACCGTAAATCGCATCTTCAAGATGCGCTACCTCTGTAGTTCCGAGGTAAAAAAAATGTTTCAAGTGTCGCATGTTCAACATGCGACACCGGTTTAACTTCGGTGTAAAAAAACTTTTCGTAGTACATGGGGATTTAAGTAAATCCAAGGTACTACTTAGGAATTTGATTCTCGACAATCTCCACAACAAGGCAATCGCCGATTGTCTCGGTCCACCTATCATCTCCCATAAAAGCCACTCTCCCCTCCCCTCCGGACTAGGAGGCCTTCTTGCCCCCTTTTATTCCCTCTATCATGTTGTTCATCTAACTCAGTCACCTTCTACCTCCCTCACACCCCCTCATCACTTCCCACTCACTTGCATGGTCATTTGCATCTGTTAGTTGTTAGGATAGTGTATTATCGGGGCTCTCATGATTATGCCATCACATTGGCATATTGTAAGATCTTTTTTATTAGATAAATTTTGGAGGACCGTCTTATAAGCAGAAATCCCGTTTCCTTTAAAATAACAAATGCAGTTAATACAGTTTCCATTTTACATGGACTTAGCTTTGAAGTTGTGTATACATTCCATCAAGAAAAAAAATCATTCTACATGGTTTTGTTGACAAAATTTCTAACCTGGGAATGATGCAACTTGGATTGGTACATGTTTGCAAATGAATCACCAACGAAAGCAGGAGTGTTAGTACAGATGTGTGATATTGAGATGCCAACACCCAAATCGTCAGTGAGTGTAAGAAGATAAATGCAGTTTCTGGGAGGATTTTTAGTATGGACAACAGCTCTTAAAGGGTGAGGTAAAAATGGAACTTGCAGGCCTCGGCATATCGTAGAAAGCTTGGTGCACAAAAAAGCAGTTTTCTTCCCTGAATTGTAACATCACACTCTTCTTTCGGGGAATTCAATCTCCTCATCGAAATAACCATCGACTATTGGTTTGTAGCCTGACAACTTCATTTCAGCGACCAAATCCTCCAATATTCCGCGTATTTGTTCCTGATCAACGTGACTTTGGTCCTTGGACACAAACTTGTGAGTTACATCCCCGAGTCCGATCCAACTGGAACCGGGCTCCTTAGTTAAACCCCTTTCCCTCATATTTTTCCTTAAGTTATCAACGCTCTTCCAGTTCCTCTCTGCGGCATACACATTTGATAACAGAACATGATACCCTGCCTGACCACCTTCCTTCTCAATTTCAAACAGCCGTTCTGCAACCACCTTACCCAACTCAAACTTGCCATAAATTTTGCATGCTGCTAGCAACGATCCCCATATCCCCACAGCATTTCCCTCCTCGCCCAGTTCTGAGGCATACTCGTATGCCTCTTCTACTCTACCAGCTCTACCCAGCATGTCTACAATGCAGCAATGATGTTCAGGTGTGGCACGAATTCCATATTCTTTCTCCATAGATCGGAATATTTCAAGACCCTCCTCCACCAATCCAGTATAGCTACATGCCGACATCACAGCAACAAAGGTGACACCGTCTGGTTTCATGCCTGAATCGAGCATAATCCGAAACAAAGACAGAGCTTTGTCTCCAAGGCCATGCTGTCCATAGCCTGAAATCATGGTCGTGTACGTGACAGAATTCCTACTGTGCATGCCATTAAACACATGTTCAGCATATGCAATCTTGCCACATTTGGAGTACATGTCTACCAGAGCTGTTCCGACAAATGTATTTTCATCCAAACAACGCCGGAGAGCATATCCATGTATCTGCTTACCCAGTGTATCTCCTCCAATCAAGCTACAAGCAGGAAGTATCGATGATAAAGTCACCGAATTAGGTTCTATATCTTCACTTAGCATCTGTCTCAGCACAGATATTGCCTCATCAGTGTGACCACTTTGTGAGTAGCCTGCAATCATTGCATTCCATGTGACGGGATCCCTCTCACAAGATCGATCTGTTTCGAACAGTCCTCGAGCAGTCATCACAAACCCTGACTTCGAATACATATCAATTAGGTAGCTGTTCAGTCCAACACATTGAATCCCATGCCTAATTAGGTATCCATGTGTCTCTCTTCCTATCCTGATATCACCGAGGTTCGATGCTGCCGAAAGCAGCGCCGTAACAGTCACGGAATCTATGCCATAACCATCTTTCTGCATCTGATAAACAAGAAGTAGACCCTCGGAATTCATGCCATTCTGAACGAGAGAAGAAATCATGGTGTTCCAGGAAACAATATCTCTTTCCTCCATTTGATGGAAAAGCTCGAAGGCATCATTCATCAAATCGCATCTCGAATACATAACCATGAGAGCGTTCAACAGCATAACGGGCAACCTGGTTAAAGTCTTGTTCTTAATTACATAAGCATGAATCTGCTGCCCAACCCTAACAGCTTGCAACTGCGAAACAGCTATGAGAGCCTCAAGAAGCGTCACCATGTCAACGTGAATGTCTTCGCAGGACTCAAAGATCCGGATAAAAAGATTAGCAGCTTCGTAAGGTTGATCATTTTCGACGTACGCTCCAATCATCGAATTCCAAACTTCGATATTCTTCACCAACGCCGAGTCAAAAACCCGCCTTGCAGATTCGACATCCGAGAGTTCCGAGTACATCGCAATCGCAGAACTCACAACAAACAAATCCAAGACAACCTCACTGCCATACTTCACAGCCAACCCATAGAGAGCATCAGCAATCCTCTTCGCCCCAATACCCGCCACGGCCGGGAACACATTCACAAAACTAACGCTAGTTGGCACAATTCCGACTTCCATCATGGCCTTAAACTTATCCAAAGCGTCCACGGCCAACGAATTCTTCGCGTACCACGCGATCAACGTATTCCACGACACCACGTTCCTCTTGGGCATTCTGTCGAACACCTTCTCGACGACATCGGCTCGCGGGAATTCCAGGCAGGAGGTGTACATGTTGAGCAAAGAATTGTGGAGCACGCGATTCTTGGGCTTCTCCAGGCATCTGACGATGCGGCAGTGCACCGACCTCCCGAGGCGCAGCTGGCGGGAGTCGGCGCAGGCCTTGAGGGCGGAGGAGTAGGTGTAGTGGTCGGGTTGGGCGGCGGGGGAGGCGTTCATGAGGGCGTAGAGCGCGAGGGCGTCGAAGGGCATGGAGTTGCAGGCGAAGCCGATGAGGAGGGTGTTCCAGAGGACGGTGGGGACGGGGCGGGGCAAGGCGTCGAACAGGTGGCGCGCGAGGTCGGGGCGGCCGTCCTTGCAGAGGCGGCTGAGGCGGGCCCTGACGGGGAGGGATTGGGGGTTGGGAGGGAGGTGGGACTGGAAGGGGAGGACAGAGGACATGGTTATGGGTGGCCTTTGTGGTGGTGCTCTTCTCCATCTTTGTCTAGAGAAGCCTTCTCTTATCCGCTATTCTTTCTTATTGCTCCATATCCGAAGAGAGACGTCGAGGGTAGAGGTTTATTTTTCAGGGAGCAGTTCAGTAAGTTTAATCTACAGCAGGTCCTGTGTAATGGCTATTTTTTCAGTGAAATTGTGAAAAATCCAACACTCCGGCATGTTTGGTTGGAGAATAAGCCCTGGAATAAGGGGTCAATTCTCCTTCCGATACAGTTCCCAGTGGTATGACTATTCCCTATTATTCTATCTTATTTAACTATTATTCCTATCTTTATCCCACCTTACCTACCTTTATTTCACCTTATTCTCATTATTCCTATCTTTATCCCACCTTACCTACCTTTATTTCACCTTATTCTCATTATTCCTATCCTCCAGCCGAACAAAGAATAGACCCTTATTCTCCTTATTCCTCATCCTTATTCCTGCTTATTCCCGAACCGAACGGACCCTCCAGGTATTTAATGTATGCATATTGTTTTATATATATGTGTAAAATGGGGCTGCCTCACGGGAAGTTAACTTAACTCTTTTTACTCTATTTTCTTCATTATTTTTATTTTTTTGAAAAATACTTCGGTGAATTTTCATCGTTATATCACTATTGTATCATTCAAATTTCGTGTGAATTAGAGACTCGTACGACCTCCATCCAGATAGGGTCGATTTCAACAATTCTGTGACCGTTAAAAAATGACTATTTAGATGGAGGCAGTAGAAGTCTCTGTTTTCTATGAAATTTGAGTAACATAATATATGGATATAATGCTGAATTTTCACGGATTCATTTTTCAAAAAGAACTAAAATATAGGGAAAATGAGGCAGGGAGCCAAGTTAGCTCCCCTCAAGGGGTAGCCCCATTTTTCCTTATGTATATACGAAATTTCATTTTGATCGTATGTTCCTGTTTTATCTTAGCGGTTAAAAAAGTCAACATGGATGATACTAAAAAAATTATTTCAAAATTAACTTTTTCTTTGACCTTTAAGATAAAATAGGTAGGGACGTCTAATCAAAATGAAATTTGGTAGATATGTAAAACAATACACATACATTAAATCTTCATAAGGGTTTCGCAAAAAAAAACAGTAGCGATTACAACATGCCTTGTTGTAGATTAAACTACATATGCTTCCTTACTTTGAGGAGTGATAAAGTGGACGCATGAGAAAAGAGTATGTACTTTTGTTTAGGATTTTTTTTACTCGTGCCCTTTTGAGATTTTGCAATTACATTTATGCTCCTACTAGTTTTGCGATACACCGTATATGTGCTCTGCATATCCAATAAATAAAAGAAACTTTTACAACACATGCATCCCTTCGAGATTCTGCAATTATAATTATAACCCTATCTTTTTTACTATACACTTGTACCCATGTATTATACAAAATTACAGTACTGCCCTTCAATTATAACACTTATATCCTATATTGCATAATGCAGCAGATATTCTGCTGTGGAATCTTGGAACTTCAAAAGGTGATTTTGAGTAAATTTTACGTGATTCTAAAACCTAGTTGAGAATGCTAGGAGGGTTCCAAGTATGTGTGTAAATCCATTTTAGCAAACAAGAGAATTATTTGTGCAAAAACTCTAACGAACACAACGTAAACGCACCTTCTCTTGCCTTCTTCTTTGACTTTAAGTAAGCCTTTTAGCTTAACCATGTGATTGTAGTCCTTCGTCATATTCTTTGAGCCTTTAGCATACAATTTCGCGTCATAAATTTACTTCACTCTTTTTAACAAGCAACTACTTTTAACTAGTAAACAAAAGACCTGTCACTCCATCAAAACACATGTTTGTTTCCATTGAAAGGAACATAAATAATGCAACGACACCTATAGCCACCCAAATATATTTCTGTAGCCACCACTTTTTTTGTTTTCTTATTAATCATTTCATTTTTCACATTCAACTGGTTGATATGCCTCGAATCCTAACTATCTAACTTAGGTTGAAGAACCATCATATGCATCCCGTCCTGCCCTACCGTAACCCAAAAAGCGAAGGTCTCGCTTGGGAGGGGGGAGTCTAAGGAAGAGCAGGTGCGCTTCCTCTTTGTGGGGGTGTGGGGGCAGCTCCCCTAACGAATTTTTTATTAACGATTCTATTTGTACTCATGTATTCGGATTCGTTTGTATCATGGATTTGTCTGTATGGGAGTGGTATATAAACTCCCCTAGGGTTAGGGCTCTTTGTATCCTATGTATTTTTCTTTCTCCGCATACTGATAATCGATCGTTGCCGCCCAAGAGCGTAGCCCAGTTACGTGTGAGTATTGTAAATCAGTGTCTTCGTGCTTACGTGATTGTTCGTGTTTGTGCGTGCTTCAGTGGTTTCCAACACATCTCCCGCATATAGTTGGTGTGCGATCCTTAATCGCATGATTAGTGCATAGTCCTAGCCTTTTCCTCGATCTTCTTGATCATTGTTCCTACATCAACAAAGCATATTAATCTATCTAATCCCTCAAGCCCTTTTTTTAGATAGAAGGTTTAGTTTCATTCATCGGCAAATAATAGAGTTTTGCAGAGTTCTAAGAACATGATAAACAGACATAGTAGCGAAGGGGGACACACATGCGTGAGGCACAAAAATTGCACACTTCGAAAAGCAAGCAAGCTTAAGTAAAGAGAACCCAAAAACAAGGGTCTGTCAGATGCGTTAGGGTTTCAACATCAACAGCCCTAGCAAGGAAGAGATGGTCCTGCCAACAGAGCCAGAGAGACACTCGTCAGGAGAGGCTGACTTGGAGAAGAACTCCAAACTTAGGGCCAGTTCGGTTCAGGAATAAGCAGGAATAAGGATTGGGAACAAGGAGAATAAGGGTCTATTCTTTGTTCGGATGGAGGATATGAATAAGGAGAATAAAGTGAAATAAATGTAGGTAAGGTGGGATAAAGATAGGAATAAGAGTGAAATAAGATGAAATAATAAAGATAGTCGTACCACGGGGAACCGTGTTGGGAGGAAAATGGCCCCTTATTCTCCTCTATTCTGAATCCTTATGCTTGTACCGAACATGCCCTTAGAGAACCTGCGAAAAAGAACCCAAAGAACTAACCATCGGTCGGGATAAGCAGAAAAGGGTTTTAGATTGTTTCACAAATTTTGAAGCATCACACCTCTTTAACAAAATGCTAACCGATTCTAAATTTACATAAGAGGGAGGCTCTCGATATTATAATGTCGAGCAAGCTTGTGATGCCCAATCAGGCTTTCTCGCATCTAGTCCCTTTAAGTCCATCTTCTATTCGAATCACATATTGTAATGCCTTGCTTCTGATCTCCCATGTCTATTGAAGTCATCAGTATTGTTCAAATAATGAGGGGACATTGGGTTTGGGAGTAAGCATGAATAAGGATAGGGAATAAGGAAAATAATGACCTATTCTCTGTTCGTCTGGAAAGATAAGTATAAGGAGAATAATGTGGAATAACGTAGGTAGGGTGAAATAATGAGATGTTAATGGGAATATCCGTATTCTTGGGAACCACGTCGAGCAGGGAATTGACCCTGTATTGCAGTGCTTATTCTCCAAACAAACATGGCTTGATAGCTATTTTGGTTGCCGCTTTCTTGCTTGGCATGACTCTGACGGGGATCTCTATGCATGTGGGAGGGAGGGAGGCAGGGGTGTAAACGAGCCCAACCTGAGCGAACCAACCCAGGCTCGATTCGGTTCGTTTAGCATACTTTCATGCTCGGGTTCGATTCAGCTCGATAAAATGAAAACTATAGTAAGGTTCGATTCGACTCGGGTAAGGTTCGTAAAGGTTCGGTTTGGCTCGTTAAAGATTTGTTTAAGAATAAATGTTGTGTAGACGTTTCTGTTCAAAGGAAAACCCACAGGCGCAGGGGAGGGTTTTGTGGGGTTTCGGGAATAGGGAACAGGGACTTAGAGAGTGGATGATTGGATGGATTTGGCAAAATAAGTGAATATCCCTTATGTTAATATAGAATGTATTTTTTCCTTATATATACAATATGTATGTATGTATATATACGTTTATATATGTATGTGTGTATATAATCGAACTTTGAACGAACCGAACATGAGCGAACTTATGTTTTTTTAGGTTCGGTTCGTTTATTTAATCGAGCCCAAACTCATGTTCAGGTTCGGTTCGTTTATTTTTGAATCGAATCTGGATCGAACTTTTAGCGAGCCGAATCTGAACGAATGTCGAACCTGAGAATTTTCTGACAACCCACACTAGATACCAATAATCCTCTCGAGAAGGAGAGAGCTTGGGATCTCAGATGCAAGAGAAGAGAATGTTTGTTTGCAGCCTCCCCTTACAGTAGTTGGTCGTTCATTCTATTCAAAGAAACTCCATTCCGGGACACTACCTGCGATTTTCATCTCATACGGCTCCTTTGCATAGTGTTAATAATATATGAAATCAAAATTTCATTATTTCCACTATAAGTGACAGAAGTGAGTCTTTTACAAGAATTTAGTAGTCTTCCTCGTAATAGAAATTTATTGATAAATATATTATAGAAGAAAATTTCTTTATGACATAAAAGAACAGCAATTTATGTTTATAGAATAAAAGGTAAATTAAAAATATTGACAAATTGTTGTAGCTTTAAATGAAATTTAAAAAAAAACATTTTTACAATTTCAGAATAGTTGATTAACATTTATAAAATAAAGATTCAATCAATCCTGTGAATAATTACTATAGTCAATAAGTATTCAAATTGTTCACTTGAATAAATTAAAATCTGTATTATTGGATAGTCATGATACTTCTCAAAGATCAAAATTCTTGATCTATAGAGGAACAATATTACCATACATACTCTTACTGCTTGATTGACTCGTCCCATACTAGAAATAACCACAAGAAATCCTTTGATAACTGCCCACTCCCTCCCCCTCCCTTTTCTGTGACCAGGCATATCCTGAATGAGATTGCGCATCCCATTAGCTGTTTCAAAATTAAGGATCATGTTGTGGATTTAAGACGCGACAACAGATTAAATGTCGACAAGCGACAACAGATCCCACGGATTTGAGAAGTCACACAGGCAGACACACACACATACACACATTTCAGGCACGATCAACAACAATAGTCATTGATTAATCACAGAAAACTGCACGTTATTTGATTGCGAGCAGCGATAACCCCGGAGGTAGCGGATGGTCAGGTGAGGTGTATTTGGGTCGGCGCCTGCAAGGAAAATACATGCTCCATGCACCATACTATTGACAACATGAATGAGAAAAGAATAACAATTATGCATCAAAAGACTGTCCATAAACTATATTAATCAGTAGCGTATGATTAAAAGTCTGCTTCTCATTCTTATTGATCTACAACATAACAAGTCCAGTGATCTCCGACCAAAATTGCACGTTTATATAACAGGAAAAACTTATAATCTCTTTAGTGCAACAGCAATTTGAGTTGCCCAAGAACATGTCTTTGAGTATAATCTTCTTTCCACTGGAAAAATGAAGTAATCGTACATCGTATATATGTTATATTTACAAAATCAGCTTCAACTTCTAACCACGTAAGGCGTAACAGAGATTTCTGGTGCTGGTTTCATCCAAACTATTGTGATAATTTCGTGTGGGAAATAAATTGGAGATACTGTGAAATTTGCTTCTATTTCTATACATATGACAAAGTGACAAACAGTCACTGTTTTATCAGCATAGCATCCAATCTCTTCTTTCTTGCAGCATGCTTCAACTTGTCCACGGCAACAAGTCCCACTTGCCGAACACGTTCTCTCGACAAACCAAACCTGTCGCCATTGGTTATTTAAAAATTGTCATAGCATGAAACACATACATGTTTCATGATTACTGTGTAATCCAATGATCTTATTGACTAAAATTATTAAATAACATGAAGACAGTCTGCTGATGGTGACTGTATATTTCAGCAGTAGAGATTCAATCTCGAAGTATGAGAAAGTAGAAGAATGATAATGGCAGATATGCCATTGCCATATTGAAATTCTATGCCGTTTCCAGTTTAAGGCATTCCGTTGAGTTTACCGTTCTGAAATGGGGTCCTATTACAATGCAATGCTTGACTGCTGCCAAAGATGTCCTAACTAATGAGACACGCAAAGATTGATTTTCCAAGATAAAGTGTCAAAATACTGAAAAATAAAAGCTATACGTACCGTTTCCCAATATCCTCCCATGTATGAGATGGTTTTCCTAAACCATAGTAAAGACATATGACTTCTCTCTCCCTCTCATTAAGAGCCGCATCAAGAAGCCGGTGAACTTCATCCTGCAAATCAATTAATAACTATTTTGGAATCATTTAATCCCAACCAAAAAGACAAATGCCAATTTAGTTCTAATAGATTAGGAATGATGGAGTGATTTCAACTACAAGTTCATTTAGCAGAAATATGCAGAGGCATCGAAGCCACTTTCAAGGATATGTAGAGGAACGGGTGATTTGGGCTCAATTTTAGCGGGATTGGTACCTGCCAAGTTTACTGGGGTAAAGATTGTGTGGTTTCCATATGCATGCGACTGCTTCTTAAGGCAAATAATTCAAGAGAGAAAGAACAGTAACCAGTGAACTTAGCTTTCTTGTGTTCCTGAGGAGTTTTTTGAGGGCAATATGTATCAGGTGTTCTCAGTGTTAAAATCTTGCCTACGAAAAAAATGCTGCATCTATTCTAATTTTTTACTATTTTTTCCAAGTGCTTTGTGCCCAGATCACCATAAATACTATTAATATCTTGTTTGTGTGTCATTGTGAAATGCTAGGTTTTCGTGGACTGTAGAATGATATTATGACGTACTTATCAACGGAGTAAAGGGAGACGTCGCAAAAATCTAGCCCAAGTATCAGTTTAAATTATGGATGCATAAATGATTGCATATATTGGAGTTTAAGCCATCAATATTATAGTTTTATAGAGAATATTTTAAAATGGATAATATAATGTCAACACCTATATTCGCATGGTACCTGATAGTTTTCATCCCGATACAGAGTTAGAAGGGATGGGCACCTCTAAAGATGAGGTCCCCGTATTTTATATGCTTGTGTGATATCAAGAAAGCAACACAGATAGAGCAAAACAGTCCTTGAATTGGAAATTTCTGACAGGTATTAAGAGTAGTAGATGACACCATCTTTACATTAGCAGTAGGTTGAATGCTTGGCAATTGCCAATAATATATATACCTCCCAACTAGTAACCGCATTCGCTGCAAGTTGAATCATAATTCAGTTTATTCTGATTGGATAAAAGACGGGGATCTAGATGTCAATATGAATTATTAAATGTTCACCGAGAATAAAGCAAGTGAAGGAATTGATTGGTTGGAGCATTATATCTAACAATGGAAATAAACTTGATTGCATCCGTCCTATTCTCTCACATACTTGTGAAAGATTCATCAATTCCTCAACCATTCAAATTTCAAACATTCTAAAATTTTTTTGTGATGAAGTGCTTCCAGAATCAGGATCCCCTCAGATAGCTGGAGCACATCCAAAGAGAGGCGCAGAGCTACTAGGCAAGAAGGATGCCATAAAAATCAATCGAGTAGCACCCAAGCGGTGTCGAAACGTGATGGGACGCCATTGGCGGGGAGGACATAACCCATGCACATCAGATTTGGGGAGGTGGATTCGGAGAGAAATGGCAGATGTCTCCAGCAAGGAAATAAAAGAGATAGGGCTGCTGGATTTGGGTATCGTGCACCGTCAACCATGAGAAAGGGGAGAAAATAGATAGGGCTGCTGAATTGGGATATCGTGCACCGCCAACCACAAGAAGGTGGTGGAGAGAAGGTGAAGGAGAGAGCAGATACATGGCTGCTGGATTGGGGTTGGTGTGATGCCCCTGCTACTGACCAACGAAAAGTCCCAAACTTTAACTCACTTAAAATCCATTGTTCTTGTGGAATCCTCTCATGCTCTCAAAGTGGGCTTCTCTCATAGGATCAACTCTCTACACGCACACGCGCGTGCACACATGTATTTATACACATACATACATACATACATACATACATACATACATATATGGGTTTAATGGGGCTACCCTCATGGGGGAGCCATTTCTTTAGGTATACTATGAAAATGCCTGGGGGATTTAGATCACTATACATCATGTTCTCATTCAATTTTCAGCTCAATTCAAGGCTCTTATCCCATCCATCAAGCATGTCAAATTTTAATGGTCTCAGAATTGCTGAAATTGGCCCTGATAGATGAACGGGTTCGGAATGTCTGTTTTTCACGAAACTTGAAATATCCCAATATGTTTTCAGAAAATACCATAAGATATAAGAAAAATAAGGGTGGGGTAGCTCCACTTAACTCTACATACACATATATGCCGAGCTCGATTACTCCTTGTGAAAATAATGATAGCAAATCCTTCCCTTTGATTTGTAGTAGTACAATTATTGGTGACGAAAGTAACAGCAGAATATTCATTATTTATATTGATCGAGGGTTCACAGCCTCTCTCCTACACTCCTACTGATTTTTCGTAGCAATTATGCGTAAGGATGGACACATATTTATTCCCACGATGCGTTCCTTCAAATCGGGAATAAAAACTTGCAGAAACTGATGCACCTGAGTGAGCAGAACAAACGGGAAGAATTCAGCCATCACTAGTGAACATGGTTCAAAAAAACGTGCCTCGAGGCGCACGAGGCGTACGCCTCGAGGCGAGGCGGCCTCAAACCGCCCCAGAACGGCCGCCTCAGGGGGCCTCTAAGAGGCGAACGCCTCAGTTGGTCGAGGCGTTCGAGGCGGTCGAGGCGGAGGCGAGGCGGTCACTGAGGCGTTTTTTTATTTTCAAATTATTTTTTATGTTAATCATTTATCCTATTAGTAATTTCATATGTTTATAAAGGTCTAGTTGTTTAGGATATAAATATACAAGATGAATGCTTAAATTTGGCCACTTTCATGTTCGTATTTACCATTAAACATGTCCAATTATGTCTAAAACTCTTAAGTTATACCATTAAACATACGAATATGCAAATATCATTTAAAGCATTACTTATAAACTTAATTTTAAGGAGTTGTTACACAATAAGCTATGCAATATGCCGAGAAGGACAAACAAGATAGAATTCAAGGGGAGTTCATGTACTATTCTTATACAAACAGATCCATATATCCGAATAAAAATAAAATCTTCAATAATATTTGTTATGTTAATCATTTATCCTATTAGTAATTTCATATGTTTATAAAAGTCTAGTTGTTTAGGATATAAATATACAAGATGAATGCTTAAATTTGGCCACTTTCATGTTCATATTTACCATTAAACATGTCCAATTATGTCAAAAACTCTTAATTTAAGGCAACATACAAATCCGCAAATCCGCAAATATCATTTAAAGCATTACTTGTAAACTTAATTTAAGGAGTTGTTACACAATAAGCTATGCAATATACTGAGAAGGACAAACAAGATAGAATTCAAGGGGAGGTCATGTACATTCTCATACAAACAAATCCATATATCTGAATAGAAATAAAATCTTTAATAAAAAAATTTCGTCGGGGGCGCTGCCCCCACACCCCCGCAGGGGGGGAGCGCACCTGCTCCCCCCTAGACCCCCCCCCCCAGGCTCGCTGACCGGGCAGCGAGACCCCCGTCTTGTTGGGGTATGTTATGGCAGGAGGGGTGCATACACTGGTTCTTCAACTTGGGCTAGATAGTTAGAATTCTGATGAAAACCGACAGATGCATTCTCATACATTTGTATATCTTTCTTTCGGTGTTTTTATCTTTATAATTTTATCATATCTTATAGTGATATATATCATATGTTAGTCAGAATATATATAATTTCATTTAGTATATATTTATTGTAGTTTTTATATATATTTATCCTTGTAAACTGAGGCTTACGCCTCGACCGCCTCGAGGCTACGCCTCGCCTCGATTCCAGGGAAACCGCCACGTTCCGTTTTTAGTTTTTTTAAACCTTGCTAGTGAACCGCAGTAGGGGACCAACCTTATGACCCCCATAAAATCAACTTCACCCATTGTCACTTTTCATATAAACACTAATAATTTTGTCAACTAATACATCACCAAATCTCTCCTATGACCATGCATATCCTTAATGAGACTTCTTATCCCTTTCGGCTTAGCAATCTCAAAAGCAACGTGTTGTGGATTTGACACATTTGAGAATTATCATAGTTCAAAAATTGGGATATGACCTGCTCCCACGTTAAAGAATGAGCCAATTGGAAAAAGATGGATCACTGTTGTGCGGGAAGGCGATGGCAGTGGGAGAGACCTCTCCTGATCGAGAGGCAACGCGAGACCTTCCCAAGAGCGACTGGGATTCTGCTCATGTCTGTCCGGAAGGTCGAGCAGGGCCGGGAGCTCTTGCTGGGGCCTCCTCTCTCTGCTAGGGCAAGGCAATGGGGTAGCAGAGCCTCCAAGGAGGCGTTTGCAGACTGCGTGGTGGATTGTAGATCATTGGCTTGTGGCAGTGGTCTCTCCCCTACACGAATGGGGGCTTGCTGGGGGCAACGTGGGTCTCGTATCTCGTCGGTGGTGGTCTAACAACCACCTCAGGCCACCACCGACGAGGTAAGTTTACTTATGTTCCCTTTATAACGGAAGAGGCATAGATTGAGTCTTGTGTGGAAGTGCTCAGGACTCGGAGGGGATCTCTTCCTATCAGCTATCTACATTTACAACTGGTTAATGCCAGTTTGGTAACTGGGTTGGGTTGGGTTGGGTTGGGTTGAGGTACCCCTATGAATAGTAAACTGTTGGGAGGGATGGAACGAAAGGTACACCAGTGTACACCAGCAACCTAACTGGCCTTTAAGGAAGAGTGATTGTTTGTCATTGCTTGAGAGGATGGTGCGGAAGCTTGTCAGGTGGTGTGTGTCTTATCTCTCGGGAGGCAACCATCCTCTTGAAGGTGGTCCTTTATGTGATACCGATGTTCTTTCTCTCTTCTTAATTACTACATGTGTGGGTTATAGGCCGCCTAGAGAAATTGATGCGTATATTCTTTTGGGTGGGGAACAATGACACAGATGGAGTGTCTTTGGTTAACCGGAGGACTATAATGTTGGATAAGAAGAATGGTGGGCTCGGTGTGAGAAGCCTTGAAGAGATAAATTAGGTGTTGTTGTTAAAGTGGTATTCATGCAACTAGGGTGACAATGATGATTTGGTGACCTAGCTTTTGTGTTCCATTTATGGGATTCCTTGGATCTTTTCTGGCGGGAGGGATTGGAACGCATCCTATCAAGCTTTTGGAAGGGAGTTGTTTCGGTCTTGCATGTGATTGTGTTATGTCATGCTTCTTTAAGCCGGTGGGGGGATGGAAGCATGGTTTAAAAAAAACGCACCTCGGGCGCAAAGGCGTTCGAGGCGAAATGGGGTGGTGAGAAAACGTCCTGAGGCGACCGCCTCGGACCCCCTGATTGAGGCCGTGCGCCCCGGATGCTTGAGGCGGTCGAGGCGAGGCAAGACGCTGAGGCGGGGCGAGGCGTTAGGTGAGGCGTGAGGGGCTTTTTCAAGTAATTTTTAAAGAAAATAATTAGTTCTGTGGAGAAGAGAGACCAATGGGATATCTATTCCATAGGGCTAGGGTCTCTTATATAGAGAGAAAACCCTAGAGAGTACAAAAGAAAAAATACATAAATACCCCTGAGGGGTTACGGAACAAGAAGGGTTAAAGGTTACGAAATCCGAAGAGTTAAGGATTAGGGAACCCAAATGGTTACAAACATAATTGTAATATAATAATTCTAATACTCCCTCTCAAGTTGGAGCATGTCTGTCGATCATGCCCAACTTGGATACTAAGTACATGAGGCGCTTCCTTGGAAGAGCCTTTGTGAGGATGTCTGCAAGTTGAAGTTCAGTGGAGATGTGTGGAGTGCCGATTCATCCTCCTCGTACTGCATCACGAATAAAATGGCAGTCAACTTCAATATGTTTTGTTCGCTCATGAAAAACTAGATTGGTGGCGATGTAAATGGCAGACTTGTTGTCGCAGTATAAGGATACAGGAGTGGCGACTGACATGCCAAGTTCTGTTAGGAAAGAAACAAGCCATGGGATCCCACATGTGGCCTGAGCCATTGCCCTGTATTCAGCTTCCGCACTGGATCTGGATACCACTGTCTGCTTCTTACTTCGCCAAGTGACAAGGTTATCCCCAACAAACATGGCGTGTCCTGTAGTGGATCGACGGTCCTCAGGAGAGCTAGCATATTCAGAATATGTATAGGCGGAAATATTAGTGTGTCCATTCACCCCATAGAAAAGTCCGCATCCGGGAGATTCCGCCAAATATCGAAGGATCAAAAGAACATCCTGCCAGTGACTGTAAAGAGGCTTCTCCATATGTTGATTGGCTCTACTCACAACATATTATATATCTGGCCTAGTAACAGTAAGATAGATTATTTTCCCACTAAGCTTCTATATCGTGTTGCATCCTCAAAAGCTGGATCAGTAAATGCTGAATATTTTCTCACTTCTGCAGGGATGCCAGATGGCCTGCATCCAAGAAGTCCTGCCTCAGTCAGAATATCGAGGCAATACTTTCTCTGTGAAAGATGGAGCCCCTCTGTAGTGTGTATTACTTCGATGCCAAGAAAATAACGAAGTTGGCCGAGATCTTTTGTGACAAAGACCTTCTGGAGGAAGGTCCTGGTCTCCTGAATACCATCTATATCATCTCTTGTGATAACCATATCATCAACATAGACAGCAAGGATGATCGTGCCAGTAGACCGTCGTCTAACAAAGACAAAGTAGTCAGATGTTATCCTCGGAAAATCAAGTGTGTTGATCTTCATATTGAGCCTGTCAAACCATGCCCTTGTACTCTGCTTCAGGCCAAAAACAACCTTGCGTAGTCGACATACATGCTCCCCCTCGACTACATATCCTGGCGGTTGCATCATGTAGAACTCCTCAAGATCACCATAAAGAAAGGCGTTCTTCACATCAAGTTGATAAATGGGCCAAGCCTTGTTGGCAGCAACAGAGAGAATGGTACGTATCGACCACATTCTGGCAACAGGCGAGAAAGTCTCAAAATAATCAACTCCAAAGGTTTGTGTGAAACCTTTAGCAACAAGTCTGGCTTTCAACCTGTCAATAGAACCATCATGCGACTGGTCGTGAAGACCCATCGACAAGCCACAGGGCGACTCCCGGAGGGCACGGCACAGGATCCCACGTGCCCCGGGAGGTAAGTGCATCCATCTCCTCGTCCATGGCATGTCGCCAACCATGATCCTGCATTGCACTGAAATGATCTCTTGGAACGGTAATGGCATTCAGAGCATCTGCAAATCTCTTGTCATAGCTAGATAAACCATCTGTAGAAGTAAAATGTGACATGGGGTGATACGTACATTTTATTTTTTGCTTGCGTAGAGCTATAGGAAGTTCCTCATGTACATCCGGGACAACAGTGGTGGGAGCACTCGAAGTGGTAATATCATCCTTCATAAAAGAGACAAGCAAAGGTAAAGACACTAGTGTAGAAGGTATAGAGGTACACTGGTGAGTATAGACGATTGGTGAAGGAGGGAGGTCAAGAGGAATGCCACTCATAGTCTGTGAGAAATAACTTGTTTGCTCAAAGAAGGTGACATCATCATACACATAGTATTGACGTCCAACAGGATCATAGTAGAGATAGCCTTTCTAGATACGAGAGTACCCAAGAAAGACACATTTGATGGCACGAGAGGATAATTTGTCAGTTGCATGAAAGTTATGAACAAATGCACTACAACAAAACATTCGCAGAAGTATGGGAAAAGGAGACTCAATAGGGGAAAATAAGGAAAATGGAGTTGCCCCTTTGAGAACAGATGAAGGAACACGGTTGATGAGATACACTGCAGTAAGGATAGCATCTCCCCAATATTGTTTAGGAACACTCATTTGACTAAGAAGAGATCTGGCAACATTTAGCAAGTGTCGGAGTTTCCTCTCAGCTATACCATTCTGTTGTGAGGTATATGGACATGAGTTTGGTGAACAGTTCCCTGGGATGCAAAGAAAGAGGTCAAATCATGTTGGATTAACTCAAGAGCATTGTCGGTATGAATGATCTTAACAATGCTAGAAAAGTAAGGCTTAGCATATTGAAAGAAATTCCTGACAATTTGATTAATCTCTGAATGCTCCTTTATTAGATATACCCAAGAAGATCGATTATAATTGTCGAAAGAATTATATAGTCTGTGTACCGTTTGTTCTTTTTATTCTTCTATGTTCCGTCTTATGTAATTTACCCATGGGTTTTCTCTATATAAGAGACCCTAGGGTTTTCTGGAATAAACAACTCTTATTCTTCCAACATGGTATTAGAGCCTAAACCCTAGGCTCTCTCCACCCGCCGCCCCCCTCCCCCCGCCGTCACCACCTCTCGGCCTCAGCCACCGCCTCCCGCCTTCGCGCCTCTCGGCCCCAGCCCCCCGACTCCCGCCTCCCGGCCTCCCGCCGGCCCCGCCTCAGCCTACCGCCTCTCGCCCCGGGCTCCACCTCCAGCCCAGGGCGCCGCCTCCAGGGCCATGCCTCCTTCCCCGCTCCGGGCCCCGTCTCTAGCCCCGGCCCCGCCTCCAGGGCCATCTCCTGTCGTGTCACCGCCGGCCTTGTCCTAGCCGGCATCCCCCCCTGCGGCCTCCTTCGTAGCCGCCTCCTTCACCTTATCTATGGATTTGGGTGCGTAAGTCTACATACACACTTGAATTCTATGCAGTTTGTGTAGACATCTGTTTCTCTGTCTACAAACCCTAGTTCTTCCTCTGCGGTGATATGTCAGAATCCAAGGTTGATATGCCATCCGTAGGCGCGTTCAAAGGTCCTGCGCCAATAGTGAAGATGGATGGATCGAACTATGAGCTCTGGGTGATCAGTTCATGAGCCTCATAAAGTCAAATGGCAAGAAGCACATTCTTACCGAGGATGAGCCGGCAGAGAAGACAGGGATTTGTGCCTCTCGGGAGGCTGATGACTCGTATGCCAAGGTCTAGCTCTCAGGCACGTTGTCGATGGAGATTGCTAATGATGTTCTCCATCAGCCCACCGCTAAAGCGATGTGGGACATTCTCGCGGCAACATATTCCCAGGTCCGGAATGAAACCAAGATGCTACAACTTCAACACGACATATTCACTATGAAGCAGAATGGGTGACCACTTCATTCCTTGCATACATCCCTTAGGGGGATGTTCGAGAAACTCTACAGCGCTATCCCTCTGACGGCAACACCCGAGCAGCAGAAGACATTTCGTAATGCTACCATGGTAGGAGTCCTTGCAGCTCTTGATCCAGAATATGATGCGACCAGATCACAGATTCTTGCAGATGCTACCATTCCTCCTATGAAGGAGGTTTACCGGAGGCTTAGCCACATATCTGTTCCATCAAGCACGTCTACACCACCTTCCTCAGCGATGACTGCTTCCAGAGGGAGAGGTGGCTCCTCTTCTTCATTCCGTGGTCGTGGCCATGGACCTGGAGGTCGTGGTGGTCGATCCCGTCCACCTTGCAGTTTTTGTCATCGTACGGGTCACTTGAAGGATACATGCTATTCTAAGCATGGCTTTCCAGCATCTGCAAGGATGGCAGAACATGTTGCATCTCCATCATCTTCCACTTCGGATCAGCAGTTTGAAGAACTAGTTGCTCGGTTACGGGATATTATGCCTCCTGTTCCTACAGATTCTTCTGGAGGCTCTTCGGATATAGCTGTGTCCGCTTCTGCCGGCACTTCTGCCATGACTAGCACCTCAGGTAGTGCTTGTGCTTTTACCACATGTTATAGTTCAGACATCTCTGATTGGATCATGGACTCTGGTGCAACACACCATCTATGCCGAGATAGAGACAGACTTATATCATATAGGGAGATTCCTCCAGGACGGTCGGTGATCATTGCCAATTGGACTCATTCCCCCATTATTGGACAGGGGGAGGTTATGTTATCCTCATCCATGCGTCTGAAGAATGTCTTACATGCTCCTGATTTTTCAATGAACTTACTCTCTATTAGTCAGATTACAAAAGATTTGCATTGTCGCGCTATATTTGACCCATCTTCTCTTATATTTCAGGACATTTTAACGGGCAGGGTGATTGGCTGTGGCTCTGAGCAGGATGGTCTTTATCGTCTGAACCGGAGTTCATATGCTGGAGTCTCTTCTCATGCTGTTGGATCTGTCTCACCCTATACATGGCATCTACGCTTTGGTCACCTGCCTCTCCAGAAGATGCGTCACCTTTTGCCTCAGATATCTCCCAGTTCGTCCTTCCGGTGTGAAGCATGTCAGTTACGGAAGCACCATAGATCTAACTTCCCGAGTCGTTAGAGTCGGAGCAGTAGCTCCCCTTTTGAGTTACTTCATGTTGATATCTGGGGTCCCAGTCGTGTCCCTGATCACCAAGGGCACAAGTTTTATCTTGTCGTGGTTGATGATTTCTCTCATTTGTCGTGGGTTTTTCTGTTGAAGAATAAATCTAAAGCTGGTGATGTTATCAAAAAATCTTATTAATGAAGTGAACAATGTTTTCTCGTCCAATGTGAAATATGTTCGTACTGATAACGCATTGGAATTTTGTTCTCGGTCTCTCCCAATATTTTTTGTCAAAAGGCATTATACACCAAACTACATGTGCCTACACCTCCCAACAGAATGGAGTTGCTGAGAGAAAACATCGTCACCTTCTTGATATTACTCAAACTTTGCTTATCCAGAGCAGTGCTCCTATTTTTTGGGGGGGGAGATGTTGTTCTTACAGCCTGCTACTTGGTAAATCGTATGCCGTCTATGGTACTTGGTGAGAAAATCTCTATTTCTGTTGTTTTCCCAGATAGAGAATTGTTCTCACTCACCCCTCGTATTTTTGGAGTTGTTGCCTTTGTTCATCAGCTATCCCCTGGTCTTGACAAGCTCTTACCTAGAGCTGTCAAATGTGTCTTTGTGGGTTATTCTCGGACGCAGAAAGGATATCGTTGCTATGATCCGGTTAAAAGGAAATATTTTGTCAGTGCAGATGTTACTTTCTTCGAGTCGGTTATGTACTTTTCACTTGCAAGTGACGGATTGGTCTCTAACACATCTACTGATGAGGTCTATGTCGCTCCTCCTACAGTGAGTCCTCCTTTGTCCAGTCCAGTTCCTAACGTTGTGTCAGCACCACCTCTACATTCTCCTCCACCACCACCACCTCCACCAAAACCACTAATCTCGCCACTACCAAAATTCTATACCCGTCGATCTGGTCCTGCTCATGCTCCACGGCAATCATCCAGCACGCCCCAGGTATGTCCCGATGTTACTATTAATGATGGGTCGAATAGTGTGTCTATGTAAGGTGCATCATTACAGGACGACACTGACCCGGCGAGTTCAGTGGTTGATGATCTGGATGTTCCTATTGCGATGAGAAAGCAGAAACGCAGTTGTGCTTCGTATCCTCTTGCCTCACAGGTCTCCTTTCATCGCCTTACAGGAGACTTTCAGAGATTTGCAGTGACTTTATCTTCTGTGGAGATCCCACAGACCTATCAGGACGCATTAAAAATTGAATGTTGGCGGACTGCAATGGAGGAGGAGATGGTTGTCCTGCAGTCGAGGGGCACATGGAGCTTGGTTACTGCTCCTTCAGGAGCATCTGTAGTTAGCTACAAATGTGTATTCACTGTCAAGTATCATGCAGATGGTAGCCTTGATCGATACAAGGCACGACTGGTGGCACGAGGTTTCACTCAGACTTATGGAGTGGACTATATGGATACTTTCTCTCCAGTCGCCCGTCACTCAACTCTTCGTATTCTTCTGTCTGTAGCTGTGGTACGTGATTGGCTTGTTCAAGCTAGATGTTAAAAATGCATTCTTGTATGGGGATCTGCAGGAGGAAGTCTACATGCAGCAGCCTCCGGGGTTTGTTGCTGAGGGGGAGAATCATATGGTGTGCAGACTTCATAAGGCAATATATGGCCTTAAACAGAGCCCAAGGGCATGGTTTCAGAAGCTTTCCCATTTAATTGAAGAACAAGGATTCAAGAGATCCAATGCAGATCACTCACTGTTCATCCAGAAGACTACTCGAGGTACAGTTGTCATCATAGTGTATGTTGATGACATTTTGGTTACAGGAGATGATGCTCAGGGGATAGAGATGACCAAAGCAGTGTTGGGTCGTCAATTTGTTACAAAGGATCTTGGTACATTACGATACTTTCTGGGACTGGAGTTCGTCGGGAATGCACAGGGTCTAGTAATGACCCAGAGGAAATATATTACAGATATGCTGATCGAGACGGGCATGGTTGGATGCAGACCTTCTACTACTCCTATGGACCCTAGCATGAAATTGTATGATAATGATACAGAAGAGGTTGACAAGAGAAGGTATAGAGAAATGGTGGGGAAGATTCTTTACATAACTATAACCCGACATGATATTGCCTTTGCAGTTAGCCGGGTAAGCCAGTTCATGGAACAGCCGAGACAGGTACATATGGATGCTATATATATATGATACTCAGGTATCTAAAATCGTCTCCAGGCACGGGATTGTTGTTCAGAAAGGAAACCAGTTTATCTGTTTATGCATGTGCGGATCTGACTATGCAGGATGCCCTAAGGATCGAAAGTCTACCTCAGGCTTTGCTATGTTTGTGGGTAGCTCTCTAGTTTCTTGGAAAAGCAAGAAACAAACCGTTGTGGCTAGATCCAGTGCAGAATCTGAATATAGGGCTATGCCATAGGCAAGTACGGAAATGATGTGGGTTCGAGCTGTACTAGAAGACTTGCATGTAGATGTACCTCTACCCATGCAGCTACAGTGTGATAATCAAGCTGCATTGTTCATTGCCAATAATCATGCCTTTCGCGAGAGAACCAAGCATATTGAAGTAGACTGTCACTACACCAGAGACATGATCCAAAAGGGGTTGATTTCTACTTCACATGTTAGTTCTGGGGAGCAGACTGCCGACATCTTCACAAACCGCTACTCAAAGGACCATTCCAGAAATGTACTTCCAAACTGAGCATGATCGATATCTATGCTCCATCTTGAGGGGGAGTGTCGAAAGAATTATATAGTCTGTGTACCGTTTGTTCTTTTTATTCTTCTATGTTCCGTCTTATGTAATTTACCCATGGGTTTTCTCTATATAAGAGACCCTAGGGTTCTCTGGAATAAAAAACAACTCTTATTCTTCCAACAATAATCATCAACGAAAACTATAAAATACCAATGACCACTTAATGTGCGGATCGGACAAGGTCCCCAAACATCACAATGAACAAGATGAAAAGCAGCAGTATTACGAGACTCAATACGAACAGGAAAGAAATTCGATGGTGTTTCCTGAACTCACATGCCTCGCACTGAAAGGGCTTCAGAGCAGAGAGTTTAGGAAATATCATGGAGATGGCCTTGGCAGAGGGATGCCCAAGGCGCAATTGCCATAGGAGCGGATTTTCGGAGATAGATGCAATACCAACAAAATTAGAGTCTGAGGGTACGTCAAGGTAATATAGGTCGTTCTTCTCATGACCCCCACCAAAAATCTGTCTCGTCTGAATGTCCTGAAAATAACAGCAAGACTCGTCAAATATCACATGACAATGAAGCTCAACACAGAACTTGTGAACTGACAACAAGCTAAGAGGAAAATCAGGAGCACAGTGAACCCTCGAAAGTCGGAGCTTGGAAGAGAATTTCATAGGTCCGACAGTAGTAATCTGTGATTGAGTCCCGTTAGCTACTCGAACTGACTTCACATAGGTAGATGGTATAGAAGAGGTGAGCAGACTACCTTCTCAAGTGAATGAGTTAGAGGCGTCGGAATCAATAATCCAAGCTAGAGTAGGAGTGATAGCATAGTTGGCTATTGTATCTAAAGGAGTAGCCAGAGCAGCAGTTGTAGTGTTACTAGTGGTGGTAGGCCCTGGAGTCTGAAGGATCTGCATTAGGTGGAAGTAATCTGCATCATTAAGATGAACAATCTTGCCACTGGAGGTAGGCGATGCCTCTTCCATATCATAGGCATTCTCATAAGCATTATTGACGTGATAACAAGGTATGCCAAACTTCTGTCAGCATCGTTCGGTCGGGTGGTTCCACCTACCACAGTGAGTGCATGGTTAGAGTCTCACCCACGACCATGACCAAAGTCCTGGCCTCGTCCAGATTCCCGTCCATGGCCACGACTTGGATCACGACCACATCTTCCTCGCAAGCCGTATCTTCCTCCTCGCCCAGATGAGGCGATGAGTGCAAAGTTCTCTGTTGAAGGTAAGACGGGAGGTCAGGCAGCGGATGTCTCGAGCTCCTCAAGTCGGCCAAAGATGACCTTCATTGTTGGCATTGTGTCTGATATAAGAAATTGCTCCGTTGCTGCATGGTATCTAGAATGCAGACCATCAAGGAAGCGTTATACATGCCAGTCAGAACGCTTTTGTATATGTTTGGTGGAACATGAGGGCTGGAATATTGCAAGCTTCTCATACAAGGCTGGATAGATGCATGTAGTACTCGATGAGGGTGGAATTACCCTGAGATGCCGACCAGATTCTCTTATAAATGTCTGCAAGGCGTGGCTTCATCTTCTTCTGGGAGTATGTTTGCTCGAGATCCTTCCACATTTTCTTTGCCGTATTTTTGTAAAGAAGATTTGAGGCAATGTGAGCCTCAACATTATTGGTTATCTAGTTGATAACCAAATAGTTGCCAGTCTGTCAGTTGTCGTACTCTTTGTCCTTTTCATCTAAAGGATCTTTAGTCAAAATGTAGAGTTTTCTCTGACCACCAATGAACACCATAAAAGATCGAGACCAGAGCACGTAATTTTCTGTGCCCTCGAGTTTGATAGTAGTGCCTTGTGCCATAATATTCGTGGCCAAGGGCTTTATCTCGATAGAAGAAGGTGCCATGGTGGTCTTAAAATAGAAAGAAGATCATGTGATCAACTAAGGATGCATATAAGAGCTAAAAAATACCCTATAACTCACGTTTTCCCTTGAAGAAGGGATGAAAACCCTCAATGGACAGCAAATCTGAATTCATGGAAGCGGTCTGTGATGAGTTTTGGATCTCCAAAGAGTCCTACGGTATCCGTAGAGGGTAGCTTTGAGGCTGACGACCTTCGTAGGAGGTCCTAAAAGCGCAGGGTAGCGTTAGCGGGAGGGCTACAACACTAGAGGCGATTGGAGGGCCTTGTGCGGGCCCTAATTTAGGGAAGAGGGCTCGCGCAGGCTTTTGCGAGGCTTGAAGGTGGTAATGGGGATTTTAGATCAGAATCCCGGTCTAGGACCGTTGCTCCGATACCATATGCAGAAGAGAGACAAATGGGATATCTATTCCATAGGGCTAAGGTCTCTTATATAGAGAGAACCCTAGAGAGTACAAAAAGGAAAAACACATAAATACCCCTGAGGGGTTACGAAATCCGAAGGGTTAAAGGTTACGGAACCCGAAGGGTTAAGGGTTACGGAACCCGAAGGGTTACAAACATAATTGTAATATAATAATTCTAACAAGTTCTATTCGTATTTTCATACATTTATAAAGGTCTAGTTGTTGAGTATATATTTATGCACGATGAACAGACCCCCGTACTGGTAGGGTATGGTGGGACAGGGAGGACATCAGACCGTTCTTCATCTGGGTTTAGTAGAACATATGGTTAGGATTCATATCATATGATTCATATCAATAACTTGGATATCTATAATGACAACCATATCCAATCTCTTTTTGATAAATATTTTAGTGATAGTTATAGCCAATGATTTCCTTTTGAGTGGGTAGAAATTTAGTAGAAAGGTTTATGGCATTGACATATCTTTTTTTTTCATGTTCTTATCTTCATAATATCATCATATATTACATTGTTATATACTATATGTTTGTCAGAGTATATTATTTCACCAATAAATATATTTATTATACATGTTATAATTATTTTTCCTATACAAACCGAGGCTTATGCCTCAACCGCCTCGAGGCTATGCCTCACCTCACTTCCAGAGAAAATGCCTCGTTCCGCTTTTGTTTTTTCAAACCATGGATGGAAGAGGTTTTCACTTCTAAATCGATAATTGGACTGAGAGGCGCTTTGTGATCGTTTCCTACATTGTTATGCGAGCTTCGGAGGCTTGGCATGGGAATACATGGTGCCTTCTATTCCATGCTGAGCTTTCTGACCAGAGGGTGGCATAGTTCTTGGTGCTTATGACGGGTCTGGCGGGGGCTAGGACCCCCGTGACTGGAAGATTTTATTGGACCTAAATGGATGGCAACTTCTTCAGTAGTAAGGCTTACAGGGCTTTATAGGAGATTTTGCTTTTCAATCCAGGCATTGTCTCCTCATAGTACATGCATCTTTGGAAGTGAAAGGTCCTGCTACGGGCCAAGGTATTCTTTTGGCTACTGAGACGCGATTGTGTGCGGAAAAGGGCTAGGAGGGCTAGAGTATTCCACGGTGAGAACGGCTCCTGCCAGAGATATTCCATGGATTATTTGTGAGAACATGGACCACATGTTCTGCACATGTTCTGAACATGGATCTCAGTATGATGTCGATGATTTGTGCAGATGCGTTCTTAATCTCTTAGGACCAACAGAGGGACGGCTTTGGGCAATTTGGGAGGCGACAATTCTTTGGGTCATGCAGTTGGCCAGAAACGGTGTGATCTTTTGAAGTGAAAGTTTTATATTGAGAATGTATTGGAACAAGCCAAGATCCTTCATGACTCCTAGTCTTTGTAACCTTATTCTTTAACTTGTGAATACAAAGTATTTTGAGCTGATGTCTCCTCAAGACCTCACCCTTTTTTCCTTTAAAAAATCATTGGTTTTCAATCTTTATTAGAAAAATATTCAGTCTCCTGTATTTTTTCCCTTCAATTGCTTCTTCAATTACTCTTCAATCCCATTTATGTAACTGTTGTTGATAGAATGCATGAAACTTGAAAAATACGAATTTTTCAGAGTAAAAAGATTAATTAAATAACATATGCATGTGAATTTTAGCATAATAAAACATGGCTTATTAGTTAAAGTATTAAAATTATCACCTTGGGATTTTGAAAAAATACCATTAAATATCACCTCTTGCACATATGAAGCTATACACAATAGCATACTCTCATAGGAAAATAATTCAGGCTACATTCCATCTCATGAAGGCAATATAATAAAAAAATAGTTATTCTTTAACCACAGCTACATCGCAACAATAGTTGCTCTGAATCACATATTACGATATCTGTTTATGTGTGGCTGATGCTCACATGAAAAAACACACAGCTATACCTATTACATGATGAAACAGAAACTGGAAACATGGTATGCACACTACAGTATCGTTTTCATGCAAGGAGCATGGATGATTGGCCAAATTTACACAAAAGAAAGGTTGGCACAAGGTAAAAATTGCATAGGCCTAATCTAGAATCAAATGACAAATTCTTTTGTCTTTGTTAGAAAATCGGAAGCGGAAGCGGAATGATAAAACAGAGCATAATAATAAAGAAAGATCAAACATGGAACACCATGATTTTACGTGGAGCCCTACTCCGTGAGGAGCGGGATGAAACCACGGGAGAAGCCCTCAAAGGGGCATATGCTTCTATTGCTTTTTCTCAATGGATACAGGAGGTCTGGGGCTCCTTATATAGCCTCTCCAGAGCCTCCAAGTCCCACCGTTGGACGATGTGGGACTAAACACTAGATGGGGTAAATGGATCTCCTCCAGGATCCATTTACCCTGCTACAACACAATGGGTGCATACAACGAATGCACCAACACTCCCCCTCAAGCTGGAGCATGCAATGCTCAGCTTGGACAAACCAACAGAAACTCAACTCAACGCTACAAGACACTACGGACAATATCAACCCAACGCGCACATTGCTGCAGTCGAGGATGTTGCTTCTCATGTCGTGCAGGTGAGGAGGACGAACGGGCTGGAGTGTGAGTCAACTGAAGACTCGGAATCTGACCATCGAGTATGAAACTGCGCCTGAAGTCTCCTCGTCGGAGAACTGGGTCTCTCCCATCTGGCTCAGAGAATGGGTGCACTGCTCTGGTGTACCTATGATACCACATGAACCCTTGCACTCAATGGCATAGGGAATAGTCCTCTGCTCTGGAGTCCCCATGGCTCACATGAAAACTCTGGCTAAAACAACCACAAGAATGATGGGGACCTCGAACAAATGATGGCAACATATGCTCATCTGAAAATGACCGCAAACTCGTGCGTGTCTGAAAACTGACTCGGAACATCCATCGTCGAGTCTGAAACTGGAATCTGTAGAGTCTGATCAACTGGCTGGTCTGGAAATCTGTATCTGGATCTGAAGAATATGAATAGACTTGTGCCTCTACATATACTCCCCCTTTTTCACATACTTGTCGGAACATGAACATCGACAAAGTTGGGAGAAGACAAGATAAATAGGGGGTAAATAATAAGAACATGAAACTTGCGGCTTTTGTCAAAAAAAATTAATAGCCGCCATGATTTTTTAAAAAACATAAGCCGTTCAACCTCCTTTTTTTCATGGCTTTTCAGATCATTCGTTTTTTTTCAATATGTGTACGGTTCTCTTTTTTTTCTCGTACGCGCCTCCTTTTTTTAACTTCTCTCCCTTCCTTTTTTTCTCTTTTTTTTTCCGACCCAATGGGCCCAAATCAACCACCTCTCCTCTCCTTTGTCTTTAAAATTACAGCTCCCCTTTTTTTTACATGGGTTGAAAATAACCCTCAAAAGGAATTTTTTTTAATAAAAACAGGGCTTGCTACCCTTTTAGGGTTCCCAACACGGGAACCCAATTTTCCGCCGCCGCCGCAGCTGTGCGGAAAGACTGGAGGGCTTCTGCGCATCGCATGCGGCAACGGGAGAGGGATGTGTCTTTGCACCGCCTGAAGATCGCCAAGGGGGTGCGGCGCTACTTGGAGGATGGATGTTGCCATCGCCTGCATTGTGCGGCACCGCCGGTCGAAGGAGATAAGGATGGCAGCACCGCTTCCTGCACCATTGTTGCGGCTCGTCGTGTTGATAGGGCGCCGCCTCCCGCGCGAAGGGAAGGGGGCTCAATCCTGGAGCCGCCGAAGATGAAGGAGGCCACCGCCGCGCGATGGGAAGGGAGGCTCAACCTGGATTTGCGCATCACCTCACGCCTGGGCTAGGGTTTTCTGCCTAGCCTGAGGAGATGGTTGCAAGTTCTTCGCATGGAGCAGGTGTCATGTAGGCATGAATGAGGAGCGGCATCATGATACGCGCGCCGATCAGAAGGGCGCCGCCTGGGGATGCAGATGTTGGGTCGGCAGCGCGCCTGTGCGTCGCCTGGGAGCCTGTACGGCGCGATTGGATCACACGGCCTGGGAGCCTAGATCTCATGGCCTGATGCTGAAGGGTCGATTCTCGCCTATAGCCTGGATCTCGTGGTCTGTGCCAGATCTGCGCACAGGCTGTTGATTTCCCACAGTTGAAAAAATAAGGTTTTGAAAACCAAACCCTGCCTGGAAGAGGCGTTGGCCAATCAAAGAACCTCGAGCTACATAAAACTCTCGAATCTCAGAAAAAATAATGAACAAAAAAAATCCCTGAGAAACGAACCCGCTTTGATACCATGTTAGAAATTGGAAGCGGAAGCGGAATGATAAAACAGAGCATAATAATAAAGAAAGATCAAACATGGAACACCATGATTTTACGTGGAACCCTACTCCGTGAGGAGCGGGATGAAACCACGGGAGAAGCCCTCAAAGGGGCATATGCTTCTATTGCTTTTTCTCAATGGATACAGAGGTCTGGGGCTCCTTATATAGCCTCTCCAGAGCCTCCAAGTCCCACCGTTGGACGATGTGGGACTAAACACTAGATGGGGTAAATGGATCTCCTCCAGGATCCATTTACCCTGCTACAACACAATGGGCGCATACAACCGAATGCTCCAACAGTCTTAACTTGAAGAGAGGGAAAAAGATTAAAAACATATGGAAACGGAGCCCCTAAACAGGTCAAAAGATTCCCCCAAGATACAAAGTGATCACTCATTACAAAAAACTTAAAGTTGCATTATTCTAGGTAAATATGCTTAGTATTTCAGTGATTTCTGCTTCAATTATGAAGTTCTTTTGGAGCACGAAGTGTGGATAGAATCATAGAAGAAATGGGCGTGTATTCCATATATTTCTGGAGAGGATTCGTTATGGACTGTCTACATTTTATACAACTATACATATATATGAACGACTGCATCCATAAGATATAAGTATCTATACAAACACAAACATATGCATAAAACTACTTATAGTTTGCATGAAATAATGAATTTACTGTATCTATATAAATCATCGTGCCTTCTATATATTAGGTCATTCAATAACATCTACATTTTGTAATACCTCACTCATATATGTTTAAATTTTCTGCAAGTTGTTTAAGGGACATGATAACATGCTTTCAATTTCCATTTCATATTTCAAATCCCAAAACATGTAATCATACTCGTATAGTTCGCAATGAAGAGGGAATTTTATTGTATTTTGTATATAATCATCTTGCCATCTACAATATA